>JACVVK020000191.1:590000-982500 GCA_018292915.2 Batillaria attramentaria | reverse complement strand
CCCTACCGCACTCCCTCCCCCCCCCCCCAACTCCAACACTCCCCGACCCACTCGTTTTTCGGGAAAAAGACTGATCAGTCAGTTAAGTCATCTCCAGGGACGACATCTCACAGAGGAAAAACAATTTGCCAGTATTTTAATTTTCCGTACAGATCTTGAGCAGTTTTTCCTCAATGTCAAAAAAGTCACACTTTAACTATAACATTTTCTTCTTTTTATTTTATTAATGTTCATTCTTTCTTATTTACTTATCAATTTCTCATCTTTTCTGTTTAGTTTCTTCCATGAATTTCTCTATTTAATACACCATACACCCACTTTCTACTATAGTTTGCTTTTCAGTACCTTTACCCCTGTATGTACAACTGTGACAGTTTAAATTTACCATTTGTCTGTCTCCTAACTAAAAGTCAATCACTCACGTTAGGCTACAGAATTTTTCACAGTTGTCTTCATGAAAAAAAATGATGAAAAGGAACGAATACATAACCAAACCACCTGAAACCTTTCATTCTCTTTCACTCCAGCAGAAGCTTTGTCATGACTGTTTTCGGAAAAGAAAGTGTTCTTGTTCTTGAAAAAGAAACTCGTTCAACTCAGTGAATAGACTCGAAATAGACGTTAAAACATATGTACATACGGAGATCAGTTTGTTTTCACGTTGTGACTACACATAGAACACCTCTCTCTCTCTCTCTCTCTCTCTCTCTCTCTCTCTCTCTCCCTCCGTGGTTTCGAGTTACCGGTAGTCTGCCATTGCAATACTATCACAAAGTATCTGTTCCTCCCGCCCTGAGCATTACCATAAGCTGTAGTCAGTGTTCATGCTCGTTAATTGTTACGTTTCTACATCCTGTATTGCAAAACCAAATCTATATACATTTGAGATATGAAAATAGACAAAGAAATCTTTACCAAAAACGGTCTGTTCCTATTGTAAGCATCGTCCGCGCGTGACTGAATCAGTAAGGAGAGGGAGCGGTGAGTGATGCGTTTGGTCGTTTGAGACAATCATGTATCCTCACTCAACACAGTGACAGCCCAGCAGGCCTACCCCAAGAGGATCTGGTATTCTGTGCATGCGATATATCCCGAACAATCGATACCACAAATATGTGTTACTGCACCCAGCAAGGCCGGGATGGTACTTTTTGTCTGTACTGGATACACTCCCTCCCCCCCCCTCCCCCCACCCCCTCCCGAAAGAGGAACTAACCTCAATACAGCAGTAAACGATGGAGTTTCTGGAAACATTGACTTCAGGAGAAATCAGTATGATAGGGAAAACGTGCCTAAAACCAGTAACTTTCGGTTGGTCGGATGCGGAAACACCGAGTTCTCAGTAAAGCTGATTTCTTGCCAGGCATTCAGCCGTGCCCTATCTTCGGTCGGTGGTCTAGTCAGTGGTCATAATGCGAGAGGTCAGGTCACACTCGACTCTGTTTGCACTCAGCTCAACTGATAGAAAACTTATTAGACTGGAGTGGAGATGATGATAGGTGCTGATGAAGACTGGATATAAAACAAACAAACAAACAAACAAACAAACAAACCGAGAACAGACAAGGAAATCAGCACGCGAAGAAAAAGTAGAGCATTCAGCTGGCGGGGGCCGACCAGGGCCCCGTGTTGGTGGGGAGGGGCCGGGAGGTTAGGCAGGTACAAGAGGGGGAGGGGGGTGTAGGCGTTGGCGTCGGGGAATAGCGAGGAGGGGTTTAAAGTCGGTGAGACCAAACAATGAACTCAGCAACAAACCAACAACAAGGAAGGGTGTGTGTGGGGGGGGGGGGGCGGGTTAAAAGCAGCTGAACACAAAAGAGTTACTTTGTGACAAAATACAAAACTGCGCCACCGCTAATGATTTGTCGAATGCCCTGACCTTTGCACTGAGTCGCCTGCACGTGCAGCGACACAGGTTTGGGTGCGTCGCCGGTACACGTACTTCAAGGTTAAAAGGAGTGCCCGTGAGCGAGTTAATTAAAAGCTCCACGCAAGCCCACTCAGCCTGGTGAAGTTATATCCCTCGTTATCCGTAACACGGTTATCCTGTAAGGTAACAGCTACTTAATTATATCAACATCTCACAACTGAGCTGTCATTTCGAACTGAAAACGTACTTACTGACACCAAACTATCAGTAGGTTTTAGTGTTCTCCAAATACCGAAACAATGAACATCCTTCAGTGTTCACTATTCAAAACAAACCAGTAAACAACTTGATGTCCTCCGGGCACACAACATAATAATAATAATGAGTATTGTATAGGCGCTTTACCCAATTTCCTGAATCGGCTCAAAGCGCCGCGAACTGAACCCAACACGCACGCTCACGTGAATCACACGCATTCTCTCACACACTTGACATAAACACATTACAATCACGTGGTGCGAAGGGTCAGCTCAGCTATTTAAATTTCGGAATTTAGAATTGCATTTATTTTTCAAATTTGGTGGGCTGAACATTTCCAAAGCAGAGGGGGAGGAAGCCGGAGTACCCGGAGAGAACCCCAGACGATCGGCCCGAATGAACGGTGCCACATACGAGAAGGAAAAATTCTTTGCCCCGAGTGGGACTCGAACCCCTGACCTCTCGCATTGGTGACAGGTCTCGTAACCACTAGACCACCGACCGCCCGACATTAACCCGATATGCCAGTAAGTAATTCCGGCAGTAAGTAACAAATAAGTACTAGTCACTAAGTAAGTAAATAAATACAGACTCGTAAGTGTGGCTTCCTTAGGGGTGTGTCCGGGTAATTACTCCTACTCATTGTCAGTACTGAAGTAATCATAAGTAAGTATACGGGTAAGTCAGTAAGTAAGTAAGTAGTAGACCAAAGTACGTTTACACTGAATCCGGCGCTTCAGCCGGGACAGGTGCGACACAACTGAACTGATATAAAATTGTTGTGTCATGCTGAGACCTTTCACGGGGTACCGCGTGTATCATGATTCAAAACATGAACACTGAATTGTTGACAATGCAGGCTCACCGTAACCGGCGGTGACAGGCTAAAACTGAGAGAGCATTTGAACAATCAGCCTTCTCTGAACATCTGGAATGCAGCCCGTAGTATTTCACTTCATAAGTAACCATATGTCGGCCCAGCGCATATATATACACTGTTATAGAACTCTGCCTTTTGCGTAGAAAATAAAATTATACATGATGAAATAAAATTATTATTGTCCCATGTCACGTGACTAACACGAACACCGTACTGCGGCAGCCTACCATCGTAGTGTTGCTGATACAACTCCTCCTTACAAAGGCTCTGAGGGAAAACCCACGGATGCTGAGAAACGTGGGAAGCCGGAGACAGCGAGAGAGAGAGAGAGAGAGAGAGATAAGCAACACACAGCTGGCAGACTCGCCTCTCACTCCGCAAACCGTCTGGCATCATTCCCAAGAGACTAACACTAGCAGAAGGTCCCAGTCACGCACCTCAGCTTTCTTTTATATTGTTATTTGTTATTCTTCTGATTTTACCGACGGTAGTAGGCGTGTTATTTGGATGTTTATTAATACACCCGCGTTCAGTTGAGAAATACAATCAAAAGAGTATTCAAAACAATCAGCTTTCCACGCCACACCGCCCATGACCGTGGCTGACCTTCGCTGTTTTTCCTAGGATTTAACACGACGGATCAAAGATGTGCCTGATAAAAACAAAACAACACAACTATACAGTTTCAGCAGCACGCAGATCGCTACGACTCACCTGCTGTTACTTCCGTTCACTACGATGTCAGCTGAGCGTGTGTGTGACGTCCCGTATTCCCTCGTGTCAACCGCAACAAAAATAGCACCTGACCTTGTGAATAAACGGGTCTCCTTGCGGGATGAATCATCGCGAAGAAAACACACACGGACTGATGACGTAGTACACAAAGAATGCGGCTCGGTGAAACCGCCGGGTTGCCCTTTGATCGGGTGCGTTCAAACAACGAGCCGTGTGGGCTCCTTCGACACAAACCGCCCACAGGTAAGATCACGTGCTGAGCTTAACTGTGGGTACAGTCACCGAGTTTTGCATCACTTGTGCACGCAACACTGCTACCCCTTTACGCAATGTATCAGTGAATGAATTGCAGTGGCCTGGGCGGCGGGTCGGGTACAAACACTCAGTGAAAGACATGAGTGCTGACGCGGCTTATTCATGGTGATTATGCACACTGACGTTGCGTGTCGGACCGATTGACAAGGAATGATGAAATACTCTTTGACATGACAGTGACGAATACGCGGCATTTTGGTATCGTGTACCCTGGTTTGCTGTGTCATCATGAACTAATGATATCAGTGAATTATAACTTGAACTACTAACCGTGGCTCCGGCAGCGGTGACACTTTTCAGTATATTGGTTACTCAGTTTCAAGACACGACACTGGTCGGCGTAGAGTAACTTAGAGCAAAGAAGGGTCGTATTTCAATAAACTGCTTTGTCAGAAAGAACACGAAGTCGTGACTGAGCAAAACTGAAACACTGCAGGTGCCGCCGGGAACGGTATCAGGGGTGTTGTCAGTACCGGCCGGACAGCAAACTCTACATCACAGTCACGGTGACTGAGCCGCCGGCCACCATAGCCGGTCTAAGAGAAAACCGATGAACTGACTTAATGTTGCCGGACTACTGACGGCCGTCCGGCATCATAAGTACAGTCCAATAAACACTGAAACACTGAAATGAAACCCAAAACAAACTGACTGAAACTGACCACTGACTGACACAAAAAGTTACTCTTCTGTAATGTGACAACAAACACAGTGTTGGCTGATCAGTCATAGCCGACCAGGACACGTCAGCCGGTCAGGGTCATCAGTTAACGGATCACTGATCGAAGAATAGTAAGAAAGGTACATTTTCTTGCGGCCTGTTCAGCCCGCCTTCTCAGTCACTGCTGACACACCGCCGGGCCCTTGCTCTAATCACTACTCAGTAATAATTTCTTTTTCAAGTAGTTACTATGCAGTCAACACACTGACTGGTTGATGTCGAATCCGTCAGCAGAATGGGCGTATTACAATCAGTTTTCACTGAGACACTCAATGAAACCCACAAATCACTGAGTCAGTTTTTCTTGCAGTTAAACTTACCGGCTATTTCACGACCATGTTCCATGACTGTGTGTGATATCTATACACGGTAACTGGCTCTTGAATCCGCCAGTCAAGACTTTCTATACGTCCCTCTCTCTCTCTCTCTCTCTCTCCGAGTCTGGACTTAAGTTCTACTTACAATGAGTACTTCAACGACATGTGGGGATACAGTCATAGCCGGTCCCGCAGTGACAAAAGCAGCATGATCATGAGACATCAGTGACATGTAAAGTGTTATGTGTGTAAGACACAATGTTCACTACTGCGAGTTCACTACTGCCTATGTGTACCACACGGAGACAGCGCTGATCGAGCGAGCTGCCAGGATAAAAATTTAAAACGTGCTGGAGAGGTGAACACCTGCAACGTTCATCCGTGTTTCAGCTGCAGAGGACACAGCAAGATAAACTTGGCAGTCTGTCGTTGTTGTTGTTGTTGTTATTGTTGTGTGTGTGTGTGTGTGTGTGTGTGTGTGTGTGTGTGTGTGTGTGTGTGTGTGTGTGTGTGTGTGTGTGTGTGTGTGTCAGTGTGTGTGTGTGTGTGTGTGTGTGTGTGTGTGTGTGTGAGAGAGAGAGAGAGAGAGAGAGAGACGGTGTGTGTATGTGTGTGTGTGTGTGTGTGTGTGTGTGTGACACCAGCAAGGCGACACAGCTTTCAAAGACATTCTCTGCTCAATCTGCCACACTACCAGAATGACCGACTCACGTGACACATTTGATTTTTGCCTTGACTGCAATAAACAAGACTACAATAAACAAGCTACACAAACTGACCCAAACCCATGAGGATAATTACCATGTCCGCATAGCTTTGTGTCAAACAATAAATTTGAAGTGACTGACTGACTGACTTACTTCCTTAGGACGTAACGCCGCGCAAGCAACAAAGACTGTTACACAGTTAATCAAGGTCCTTCTCCGCCAGATTGAAATAAAATGAAAGACAATCAAACAAGATGTAAAAATTTGTATTTTAAAAAATCTATTTGGTTTAAATGATAAACACGTTTCACTTCTTTGTACATCGAACATACAGAGGTCGAGGATAGCCCGTATTACTTGAGGTGTCTATAATTATTTTATAGAATAGATTTGACTCTTTTAAAAGGCTAAACATGCTGTCAGGGGGAACATCCCGGAACAACAGTTTCAAAGAATCTGTATTTTGTAATGTTTGACGCGAATCTCGGCAAGATCCACGCACGAGATTGAGAAATGTGCGACTGTAACCGCTCCTGACAAGGGACGCATCAGGAGGAATGTTCCCCTCTCAAGAGATGTAAAATGCGTTATGTGGGTGTGTCCAATGTGGAGCCGACTAAGAATGGTCTCTTTGCGCCGGTTAGGTCGGCAACATGAATTTGAAGACTAGCTTCCGTCGTTAAATGTTGTTTTTGTTGTTTATTTACTCTGTTGTTTACAAACAAAATGACACAATCTTTTTTCCCAACATTGTCACAATCTTTATTGACAAAGTCATGCAATTCCAAAGATGAGATTTAAAAATTGACTGAGATACACTCATTTGAATGGAAGCATGGGTGATTTTTTACCCACGGGGTATGGCGAAGGTTAGTGTAAAGGGCCATGTGTAACAGGAGGGCCCAGCCATCACTCATAGTTATGCCGGCGAGCGTCATCAGCTCATAGTCATAGTCATTGTCATAGTATGTTCTCTCAAGATCCGTTCCGAGTTCTTCACACAATGGTGAACCTTCCGTTCAATCAGTCATTCCAAGTATACAGTTCAGTGGTGTTCTGGCAACCGCTTGAAGACTGCGGATTCAGCAAACAGATCCTGTATTTTATAATCAAGGGGAGGCTGAGATAGGGCGCAAGGGGTAGCTCGCTGGGTGGTGGCTATTATGGAGGGAACTCGGCGTACAGGTCTATTTTTAGACGGACGTCACCCGAGGTCACGGGATTCCGGAAACGCCCGATAGCGCGTTCAAACCCTAACCAAACCCTAAGCCTAAGCCTAACTTTAACCCTAACCGTCTAAAACTAGACCTATACGAGTTCCCTCCATAATAGCCTCCCCCAGCTCGCTGGACTTTCAATGCTCGGGTTGTGAGTTCGAATCCCGGCTGCTGGCCTTTTTCTCGTTGACCCGTCTTTTTGTCACCCATACATGGCCTGGTGTGGTGAAAAAGGACTTTAAACTTCCAAACATGAACCCGCATTACAATGAAAGTCTCAGTGTGTATGTATGACTGACAGGCCGGGCATACAACATCAGTTGTGCGGAAAACTTCTCATGGAATGTGCTTAATCTGTGCATCAGAATGATCAGTCACTGGGGTCACACTATAGGTGCCTGAGGGTTTAACGTCCTTTTCCATCGGGTGATATGGGTGATATCAAAGACAGGGCAACGAAAAAAAAGGTAAGCACACATAATCATCTGGCCCCAGCTGGGAATCGAACACACAACCCCAGCATTGCAAGTCCAATGCTTCACCACTCTACTGTCCAGGCTCCCATACATATAGTTCCGCAAATTTTTTGTACCCTTGACGTTTCTGACGTAATTGTCACTGACGAACTTCCATCCGGCTTGTCCCATCAGTTGTGGAGGCTTAAGAGCAGGCGCCCTCCGCCACGACAAACGGCTGTTCCGGTTCCGCATTCCGCCACTGTACCACTGCTGTTTAGTATTACATGTCAGTACATGTTCCACTGATACAGTAGCATGCTAGTGGTCCAGTAACAGTTCCGGCATACGTAAACATTGTGCTTTCAGTCAGTCTACCCTTGACGCTTCTGCCAGTGCATGTGCCGGCTACTGATTCAGTAGTACATCTCAGTCAGTGACTGATACAGTCAGTCAGTACTGTTGTACTAACAGCGACTCGATTAGTACCGTGATTGTTCTGGTCTACATTCTTGACATTTCTGACGCACTTGTCAAGCACCTCGATACTTCTAGTTCCGCAAAGTTCTACAAGCGCCAACACCGGCAATTACATGTACTGCTGGTACACTGAGTACGACTGAACCGGCAATGCCGTCAGTACTGTTGTACTACTAATAGTGAATAGTGACTGCCGGATCAGTGTCGTGAACTGAATGTTACTGTTCTATATTCTTGACGCTTCTGACGTAATACTAAGTTCAGCCGATGTCACGAACCTTGATGCCTCTGGTGGCCGGCCGCTGCAAACCGGTGCCGGCAGTACTATCAGATACGTACTTCTAGTACAGTGCTAGTGTACTTGATTTATCAGAGTTCCGGAAACGTGGCGTTGTCTACTCTTCAGTGACGCTTCTTGCATCCCCGTAGTGTAGCGTCGGCCCCTGGTACGGGGATGCGCTTCTTGCTGTGTGTACTTGTCACAAGCCTCGTGATGCGAGAAGTCAACATGTGCAGGGCATTGACGTGGAGTTGTGGCGTATCAGAGCCGGTCACATGTCGCGTTCTCATCTTGACTGCTTTGAGAGCAATGATCTCTCCCCCCCTCCCCCCCCCTCTCTCCCCCAGTCTCTGAAACAATACACCGCAAGCACTAGCGGATGACCTCACACGTCAGAAAAGGCAGATGTAGATGTCGGTCAATTTGGTCGCAAGGTGTGACCATTAAGGGGCCGCTATTGAATTTCTTGCTTAATTAACACACTGACAGCTAGCAGGTCATCATGACCAGTTAAAGTTTGCCGGGTTGGTTTGTCAGATGTTTTTCAGTGTGGTTGGTTGGTTGGCTGATATGATTAGTTGGCCATTGGTTGATTGGTGCGGTCAGTGTGTGTGTGTGTGGGGGGGGGGTGGTAGCATCCTCTTCTATCACCTAAGGATCATGTATATTTTAAGGCGACGAAGAGAAAGTCATCACAATTTCTGGGCCCCGGCCCCGGGCATCGAACCCATGACTCTAGCAATGACAAATAGACGCTGCCCCAACGCTACGTACTCTCCCTACCATTTACAGAAGAACTTCATTTTGCCGTTCACCATAATGTTTCAGTCTTGAAAACGTTCACAATCATTCACCTTCAGTGTTTTTTTTGTTGTTGTTGTTGTTTTTGTTAAATGCACAAAGTTTGTATAAAAGTAAAGTACGTATGAAAATCTCAATCTCTCTCTCTCACACACACACACACACACACACACACACACACACACACACACACACACACACACACACACACACACACACACAAATGAGCGTCTAGTTGTGTTCAGTGTGTTGGACTATATTGTCTGTTAAACTGATAGGCATTAGGAGTAGCTGTTGACCGGGGCGCACAGCGGCTGCAACAGTGGGGTTTGTTCGTTTATCTAATGTAAAAGCTATATATAAGCAGCGGACACAATACAACACACTGGCGTTGGAAACGGTCACCGTGACTGTCGTAGTATATTTGGAACCTGGTGCACAATGTCAGTCCCCGACCACACTGTCACCTGATCAATTCAAAAATCTCAGTCAGTCGATATTTAGACTGAAAATAACCATGGACAGTCGATATATAGACTGAAAATAACCATGGACAGTCGATATCTAAGACTGAAAATAACCTTGGAAGCGTCAGTCAGCCTTGAGGGAGATTAGTGGGCTACATAATTATTTCGCACGATAGTTTCTCGATCAAGTTTCAATATTAAACCTGTGTTAATGGCCGGCCGAGTTTCCACGACTGAAAGACTGACCAGACGTTTGTGGTTGTATCTGTTTTAAGCCTTTGAATGTAGCACATAGAGGTGTATTCTTAGCAGCTAGTCATTCCCTCTCAGTCAAGACTGAGCCGTGTCCTTCAGCTCTTTCGGTGCAAGCGTCCTCATGCAGCTATAGTCATGGTGTCAGTCACAAATACACACTAAACGCTGACGCGACAAAACGACGCATACACACAGTATTGACAGGCCGGTCAGCTTTCAGCGACTATCACGTGATCCAAAGCTACAAGGTCACCAAACCGCCGCCAACTTTAAATGGGTGACGTTAACTTAAACTGTTTCACTTGATTACGCTAAACACCGATCTTTAACCTGACCGTAACGACTGGCCCACGATGCAGAAGTATGAAGCTGTGACAAACAAAACACTCGATCGGACAATCAACAAACAAACCATTAAACTATGAGGCTAGACTGAAACCCGGTCACTGAGCTGCATAATTAGGGCACTCGATTAGGAACAAACAAGGAAGTTTTTAATTGTTTTCCCCCTTTCAAACTGTGTTAGTACGTCAGGAGTATTACTGCCAGCGTCAGCGTAAGCCGCAGTCAGATTGTCGGAAACAACTGAAGACCAACAACAGCCACTCCTCCTCCCTCACCCGCCCCCTCTCCCCCCCCCCCCCCCCCCCCCCAATCCCCAACTCACCCGCCCCACCCCTGCCTCGGTTCGCCTCGCCTCGCCTCCTACATCCACACAGATTAGAGCACCCCAACTTCGTTGATCGGTGAGATGTACAGGTACTGAGCTTCATGAATACAAAACAAACATGCAGTAGAAATTCCCCTCCCGCGCTAATCTGGATAACAGCAGGCCATGATCTGATGATTCATACCTGAGTTAATGTCATTGCACTTGAAATAATCACATAATCAAACACCATTTGCTCATGCAGCTTTTGATGTTCTTTTGGGGATGTGTAGGCTATTCAATACGTGAAGAGGGCGGCCATGTCAGTTCTTGGGAGGTTAAAAAGGCGGTGGCTGACTGAACGACTGAAAGCAAACTGAGCCAGAGCTACTATAGCGCTCAGTTAGTACGTGTATAGTTCGATGTTCGTAATGAGTTCTGGGGAAAGGTGAAAAGGGGGGGGGGGATGGAGGGTGGTGGTGGAGGGGATGCCACTGGTTGCCAAATGAATAGATGTTCCTTTTGGTCACTCAGTGCCACCATTTGCGGCTTCTGATAGCAGAGAAATAAATATGACTTTCTTTGCCCCGGCATACGGCTTGTGCTACACGTCGATACGACCAAGTCGTTAAAAACAGCCACCGGCAATCAGCGCGGTCTAGTCGGTGTTCAGTCCGCAACCAGATAACGTCGTCTGCTCAGTGTGTGTGTGTGTGTGTGTGTGTGTCAGTGTGTGTGTGTGTGTGTGTGTGTGTCAGTGTGTGTGTGTGTGTGTGTGTGTGTGTGTGTGTGTGTAGCGCTATGAGTTGCTTTGCTGCGAGAATAAGCCAGAAAGCAAGATAAGTATTATTTAGTAGTAGTAGTAGTACTGTATGCGATACGCTTCTACGCACGCAGAACTTGACAACTTACACACCAACCCGGATCACCACAACGGTTCACTGAGTAGCTATATTGTGTCCCAAGTGACTGGGGGAGCCGGGGTGGTCGAATGGTAGAGCGTTGGACTTCTAATGCTCGGGTCGTGAGTTCGATCCCGGCCGGCTGGGGCCAAATATTCAGTTGTGCTGGCTTTTTCATCGTTGCCCCGTCTTTGATATCACCCTATAGCACAGTGGTGGAACCTGAAAAGACGTTAAACCCCCACACACCCACCCACCCACCCAAGTGACTGATTCTGATGTACGGATTAAGCGCAGTCGACGAAAAGTTTTCCACAGCGTTGTTGTATACCTGACAAACGTATTGAGACTCTAAAGGGGGTTAGGGCGAGGTTAAATAGTTACGGCTGAGGTTAGGGTTACCGGCCTCGTGCTTAGTGATGGTGCAATAGCAACGCTTTGTAGACTGTGACGGCTGCAGGGCTTTTACACAAGGCGCAGATGACCTCAGAGGGCAGCTGGCAGCACATCTTTACTCTGGCACCCGAATATCGCCCTTGTTAAACCTCGCAAGTACGGTACAATGATAATCATACAGCACAAACTAGGCATGTAGCAAGAACAACGGGTCGGCGAATACATTGACTGTATGTGGTTTGGGTGTCACGCTATCAGTGGATTATATAGCCGCTATTTTACTTGCAGGCGTAAATCATGACACAAGGACGTATTTCCAAGGCAGTTAACGATGCAGCTGGGGTAATGAAAAGTCTACAGAAGTTATGTATGTGTCTGGAATTAAACTATATGTGCGACATGAGTGATTGGTTACAGCGTCACACGTGGTGTTATGACGTAGGACTTCTCCGTTTTCGATAACATTCGTCAAAAGAGACGGACAGACCAGCGAGAAAAAAAGACACGTAGTTTCATCACAAATGAGGCTCCAAAAAGGAGACACTCACGATTTTGTGCTTGGACATTCTAAACTGTGCCTCACTCACGTGACATAATCACTTTGTGACGTCAGCAGTCTACTTGTACTGAGTGACAAGGTGCATCAACCCCACCCCTCCTGACGTATGACCTTAACCTGACCGGCTGTAATTATCATTATTAGGGTTTATGTAAATTACCAGGGCGACACTGGTACGGAGTGTTACCAACATAGACGGGTATTACTCATGTCACCATAGTGATGTATTCCACCGGCGCTGAAAATGGACCACCCCATCCCCAACTCCCCCACCCCTCTCTCTATCTCTCTCAGGCTCTCTCTGCGTTATGACTAATGCGTTAGTTAAGCTTCACGACTGAATTTCTTTTGATGGCATTGAAAGTCAGTCTAGTATAGTCACAGGCGGTCTCGAATATCTGTGCAGCAAGAGCATTAATTCATACCGTGCATAAGATCAACTGTGACTAAACTTCGTAAACAAGTCCAAGGTTCGTCCGGCGGCCGGTCAAACAGCACTGAGCTGATCCTACTCAGTGTGACAACCAACACTAATAACAATGAATTGTAGGCGTCACTGATAAAGTCGCATGACTCAGTTCTGCTGTGCACCTGCAATAGAAGTTGTTTACACTTCAATTTCCATGATCTAATTTCACAAACACGTCTTTTTCTTTCCCGGTCCAGTTTGTAAACTTGATGTTTGCTCTCTCGCTTTTTGCCCACGGCACGCTCGCTTCGCGTGACCGAGCGTCCCCGAGGGCACCGCCTCGGCAATTTCTCTACTTTCATTGGCTACCGAGAACTCCCATATATGGAAATACGCTCCTTATATAGAAAAATGACGTAAAAATATTTTGCCTTGACGTCAAGAGAGACCTTTCACACTCGCCAATACAATACGAGTTTGTTGAGAGCAGTGAATGCAACGCTCCACTTACTAGCGTCGTGACCTGGGTTCACAGCTGTCATATTGCGAGACGGAAAATGTCACGGGGCTGTTATTGCCGTGTTGCTGCGCTTCAAACACAACGGCTAAAAATACGCCAGCTATACATTTACTCGTAGACGACGCGCGAATTGCTACAATAGTTCTTTTTCTGACTACTGAGGCGGTCACGGGTGATAAAATAACTGAATTTAGCCTGCAGGCTGTGCGATAAACAAATTGTAAATATGCCTGTGTAGCCTAGGCGGAAAAGAATCAGTCACTGACACTACTGTCCTGGCACGGTGTTCCAATGGCCGCAACTGAAGAGATGTTTAGCGTTTGGCATCAGTTTCAAGTTTAAGTGCTGCCAAAGTACTGACATGATCTGCACAAATGCAGCCGCAATGGAAGCATGAACAGGCTACGAATTAAAGCCGCACAAGCTGATTTTGATTATTATTTTTTTTCAGTCCCTGTGCTTCTTTGTTTCAAAGAATTGTTTGTATTCTAGACTGATCTCATACGAGAAATTCAGATCTGCACTGGGAAATGGGTGGACTTTTTAAACTGATCATGGTCATTATCATATCAGAATTTAGCTCAGTACACAGCTGAACAGCGCTAAACACTTCAGTATTACCTTGCACGGTATCACAATGAGTACTGACGGCAAAACTGGCACGGCACTGAATACCGGCAGATATCAAACACACACACACACACACACACACACACACACACACACACACACACACACACACACACACACACACACACACACACACACACACACGCCCGCAGACGTACGGCCAAAGTCAGGCAACTTCAACGCTCATACTGATTACATAAGTAATATTTTACACTCTTATAATTATTGTCATTGTCGCCAAAACTGACTATCCCGGCGACAGTGGCCATGCATTTTCAGCAATGACTGCTATAGTCACGTCATGATCTTCATCATGATTGACGACTGATGATGACCGGCATGACCCAGTGACTTCACGGTCTGCCTTTGTTGTTGCTCTTGTTGTTGCTGCTGTTGTTGTTGTTGTTGTTGTTGTTGTTTTCACGGTGTTTTGTTCTGTTTTTCTTTGACTGAGGCTGTATCAATCCGCTGAAAACTCTCTGCACTTTAAGCGCCGCGAGCACTCACCCGGTAAGGTGGAGCCGTGCGCGGCTCCGAATACTATATCATCAAGTCTCACTGAGTCCGACATCAATATCATCAAGTTGTCGAACTGCGTCCTCAGCCGCCATGCTAATACGCGGTAACATGCGTCCTGATATGACTGACACGTATCAGAGTGCACTGGCGACTGCGGCATGCATTAATTATATCCAGTGAATAACAAGTGCATGTGGATGTCACTGACTCGACTATGTGGCGGTCAAGCCACTCTGACATGACCTCTCGCCACACATGCACATTTCCCAGTGTTCAGTGTACATCAGCTTGCGAAACTCGGTCAGCAAGCTAGTCAGTCAGACCCACACTGTGTTGTGTTGCTTATCAATTAGTAAACAACTGATCATCCATGATGTCAGTGCCACGTTGTCATCCGGGATACGACCAAAACTGAATCCGGGAGCAATGAACTGTGAGCTAACGACGAAGTTTTCAAGAGGAGCACGAACTTCAACGCCGGCTCACCGGGGCCGTTCAAAGCTCTTGAATTAAAAAAAAAAAGATTATTTAGTTCAGTATTGCATAATCATACATACCGGCTTCAGCATATGTATGTATGTATGTATGTATGTATGTATGTATGTATGTATGTGGAGAGCCGGGGTGGTCGAATGGTAGAGCGATGGACTTCTAATGCTCGGGTCGTGAGTTCGTATCCCGGCTGGGGCCAAATATTTGTGCTGGCTTTTCATCGTTGCCCCGTCTTTGATATCACCCTATGTGGTGGAAAAGGACGTTAAACTCCCAAACACCCACCCACCCACCCGTATGTATGTATGTATAATGATAATGAAAAAGGGGGAGGGGGGGGGGCAAATTTCTACAGCAGCTGTTTACATCGGCCTCACTGTTGTTCGGTTCAGTACTGCACCGAGTTTGTGTCCACGGCATGATAGCGGGGGCCGCGGGCAGAGCATCCACACACTTCGACAATAAATAATGATGATCATGATCACGATGATGATGAGCTGTTTTGTCGCTGGTATTTACTAGGTTGAAGACAGACCGTGCAAACTGAACAGCGCTGGCACAAAACTCTGATCGTGTGCTGATGACTATAACTTGATTAAAACTGAGTCTGAGTCTGATTTTGATACTGACTCTGAGCAAACTACATCAGTACAATACGACTTCAGAAGCAGATAATACTATTACATCCGAAATGCTACAGATGAAACTCTCTCTCTCTCTCTCTCTCTCTTCAGTCGTGACTAACGCCTTTCTGACGGAGTCACTGAGTTCAACTGCTTATATTAATGATTTTGTTTTGATCGCATTTGACCTGGACACTGTGACATGTGTGGACCGACATGCCGTACAGCGAGGTCGTTTCAAGATTTCCGGCAAACTGATAAAAAGTCTCCGGTGACAGATCACGGCGACTACTGTCGGTATCTCCAAAGTTACACTGAAATGTGTAATAGAACCTCCACCACGAAACAGTGAATCGTCTTGTAATATGAACAAATAGCACAAGAAGACTTATTTCGTGGTGGAGGGTCACCTATGTTTCAAACCAGAGACATACTTGATTTTAACTGAGTATGTCACGTCTCTGCCTTAACTGATCCGTCAGTATGGGTTTTTTTTAAACATATTATTGTATAAATATATTATAAATAATTATAGATAAACTGTGTCGCCGGCGTTGCCCAGGCCCTCCGGCCGGTGTCCATAATGATTTAAAAAAATAAAAAATAAAAAACGAAATCAAATCCAGCGTTAAAACTTCTCTACAGGAAGGTGTATTTTCAGCCGGGACAACTATTTCTTGTATAACTTGAGTGCGAGCCATACCGTGCCACTCTGACCCAACACTTGAAAAGTGTGTGTGTGTGTGTGTGCCGGCGTGTGTGCGTGCGGGCGTGTGTGCGTGCGTGCGTGCGTGCGTGCGTCACGGTGTGTGTGTGTGTGTGTGTGTGTGTGTGTGCACGGTGTGTGTGTGTGTGTGTGTGTGTGTGTGTGTGTGTGTGTGTGTGTGTGTGTGTGTGTGTGTGTGTGTGTGCACGGTGTGTGTGTGTGTGTGTGTGTGTGTGTGTGTGTGTGTGTGTGTGTGTGTGTGTGTGTGCACGGTGTGTGTGTGTGCACGGTGTGTGTGTGTGCACGGTGTGTGTGTGTGTGTGTGTGTGTGTGTGTGTGTGTGTGTCAGTGTGTGTGTGTGTGTGTGTGTGTGTGTGTGTGTGTGTGTGTGTGTGTGTGTGTGTGTGTGTGTGTGTGTGTGTGTGTGCGTGCGCGCGCGCGCCTTGACGGTGCCGCCGGTGTGACGGTGAGTGTGTGCCAGTGCCCGGCGGTGTCGTGTTTCACATCATTTAAAAAAAAAATTATAGTCAGTCCAGCTGTGGCTAAGGCGATCATGATGTCATCGGTAATGTCTTCAGTTATTTACTTCAGGGAAAACTCGACTAATTACGATGGATCAGTGCGTTACCCCAGAAAACGTCTCTAGAGTAGAATCATTCCCTGATTAAGGACTGTGACCCAAAAATGACTGTACGCTGAAATACGCTGAAGATTTCATCGGGAAATCTCTTTTGCATTCTTCACGACTGCCTTGGCGGCGTAAGGAAACTTCAAGTTGTGCCCGTTGGGCGCCCTACAGGGTTGAGATTGCAGACCTTTAACTGAGGCCCGGCCCAAACCCGCGCCGCAGTCGGATAACATTCGGAGTACATTCAGAAAGAAGACGTTACTCAGTCACAGTTCAGTACAATCGAACCACTGCCGGAGTCAGTAGTCTAAGTACAATACTGAACTGACTCCGTCATAACCATATTGCCCTTTACTCTTATCAGTCCGAGTCAGTCAGTGCGGGCCTCGCGGGACCAGGGTGTAGATTCTCTCTGTACTGAGGTCACGGTCTGCTCGGACGTAGCCGGCCGGTGGCCGGCGTGTCAGAGTCAGTGTCGAGCTGTCAGTCAGTGTTCATAAACTGAAACTAAACATTACACGCAAAGTTGAGTTTGTGAAAATTCTCGGGCTATGGTTTTAGCACAGAAGCTGGCGCAGACCAAGGGCCATAGATCCACTACGCTATAGCGGATCTAGGGTCCTTGCCGACGCCGTCCTCCGCTTACGATACAGCTAAGCTACCGAGGTCTGAATTATTTGCAGTTCGTTTCGTGGATCCAGCATTTAGATTGACCCTGGATAACAACATGGCGTCTGATTCGGAAGAAACACGGAGGCGAGCGACAACGGGTGGAGACAAACACACCTCAGGGCTTTCGTATCCGTTGCAGAACCGTGATGCATCTTCACCCGAACCATGCCAGTACAAAAATGCGAGAGAATATGCTCAGGCTCTCAGACCGTGGCTGTGGCAGTATTATACATGGACCACCTTGCACAACTTCTTAACGTTTTGTCCACCGTGTTTTCCACCAAATTCATGTGGACCATGTCCACCTGGTTTTGCTGGTGATTTTCGACAGCATCAGCAGACGACAGCAAGCCAGAGGTCACCACAGACCCAGCCTAATGGTCATGCTCCTCCAGTGCGCCGTTTTGAGGGTACCCACAACTGTATTCGGCCGAATATGGCTGTATTGATTTTTCCTCATCTCTGCCACTTTGCTACCACACCTCGTGATGCGTATATATTCTTTTATGTTAAATGTAATTTTATCCGGCTCATGGAAGCTAGCTTTGAACAATCAATACGTGCTAACAAAGCTGGGTGATGTCTGGGTTCATGTGACACATTACATACTATCAACTGTACAGCTAGTGTAAGAAGCTTAGTGTCCCAACTGTGATAAGGCCCCCCCCCCCCCAAAAAAAAAAAAAAACAAAAAAAAAAAAAACAATTGTTGTTTCTGGTAACATGGCTTTAAAAAAATAGGATAAGTAGGTAGGGTTTTTTTTACCCCCCCCCCACACACACACACATATTACAGGGTATTAATAAGAAATGATGCTTTGTGAAACTGTATTTAATATTATAACACACTATCTTACCATATTTCGTTCAAATCTTGGGTCCGCGATGGCGCATGACTTCCCTGACGACAGGCGCATGAAAACCGAAACTGGTCGTGCTTGTATTTTTTCTTTGTTTTTCTTCCAGCAGCCAAAAATTTTTTTTAGGGTCGGGGGGTAAAAATAGGGTCAGTCGGGTTACCAGAAACAACAATTTTTTTTTTTTTGGGGGGGGGGGGGGAGGGGCCTAAGTAATTAGTATACCAACGAAAGCTGCATTTGCTCATGTCATTGTGTCGGTGTCACTTACTCATGTCTCTGTGTGTCTGTCTCCGTAGCAACCTGGAACTTCCATACATACAGGTACATACATACAGTACATTCCATTTTTATTTCAATGTATGATTTTGTGTTTGAACAGGAGTTGAGTGCACCATACCACCCTTTTGGAAGCGTGTGTCAGCAGAGCTGATTGACTTCACCATCCTATTCTACATCAAGCTAGTGGTCACAGTTGTTGTCATGCGGGAGCTGGGGTTTATGTGAGTCATGACTATTTGCTTGTCTGTTTATAACTGCTATAACTGCATCACTGCCTCCTGTCCTTCATATCTTTCCTCTCTGCTGCAGCTGTACACACCCTCCAGACAACTCAGATCCTCTGCTGACACCCGCATCCTACGCATTCCACAGGTTAAATCGAAAACACTAGGTCAGCGAGCATTGTTCTACCACGGTCCAGTCATTTGGAACAGCCTGCCTGCCCATGTTCGCCATGCAGAGTCAACGGACACTTTTAAAGTCGCTTTAAAGTCTTATTTCTTCCGACAATATTATACAGACTAACTTCTTTATCAACACTGCTATCATCATTGCAGGGCTTGTGGTAGATATTTTTTCTGAGGGTCAGCATGACTTCCAGCAGAAAAATCTGAGGGTCAGCCTACTCTAACAGACATAAACGCCGTACATTTCAGAGCGTCTGTGGCGACTGCTCTGACAATCGATTGCCGAAGATTGAAACTAAAACTGTGAAAGCTGTGCGTCATGCTATCAAATTTGATTATCATGCGACGCACTCCTGCTCCAAAATTTTAAAATCTGTGCGTCAGTAAAACCTCCAGTGATTTTTTTTCTGCGCCATTTCGTGATTTCTGTGCGTCAATACGCACAGTTTGTGCGTTAACACAAGCCCTGCATTGTCATTTTAGGTTGTCGTGTCAGGATGTATCATAGCTGTGTGTATGTAACGTGTATGTGACGTGTATATCATGTGTAACTGTATGTAATGTGACATATTTCATATGTATGTATCTCCACCCTACTATTGTGAGGCGCCCAGAGCTCCAGCAGGAGGTTGGGCGCCAGACAAATCCTCATTATTATTATTATTATTATTTATTACATGTGTTTATTATGATACCTCTGCTTTGTCGTTTTAAAGAAATTATGCAGGCATCGAAACAAGTATACCTCAGTTTGAGTATCTGAATAATAATAATAATGATAATGAGTATCTGAGTATGTTTCAATGTAAAATGCATGTGATTCCAGGGAGGACATCCTAGATTATGACTTCTTGGAGAATCTGGATGAGATCGACTATGATCGTGCTTTTGCCATAACTTCTGAGGTCATTGCCATGGAGATCATCAATCGGCTTTTGATTACTGTCTTTGAGGTAAAATACCCAGAGCACAGCAATGAAAGGATAATAAGACTAAGTGCTTACTGTGCAGTACAGCATTTACAATGACCACAGTTGCATTAATTAACGTGTTTGACTGTAGATTTCTTGTTAAAAAACACAAAGAAAATGGTGCTAAGGTGATGAAAAGTGACGTGAAACAAAATGATGACCGGGTGTTTCCAGTGTTACTGTTAGCACTGTAATACCAACACAAGATTAGAAGCTGGCAATTTGTGTTTTGTACCAGGGCAGTGAAGCTTGTGAATTAAAATCTCCAGTGCTTATCTTCAGTTGTGTTAATTTGATGTTTTCTTCTTTCCCATCAGACGCTGTGCTTGCGTCGAGGGATAGGAGCAATTGGTGGTTCTACTCCTGGCAAACGACTTCTTGGCCTGCGAGTGATTTCTTGTCACGACATTCAAGATTTGGACAATGATAGGATTCTGGTGACTCCAGCCTCAGATATTGGCTGGCTTAGGTGGGTTTATAGTCTGTGTACAAGTTGTAGGCTAGGAGTCTGAGTTTCCTCACTGAGTTTGATACACACCCATAGCAGTTAAGACTTACTCTCAGTAGTGCCCGCTAGCTGACAGCACAGTTGGTTACTATGTTGAATAAATATATATATCCCAAAGCTATTGTTTTCTTTGTGCAGACTTGCTTAGTGGCTACTATGTAGTATATAGTGCACATAATAAAGTGAACATGTCAAACACAAGTACCAGTATGTAAAGTGTTATTCACAATCTGTATCGTCTTTTGTGTTAACCTTTTGGATGGTGTGATTTTTGTGAGGTCTTTGGATGTGCCATGCGTGGCTTCACATTTTATGTAGTCATTCACAGTTTTTCACTTTGGAACAGGTTTAATGGGAAAATGGTAATTTTACCTTGCAGGCTGAATTCTGTTGAGATTAGGTCTGTCAGATTACTTTAAAAAATTTGCTTTGTTCTGTTGCAGTGCTTTTATCCGCTCAGCCATAAAAAATTTCACCATTGCCTTCTTCTTTCCCGCCTGCCTCACCATCTTTATGTTCAGCCATAATCGTGCAGCGTACGACGTTTTATCCAACACTATTGTGGTTGAGACGGAGGAGTTTTAAAGTGTACAGACGCTACTTAATTTATCCTGTGCAACTTTCTGGACGCAATTCAGCATTTGTGATCTCTGGTCATCAAAATAGAGAGGAGAGAGGGGTACTGTGTGTGCGTGTGAGAGTGAAAGAGAGAGATTTGGTCTTTCATGTAACTTATGATTACGAGTCTTTATGACTGTGCACACTGTTATTTGTATACATGTATTGTATGGCATTGTGCCTTGCCATTCTGCATCACATAGAAGTGTACAATGTTTCTTGTGGCTGCTATCCAGGTATGAACTTTGCTGAACTTAAAAAACAGATGGCTGTCTGGATTATCATAAATACTTCCTGTTTCTGTCACAACTTAAACTGACTCTTCCCCCATTCCTGATCCTCCCCTCCTTTCAGTAAAGCACTTGTTTCGTTGTTTGTTATTGTTTTGTTTTTTACTTAGAGCAAACATTTTGAATGGCAGTATGGACCCTTTGTCAACCAACAAGAGCACTTTGGGGAGGTTTTTGTTATGGTTTTTTCTTAGAGCAAATATCTTTTGTGGCAGTATTGACCCTTTATCAACCAAAAGGTGGTGGTGGTTATTTCCCCCCCAAAAGTTATCATAGTAGATTGCAAACAAGTTAGATGTTTATAAATTGGGACAATTTCTGCTGGCACAATTGATATTCTGTGGGGGATGCTTTAAGTACTACTACTTTTTATGCATTTTATAATTCATAAGTTAAATTGTGCATCAATAAACGTACCCGAAACTTGCAAATTTGGTACAGTCGAACCTGCCAAGGCGGTCACCTGTATAAGCCAAACCACTGTCTAACCTGGTCACCCCAGAGGATCCCCTGACACACTAGCTGTTGACATGACACCCTGGATAACCCGGTCACCTGTCTAAGGTGGTCAGTTTGACCCAGTCCCTTGGGTGACCGCCTTACACAGGTTTGACTGTATATATATGTTTAAAACACACATGCAGTCACTGTAAGGTAAAACTTGCAGAAAATTCAGGTTCTATATATACACATGTATATATATAGAGAGTTTTCACAATGAGGTGCCCCCTGATTATGTAAAATACGCTACACGAGTTTGTTGATTACGACTGAAAAACTGTATATTTTAATGAGCAGTTTTTCAGTGGAAATCAACAAACAAGCATGGTGTATCAGTATTTTATGCACCGAATTAAGAAGATTATTTATAACACATCTGTACCTGCATTTCCTCTTAGCATTTATCAATTTTAGCAGGGTTCCATCAAAACATTAGGGATAGAAAAAATTTCATACACCTATGTTTGTTAGATTGCTAAATATTATATCTATTATTATCAAGGCATATCTGTTTTGTTGTTTTTTTTGTTACATCTGTGTCACCTGATGGTCATTTAATGTGTAGTGGTGCATGTTGGGGCAGTTTTGTCTCTTGTCATTCTAGTCCATTAATGTTTCCATGAGTTGCCTGTGTACACACACAGCCTTATCTTTAAATCCAGCATAGCTGTTGTAACTTGTACTAATATGTGTATTTTGTTATGTTTTTCACAGGGGTTTTTTTTTATTTAAGTGAAAGGTTTAGAAGCTTAGCAAGTTTTTTTTTTTTAAAATCCACAAATGGATGATCTTCCTTTGGCTTAAAAGTACAGTAACTAATAATTTTACACGTCATTCGTGTTTGTCCGATTTTATCATGGCTTTTCATTCTAATCAGAGTGTAAATGTCATCATCTTTGCTCACTGTACTGGTTTTTAAAGTGATATGCTAGAAAGTACTAGTGCATACATACACTGGCTGTGTGCTAAATTCTTGCCTTTTTTTTTCTTTCTTTTCGTAAATAAATGCAGGCATGCATTGTTAGGTTGGGTGGAACTTGGTGGAACACGTGTTTGTTTGTCCAGTGCCCCAGTAATTCTGTTCAAAGTGGTCGTCTAGCATGAGTAGATATGATTTGGATTAATTTACATGTAGTGTGTTGTGTACACAGTTGGATAACCACTTGTGAAATGTATGGATTGAACCAAGGTGCAGTCAGCTGGAATTGGATCTCAAGTGATATGATTACAGGCTTTAACACACACACACACATTCAAACAAATAAAAATCACTTAGAAGTATTTTTAATTCAATAATTTTGCAGTAATCAACACAGTGTATTTGATCCACCTACCCACTTTCCCTGACCCCGGTGTTTCCCTCAAAAGCATGATTATATTGATAGTAGTGTACACCTTAGTAAGTCTGTAGTGCAGATTTTTCCTGTGATTCAGCAGAACAATTCTTGTGCTTGTTCACAACAGGCAGTCAGCACACACACAAGTGAGAGAGACAGACTGTGTCTGTGTGCATGTGAAATAGCTCACAACGTAAACAATTCGCAAGAGTGTCGATGCAAGTGTCATGTGACTAATAAAATATACCCAGAAAATACAGTACATGCTGCATTTTGTGCATGCACGTGTGTGCGTGTGCACGCACACATTCTCTCATCCTCTCTCGCACACACATTTTTGCTGATGATTAATGGTACGAGAAGCTTAAATTCCTGTTCAGGCTGCTTCAACTTTGATTGTCTTTGCTGTATGCAATTGCATGCTTTACAATTTAGCTTTCAAAGCACTGCTTTACATACAGTGCATTTATTTGCCTGAAAACATATGTAGCCTGTTGACTGGACAAGTACAAACAAGGCACTGAAGGAAGACCAGATCAAAGTGAAATGCATACACAGAGTACATACCATCAGATCTGAACAGAAATCAAATTGGTTTCAGGATACAGTGGTTAGATACTGTATTATCTTTGTGTGGTTTTTAAGTTCACAAGTGTTTAAGACAGGCACACACATTCTCCTCTTCAACATGACAAATGCAGATTTACGGAAAAAAGCTCTGCAAGTACCAGAGCCATTTCACTTGGAAAGGTTCTTACTGTATGAATACTAGTAATTCAAAAACACAGCTGACACAGTCCAACACAAACATGACAGTAACGTAAACAGACATAATTAGACACTGCTGAGTGTAAATGCAAACTGTAAGGCAGTACAGCATTACACACAAGGAACTGAAGTATAATTCATAATAGTAACAGTGGCGCTGCGGAAGCCAAACAACGCACTGAAATCAGGTGAATTTCAAAGCATGGGAAGTAAGTTAAGTAAATCTGACGGCGCCACCTATTCTAGTCTGAGAAAGACTAGGTGTGTGAGGCTAAAATCTCCTATTTACAAGGCCTAGCTTGTAGCTACCAGTTTTCTCCAGGTGGAAGGGGACTTGTGGTCCTGTCAATGGTGAGGTGTTTTTATGCTAAGATGGTAGGTCCCCACGCTACTTCCAATGAGGCTTGTAGTCAATGTAGGACAATGACACACAATGCACACACCTAGATTTTCCAAGACTAGAACAGGCTGCGCTGTCAGAAAGAACTGAAATATGTACATCTAATAACATGGTCAACATGATACTGCTACATGTATCGTACAATGACAAGACATGTATCACATTGGAGAAGGAATAATAATTTATGGGAAAAACCATCAAAAACTTATTGTAACAACTCTCTGCGAACACTACAGTCTCTCCTGTTTACTTTTAAACTCTGATTTCACTTTGCTTCGGTCACTAATGTTCATACACTAACTAAACACCCATCCAACATGTATCGCTACATTTACATTATATGCTACACGTCTGAACATTACTAGTTCAAAGTAAACAAAGAAACAATTTAATAGGACTTTGTTCACTTGGATTACAATGTAAACAAAAGATCACATTGTTGAAAGTAATCATAATGTTTAGAACAGAGTTATTTCAGCAGTTAATCATTCACATAAAAAAAAGTAAATGTGAATAAAATACATCCACGACATACCTAACAACTTTCAAAATAAAACAGGAATGATGAAACTGATTTCACTTTCTAACACACACACGCACACACACACACACACACACACGTTCAATGTTATACCACTAAGCTATTCGTGAAAAAAAAAAAAAACCCGAATCACAAAATCAAGATCTAACATTTAACAAAACAGCCTTTGCCGTAAAGGAGGAAAAACATGCAAATATCAAGATACACATGCAACAGAAATATTCTACAAAAGAGACACTGTCTATAATGTTGAGCAAAGATACTTTTGACTTGCACAGATTTTTTTTTGAAAACCAACAACACAGGCAAATGATATTTGTTACAAACAAGTGTGTACTCTGTAATCCTGAGCATTACAATTTACATACCATGGTACATTCAGCAAGACAGACAAGTATCGAAGTTCACGTAACTAATCACTAAATCACTAAAAACAACATTCTGCATGTCACGTGTATTGTCCCAGTTTCATGCGAAGTTTTACCAAGGGCATGTACCATCCAATTCCAAACAAAATTATTCTGCTATGTTTGTTTTCAAAATCTAATTTGAACTTGTTAGCATATTGCCAGCGCATTATGAACAAACAGCAAAAAAACAATATATTCTTAAGAAAAAAAAAGTATTCAAAACAACAAAAGCACTATCCTCATTCAGGCTTCTTGGGAGAAAATTGGTCCTGCCATAAATGTGAATAAACTATAATTAAAAACAAATAAAAAGCAAAAACTACTAAACGTTTTGCAGAAAAATCAACTGCCTCTCCAATGAGTCAGCATGGACACCAGACACATGATTCTATATAACAGTTTCAGACATTTTGTCGAACATACACATCACAATATTTACATGCATACTGATGTGCACACCTATGTCATACAAATTCTCAAAGAACACTGTTGTCTTCTGTTATACACCATGTTCACTGAATCTCAAAATAAATGAAATGCAGTCATTTGTTTGTCTTGGATTTGCAGATGGGACACTCACACACTCACTTCTCTCACACCAACTCTATCAGCGTTAAGACGCTTTCCCCAGTTCAATCTTTTTTTGAATGGCCTTTGCTGAGTGGTAGATCATGGAGTCAATCAGGCCAGCAACTGCAACAGTCCAGGTAAAACTCAATCATTTGGATGATGATATTTGATAACAATATTGATAAATCCATTAGTATAGGTGCTTTATCCCAGTTTCTTGGCTCAAAGCCTGGTGCACCAAACCCAACGCACGCTCGTGTAATTCACACACATTCTCTCACACACCCGACATTGCAATCACGTGGCGCAAAGGGTCAGCTTGGTTACTGAAGTTTTGGAACTTAAATTGCATTACTTTGAACTTGTGTGGGCTGAACATTTCCAACCAAACGAAGTATGAAACTGGGGTACACGGGGAGAGCCCCTACTTCAACTGAATAATCTGATGCACCACATGGTACTCAAAACCCAGTCGCTTACACTAGTGGCAGGAGTCACAAGATGTCACTAGTAGATGTAGATGTGCCAACTATGCTCATAGTATCACACACTGCTGGACATAATTATACTGGAATCTGCATCCCAAAACTATATTGCAAAAGGCACATTTGGAGTTCAATTAATGTAATGGTGTGACATAATCATGCTACACTGGCATTTATACTGAAAAACAAACCTGTAAAAATTCCTCCTATAATTGCACAGACACCTGTGAGGAAATGCATGAATGACCTGGAACAGAAAGAAATATCAGATTATCACAAAAAAGAAAATATCAAATCATGTAGAAAAGCAAATTAGTGGTGCACAATTGCTGTAATGCATCTTAGAGTGATACTTATCATCTCAAAATGTAACTGATCAAAAAAATACCTAAATATCAACGGAGACAAGAATATCAAGCAGTTCATGACGGAACAAAAAAACAAAAACCCAACCCAAAAAACCTGCAGTGTTCAAGTGTTACGGTTCTTCATTGTCACTGATTTGAATTCTATACACAGTTATGATCAGTGTAATAACTATAACACTGGGAGAAAAGAGAGAACGAAGGGAAAGTGAAGACTATAGTGTAGAAGTAAGCTCACCTCTGTTTCTCAGTGTATTTGACCATCATTGGAGACAATTCATAAATGAAGAAAACACCAGGCAGTCCCACCGTCTCCCATACCGCTGGCCACAGTCTTTGAGTGTTTAGTCACTGAGAACTGATTGGTGTACAGCGTCTGGCAGTAGAAAATAATATGATTGTGGGATATTTGTCCATTGTATTCACATTCAAGAGAGAAAGAAAGAAAGAAAAGACAAACCATTCACTTATCATTTAAACACGGACTATGATACTGTGGAGGCCAAATGCAAAAAACTTAGTGCTGGAAGCATAAGCAGGTGTGAAAGGGTCAATCTGGCATTTCCGTGTAGCACAGAATCCACCCTTTTTTTTTGAACTGACCTTACACAGAATGGAAATCACGAGTGCAACCCCCACTGGTTCCATGAAAACTGGTTTTTGTTTTCAGCTCAGAAAGGTACATATACAAAACAGTTAAAAACTTCATAGCGGATTCATTGTACTTAACTGTGCTTTAGGCGTATATATACGTAAAAGGTGATTTGGACAAGCACCATGTAAAGTGCATTTCTCTATTTGTCCTACAAGAGTGCCAGCCTTGATTTTTTATAAAAACTATTCAACGGCTTTAGATAACCAACCTCAAATTGGTTACATGACCCACGTATATGTGGGTGTGTGTGTGTGTGTGTGCGTGCGTGCGCGCGTCCATGTGTAAAAACTCACCTCTCCATTTATATTTGTGTATGTAGTGGGTACAATCTTCACAAAATACTGGTACATCATCTGCACTGAAACAAAAAGAGATCAATGAAATAAGACAAAGTGATCAAAGACAAGAACTTTACAAAATACTCTCGCCAAGTTTCGTGCCCCATAATAAGAGGGGGAAAAAAATGAACAGTTTTAAAGATGATAGCAATAGTATTTGTGTGTTTCAATATAAATTTACAGGCCAAATGAAAAATGAAAAATTGGGCCAAGCCGGGATTCGAACCCGGGACCTCTCGCACCCGAAGCGAGAATCATACCCCTAGACCACTTGGCCTGGCTGCCGAAATTTCGCTCGTTCAAAGATTATATGCAACATATTTTATCCTCTCTCCATACACCACGGAAAAAAATCCTTGCGGTCATCTTTGTATAACGAACTGCTCAACAGACATATTCGGAGTTTACAGTAAAACCTATTCGGGTCAGAAAACCAGACACGTTTCAGGCAAAACTCGCCGGAAACTGAATCTGCCGCAATGGCTTGTGGGAAGGTTATGGTCGCCGAACACCGAGGTCACGGACGTATGTTCGCAATAGCTGCGATTTCTTTCGTTGTATAGCTGACATACTGGTTCACTTGCGTTTCTTCGAAAGAACAGGTGTGGAACCACTTCTTTTCCGAGATATGCAATGTAAATTAACTTCTTTTTTTTTTCGTGCGGACGCTTCTGTATTTAGGCTATGGGAATTTGCTGGCTGGTGAGGCTCCGTTGGCGACATGCACGTTGTATGCTTATGAGACATACACATGACAACTAATTCTTATGTATGCATGTCTCTGATTTATCATTCGTAAGTTGTGAAACATATAAAACTTCTGAGAGGTTGCGCGACAGAATGTTCATGCAGCGCATTAAGGGTGATGTTCACGTCGTCACCCTGTCAAGTACCCTATGAAGGGTAGTTAGTGAGGCCGGTAGGGATGTTTCAATCAGTGATACACGGTACCATTCAAAGACGGAGTCCATCCCATGGCACTACACTTGCATTGCTCAGAAGCAGCACGCCACCGACTAAAACAGTTGCAATGGTTGTCCTTCACAACTGTGTGCAGATCACCACAAAAAAGTGTACTTTCAGCTTTTAAGTTGAATAGTGTGTGATACTGAATCTGTCAGCAAATCTAGCACTGTGAAAATGCTATCTAGATCAGTAATAGTACTTGAAGTGAAAGATTACACTAATACCACCATCTGCACCTTGGTTTCTAACAGCCCAGCAAAACATCTTCAGCCATGCCTGCACCACCCCCAAGCGGCTACATGAGTCATGGACCCTCCTGCTTTGATAAGGTCAAGTTGGGCTTCATGATGGGATTCTGTGTTGGGATGGCCTCCGGAGCTCTCTTTGGCGGATTCTCAGCACTCAGGTGAGTCTGAACCTGACCTGCCTGGGTTACTTTGGGTTGTAGACTAACTTCAACGCCTCCACCCACCCCCTTATGATACAGTGTAGGTCTAAATGAACACTGCCGTGCTGCTTTGTTTCAGGTACGGCCTTCGAGGACGTGAGCTGCTTCAGACAGTTGGCAAGACGATGGTACAGGGTGGTGGCACTTTCGGCGTTTTCATGGGCATTGGGACAGGGATTCGATGCTGACATAGGTCAGCAGAGACGACTTTCAACACCAACTGGGACAACCTCCATCTGTCTCTGGATGTGATTTATTTCTACCAATGTCCAAATACAGCCTCTGGCTTTGAAGCTTGTGTCCTACACCTAGGGCCTGTTTCCATCTTTCTTGAAAGTTCAAGATACCTGACAGCTTACTTCTGAGTACTGTGGAAGCAAAGCAACTGATCAGTATAGTTTCTAAAACCTTCAGTGTTGTAGGAATAACTCTACTGATATGCAGGTCATATTGAAAGAGAATCATGTTTTTAATAAGCGTGTTTCATCAAACTAAGTAAAACTAATGTGAAATGCCATTCCTAAACAGTTCAGATAGATCTACACTCGACTACAGAATCAAACCATGCTGACTGAATGGATAGAAGATAATGACAGCTGTTCCATTTCCATTACCAGATGTGATCGGCATTAGTCTGAATTTGTATTTGAATTTAGATATTGTTGAGGTCCTACCCTAGAAGTTTAACAGATGTGTGGCACTGGCAGTGGCACAGATGCCCATACATGAATGTTGTGAGAGTGTGACTGTGTGATAAATAAGCATGAGATGAATACAGTGTAAATAAATTGTTAAAAGACTAACAGCTGTGTTATGTTTATCTTGATCCTATATACCGTTGTTGGAAACTGTGCACAAGGGCTGGTGTTTAACAATAAGTTTACTACTCTTGTACATAAAATCCTACTTGTGGGCAATGAATGTTACCAAAGTATGCCAGAGATGGATCTACCATTGATCAGTGTGGTGCCTGATCTAACATTGACTGGCAAGTTCAAACCATAAATTTATGTATAAATTGTGAAGTCTCCTAACTGTGCACTGTCTAACCAGATTTATGAGTTTGCCGGAGGTTAGGTGGATGGCAGTAGATTACCTGTTTTTTTGTTGTTTTTTTTTCATTTTCTCCCATAACTTTCACTTGGCATATGTAATATGATGTAGTAAAGGTGCAAGATAAGATACTTCACACACAGCTATATATACTATTTGTCAGTGTCTGATGGTTGAAAAGTGTGTTTCATTCAAACTTAGTAAAAAGACTTTATAAGTTTATTCTTACACATGAAGTCACATACAAAACAAAATGTGCCGTGTTTTAAATGCAATCTTTAAAATTCATCTTCAGTCAATGAACATATTACATGTATGGTTCTTTAACTAAAAAATTCAAGGGTCCACTGCTGGCATATATTAGCTCATATATTAATAGAACTTTAGTTAAAACACAAAATTTGTATGCTGAGAGTATGATGATCGTGTCGCTTTATTTTACCACCCCCTGCCAATACATAATTTATTTCAAAAACATCTTTCGGAATCCAAAATACTGCCTAATAACATCTGGCAGTTTTCCACAATCTTCAAGGAGGGCAAATCAATTCAAGGGCTTTAGAAAGTATTTATTCAAATTCAGTGTAAGAACCCTGATATTACCATCATGAAATTGCAGTTGCAGTGCTGTCAGAAAAAAATAGACTTGTTCACTATCAGTTTTGATGACTGCATGTGAAACTGCTTGTAATCTTAGTTCCACTGAAAATACTTACATGAATCTGCTGCTTCACGAAGCCCATCCAGTGGGTTGACTATACCAGGGTAGTCAATACCAAACGACATGTGGTTGATTCGATGGCTGATGTTAAACTGGGAAAGAAGAATACAAATTTACAACAGTGGTTGTTGAATGTGTCACAAGGTTTTTCGGATGATGATCACCATCTTTTAGTGTAAAAGACAGCTGACACAGTATATATGTACTTTTAGGTTTGACGAGGAAGAGGACAAGAGCAAGAAAAAAAGAAGTGTTGTAGCGTGTTTTTGCCTCCAAAATGACTTCACATGCTGATTTGTTGCATTTCATTTAATGGATGATAAAAGTGCAGGTACAGTGAAAATTGTACAGCGACAGATAGAATGATGAAAAGTTGCCAGTGTGTGTGTTAATTCATTAAACTGCCAGCATACAACCTCCAAACAAGATTTACAAATAAACCTTTTTTTTTTTAAAGAAAAACAATGGCACTCACTTTCTGTCCTCCAAATGCCTGCAGGTCATGCACTGCAAAAAAAAAAAAAAAAAAGGGAAAAATATTCTGATCAGAACAAGGCAAAGAAGCTTGGCTACGTACATTATGAATATGTGCTTTGGATGATCAGCACAGCCCCAACACAGCTTTATCAATACATGTATGTACCAGATGCCGTACAACAGCTCTATGATTAATTGTGGGTGGGAGAGGCAAAATGAAAATGCTCCATGTGCTTTGTGGGTATTCCTGCTCCAGAAACTATCCATTGGAATGTTGTAGAACTGGTCCTCGTTCCTATAGAGATCTGAAGTACACTGTGATGTCCATTTCCATAAAATAGTATGTGAGCAAAAAGACAGCTATACAGCTGAACAGACGACCCTATCACAACCTATTATAAATTATCATATAATTGGCTTGTTTTCAAGAGTCTGAAACGCCACTATAAGTACAGGCTTACCATGCAGTAAGGTCGAAATGTATGTAACCACTCATGAAGTATTTGAAATCAAGACTGAATCTTAAATAAAAGCTTCAACATTATGAACTGTTCTCTCAAACACATGTATCTCTGAACTGTAATACACTGTATGAGATTTCAATTTTGTTTATTTGGCGTTTCACCATTACCTTCTTGTGTAATACTCAATGGAACTGCCATATCAGCAAAACTGAAATCTTTTGGTAAGACTGATATATATATACACGCGTGTTTTAGTGAACAGTCCATAATGTTTAAGCTTTAATTTCGGACTCTATGCTGGGATTTCAAATACTTCATGAGTGGATGCTTACACTGCTTTTTTACGCCAATCACCTACACCAGAATGACTTACAAACGTATAAACGTTGGCCATCCTGTAAAACTGCAGTTGTCAATGACATACAGTCACAATGTGGATGACAAATATTTGTACTTTGTACTATCATTATCACTTCCATCTCAACATGAATACCAGCAGACCCACTAGCGGTCACAACTATTTTCAGAATACATTCTTGCGACTCCTGTCTGCAATAGGATCTATTCATTCCCAAGCTCACTCCTTCCCTTCAGTCAAACTACCGTCCCAGACTAAACTGCAGTCTGTGATGTCAGGTAATCTCTCTCTGCAAGACATATGTAGGAAAGCCGCCTCATTCCAGTACAGAATGATCTATACACGTACACAATGACACACAGTACAAGTACTACAACATACATAGGACTGTTCCGTGTTAAAAACTTTCCAGAAAGTTAAAGTTCCAGAAACGCAGTCGAACAAGCACTGGTAAGGACATACAAATAACAATGAATGAATACCAGAACATGCTTTCAGTTTGAGTCTGCAACATACACACAGCAAGTGATCCATACAGCCATCTAAAAGCAAACAGGAAGGTGAGACTGCCTGTAGAGCCTGAAGGGAGCTGCTATTTCATTTTCACACTACATCAGTACATGTACACTGAACAAGAAGCAAAATGGCTGACATGTATCAATCATCCAAAGAGAGACACAACTTCCAACAGACTTCGTGAGTTGAGAATTTGCTCACCTTGAAGCCCTAGCAGCGTAACGGTGAATACAAAATGTTTTGCTATGTAATTGCTAAATTCTTACTACATGTTCTTTTGCAAACCTGCACAAATTCAAGACACAGCAGTATCTCCTGCAGTCACAGCTTTTTTTTAAAGAAGAAAAACAAAATGACAGAATGCAAATGCAGCCCTACAACACTACTGATTACATATTTCATAATCAACGGCTTAAAATGGTCCATGATCCAAAAGAAAGAAAAGTGTATAACATCTAGTGGCAAAGACGTGTTAGGGTGTCTGGGGGCACCCTCCGCCTGAAACCTTGTATAACATCTAGTGACAAAGTGGCAAAGACGTGTTAGGGGTGTCTGGGGGCACCCTCCGCCTGAAACCTTGTATAACATCTAGTGACAAAGTGACAAAGACGTGTTAGGGGTGTCTGGGGGCACCCTCCGCCTGAAACCTTGTATAACATCTAGTGACAAAGTGGCAAAGACGTGTTAGGGTGTCTGGGGGCACCCTCCGCCTGAAACCTTGTATAACATCTAGTGACAAAGTGGCAAAGACGTGTTAGGGGTGTCTGGGGGCACCCTCCGCCTGAAACCTTGTATAACATCTAGTGACAAAGTGGCAAAGACGTGTTAGGGGTGTCTGGGGGCACCCTCCGCCTGAAACCTTGTATAACATCTAGTGACAAAGTGGCAAAGACGTGTTAGGGGTGTCTGGGGGCACCCTCCGCCTGAAACCTTGTATAACATCTAGTGACAAAGTGGCAAAGACGTGTTAGGGGTGTCTGGGGGCACCCTCCGCCTGAAACCTTGTATAACATCTAGTGACAAAGACGTGTCTGCCATTAGGGGTGCCAGTCAGGGGGCACCCTCCGCCTGAAACCTTGTATAACATCTAGTGACAAAGTGGCAAAGACGTGTTAGGGGTGTCTGGGGCACCCTCCGCCTGAAACCTTGTATAACATCTAGTGACAAATTGGCAAAGACGTGTCTGCCATTAGGGGTGCCAGTCAGGGGGCACCCTTCGCCTGAAACCTTTTTTTAATTTTTTTAAATTAGACTAAAACCTGTGCAACTTGGTGCATTTTGGCATGATTAAACACACTTTCTGGGGGAAGGAACATTTTTAGCCAAAGGTGGACATCCACCAAAACATGGAAGCTTTTCAGCCCTGATAACCATCTTGCCTGAGTTCTCATTCAACGTTTCCATTTACATCTCCTGTTCTGATTCAAAGGCAGGCCAGGACAGGCTGGCAGATTATCTTTTGAACCTACATGTCATCAACTGAGCAACACACACTAACACAGTGCCACTACAAGTACAAAGAAATGGTGTTGATACCCAATGTTATACATACATGTAACAAATGCCAGCAGTGAACGAGAATTTTGGAAGTACTACTTCTACATGTACTTTACTCTAAGCTTAACAGAAGTGCAAAACATACAAACAGCACATTACCATGAACATGATGTTGTTGAAAGCTTTTTCCTGGTGCAAAGTGAAAGTTTCCAGCAACCTGTACAAGAAAGAAAACATTAAACATTAACGGCTGTGACTAGCCAAGTAAATTTAATTACTAAATAGCACACAGGAGCTGGAACCACTAGCACCCTGCCTCCCAAGAGTCTAGCTAGAGTTTGGCTTCATCAAATTCCAAAACAAATTGCACAACACAAGCAAAGTGAAACATAAACTACCTTGTTGACTTCCAGATGACCGAAGGCTCGGCATCCTTCATTCTTCTGTGCCTGCATCTTTTCTGACCATCCTTCTCGCTTACACTGCTCAATGGTTTCAGCATTATTAAATGCCCAGCCCCTCTTCCTATATGCTTCTCGCACATCCTCACAAGTGTTGCAGCATCTGTTAACAATGTATGACTCATGACAAGCACATGCTGAAGATACATGTAACTCTAACATCACAACAGGTGATGTTTGCGAAGTCAGTGTGATGGCTAGTTTATGAGGAGAAGTTACAGAATCGTCTCCTCCAATACTACACACCAAAAATAAAAAATTGCCAAATACATTGAGTTAATGTAAACACGCAGATCTTCTAGAAGTAGCACAAAAAACAACAACACAGGCCGCCCCCCCCCCCCCCCCACACACACACACACAAATATCTAAAACGAAACAAGGAAAACAAACCAACAACACCAAAAGCAAAACTAAAGTAAATCTGTTTACATCACTAACATACTTTTTCTCCTCTGTTTCTGCTCCATAACAACTCTCACATCTGTCAGAATCCAGTGCTTTGGTTGTTACCTGTAACACAGAATAAGCTGAGTGAACAGGTTATAGATCCTATTAACTGCATTTGCCTCGGTGTAGGTGCAGTCAGCCCAAGAAAAACACAAATGAAAAATACACCACCAAGACAACGCACAAACATTTCATTGTCACAACATACATGTCCTAAGAATTACAAGCTACCAGCTTATATTCTCTTCTTAATTCTGCAGACCATAAGTTAATTGGAAAAAAGACAGGGTTGAATTTGATAATATACGCAAACAATGACATCCACAGTTTGACAAATTATATACTTGTAAACATGTGCGAATATTTGCGCTCACCTCAGGATCAACAGCCTTTTCTTCCTTTGCAGAACTAAGTTCTGGAAGAATCAAATTTAAGAAAGAAAACAAAATGTAGTACTGTACTGTACAGCAGAATTATGGCAATGGTACTATTGGTAGTGGCAATCAATCAAATCACTCACTTATATTCAGTCAAAGACTAATAACAAATTTGTGATTCAACATGTTATATTTACTATTATACACGCATATTAGTTCCCAGTAAACGTAACTGTAGGAAGAAATGTTTATAAAAACAAGATTTAAAAAAAAAAGGGAGAAGGATCACAGCAAGAAAGCAAGGTTTCCAGTTGTAAGCACTGTGCCCTCACATGAACAACAAAGAGTGCACTATTATTGCTGTTTCCTGACTTACTAAACTGTGATTACATTAGCAGTTCACAAATTATGTACTCACTTTCCTCTTGTGGTGTCTCATCAACAGGGTGACCAGTAGCATCAAGTCGCTGCTTCAGGAGGCTCGTCTCCACATCAATTTGCTGCTCTCCTGATACATCCATGGCATCAATGCTCAGATCTGCACAGGCAGTTATACATGTTTACTATCACAGGTGCTCTCAAGCTTTGCAGAATGTAGCTTGCATGTTTAAGTTTCAGTAAGAATGGGTTAAGACAGGAAGTTAGAATTCACTTACAAATCACGAGCTGTAAGTCTGGTGATTTAGGAAGCCATTTTATGATGGAACTATGGAGGGAAAAAAATTGCTAAACTGCTTCCTTTCTTTATGCAGCATACAAGTTTTCCTATCCCCCCCCCCCCCCCCCAATTGTAGTACAGTGATTCTGGGCATGCTACGAATTCTCATATAGTACAGATCTTCAAAATAATATTCTGTAACCTGTCAAAGGTACATTTAATAAATATATATATAACCTCAAACACACAAACATTTTAAAATAAAACTCACATCCACATGGTAGATGATCAAAAGTGATGTCAACATTGATGCGCAGTTTCTGGCCCCTGGAGGTATCAACAAACAATTCCGGCTGCACCTCTTTTGTCAGGTAATAGTTGAGCTCAGACACAAACAGTACAAACATCAATGAGCCTGCTACCAGCGTCACTGCAACAGACACAGTCACTTCAACAGTCAATGTGAAAACCAGAACAGCTAATTTTAACATTATCTACTGTCTGCAGCAGAGAGGTTTTCCTCTCTCTCTCTCTCTCTCTCTCTCTCTCTCTGTGTGTGTGTGTGTGTGTGTGTGTGTGTGTGTGTGTGTGTGTGTGTGTGTGTGTGCTTTAATGGCTAAATTTCACAGGTGAGCAACCATGACAAAAATGACAGCAAGACCAGGTGCTTGAATGCAATCGCTGATGATTATGTACGAAAGTGCGTGTCTCTAAGTTCTTTGCGTTTCGGAGCTACTAAGTGTTTCCTAGACTGACTGTGAGAAATCTTTGGGTCAACAGCGCACACCAAAAGGTCACGTTGAATTGAGAGAGGCCGACATGGGCTGCTTCAATACGGGCGGGCGAATAGCCATGGACGCACTGATCTTAATCTGGCTGAGTTTGGCGGCCAAGCCGATTTTGGAGAACACTTGCGTTTATTGGTAATCACAGCTGGATATGCCACTTGCATTCTCAGCACATAGTGGTCAGACACTGGCACTTCGCAACATTGCCTACGATGGCAGTGATGGAAATGACTGGTACCAAGGAGCCAAAGCACCCACAACACTACAAAGTGCTTAGCGGTGGACCTCTCTTCCACGATCCTCCCTCTACTTACCCAGTGCTCCTCCAAAGGTCTTCACCCGGAAATCCTCTAGGGTCTTCGGGTATGCATCAAACTGACGCAACCTGTCAAATAAGTCTTTCATCTGCATTGTACAGGTACAGATGCTGCGAAGTCCACAATGTGTTCTCCAACCACAACACGACACCGCATACCGGATGCAAGCTAACTAGACACATTTTGTGAACAAATGAGGATTTGGACGATTTATGGATTGATCTGAAAAGAACTTAGGGAAGCAGTAAGGGAAACAAATTCATAGAATGTGTCAAATTTTCTGAAAATATTCAGTGCTGAGTGTTGTTTTTTGTATTCTTTAAATGCCGCGAATAGAAGAAAATGCACTTGTGGTTTTGTGGGGGCTGGTGTGACATGTCTATGAACCACAACCATTATTAGCACAGTGTCTCTTCCAGAACTGTTCACAAACCATTCTTCATTAGCCTCTAAGTAGGTCCTACAAAGTAGATTGTTGCATTATTTCATTATAGCATACTGACAGATATGAAAGCCGTGTACAACTCTGTCTTGTCAGTGTATAATTTAACCCTGGCTTTGCTGAATTACCTTGTCTAATCGCCGGGTTGGAAGGGCCAAAGAGGCAGTCTTGAATATTCCAGGCTCAGCACTACCAGGGCTTCGTTGGCTGTGTGTCTGCCAGTCAGTATATGTGTGTGTGTGTGTGTGTGTGAGGTGGATGATGGGTGTTTGTGGTAACTGAACACTGGCATTTGTGACAACTAAAGCTATATCCTACATACACTTGACTAAGGCTGAGTTGTTGGACGAGCACTAGTAGCAGCAAACCAGTCTGACCTGTACATGAAGGTTGTGTACCAAGATATTATGACTTTCTCGAGCACCAGTCTCCTCTAGGTATGCTGGTGATATGCCAGTGGATGAGCCCAGATCTTGGACCATGGACTTGTCAGAGCAGCCTGGCCTTTGACAAATTCAAGTTGTGAAACTGAGGCCACTGTCACAGCCGGTATACATGTTGTTTAAGTTCTTCAGTTCCCCATCAATCCTAAAGCAAACTGTATTTTCATCCCAAATCCTGTTGTACAGTAGTTTGTGTAACTGACAGATTATATATATAGTTATGTATAATTGACATCATTTATGTTGTATTTTGTATTCCCCTGATGAAGGGCCTGCTGAGGGCCCAAAAATCATTTGAGTAGCATACTTTGTTTCGTTTTCCAAGAATTATAGTTGATCACCAGTTCTAAGGAATTTCTTTTTTAATCATTCTATGTGGATTTTTCCATTTTTAAACTCTTTTGTGGATGTGCGGAGCCAGCTGCATGACTTTTTCGTTTTCAAGTTCTTAAAGTCTCTCTCTCTCTCTATATATATATATATATATACAGTGTAGAGAGAGAGAGAGAGAGAGAGAGAGAATAGAACATTCCCTCCAATTAGCGAATAATTGAATACTCGATGTTATTTTTTTCCCTAAGTCATTGATATAGTTTGACATGTGACATTACACTGGAAGCAGCTACAATGCACGCAATCATGCTACAGCTTCATTTGCAGTTACGGAAAAAAACTTTGTTGTAATGCAAAAAAGACACTAATGTGCAAAAATTGGGGTCACATAGTTCAACGTTTCAACAGACAGCCGAACAAGGTAGGGGAGGGGGGAGACCATAGGGATCGAGGGCGTTGCGTTTCATCCATTCACCACGAGGGTGATGGGGGAGGAGGAAAAACCGTCTGCGCAGGGTCATTTATGGCTAGTTCGTAGGTTACAACAGATCATCGGCCGTAGCCGTCAGCGACCCGAGCTTCCAACCCGCTTTAAAGCTTAAACGGTGTTTGTGCTGACCGACGCCCTGTACTTCTTGCAGAACTTGTTTGTTGACATCACCGCCGAGTTTACAGCAGACGACACAAGTGCGCACGTTCGGAACAGTCCTACGTCAGATAGACGCCTTTTCAAGAGACAGATCTGGCAAAACAGGTATACGCACAGACATTCCCGTGTATACGCGTACAAAGCAAAGAAGTTTACAAAATGAATCATGGTTTTATTATTTGACCGTGTATGGATCTCGAAACATCGTAATCGACACGTCCGACACGATCGGCTCCCGAGCTCAAAACGCACAATACAATTGATCAATGGCAACACTCACAAGGTGTTTACTTCGATTACAAAAGAGTTTTTAATAGTTCAGAAGCTTCTCGCATTAGAAGCTTCCATTACCGCAGCGGTGATAATCGAACAAATATAAACTGAACTTTCCAGAAGGCATGAAACCGCTCTAAAGTAGGGGTAACTACTTCCGGTTCATTCACGGATATTCTCGAAAGGTCTCGCCCGTGGGAGGCTGTGGTTGACGATTCGAGAAATTCTGGTGCACTGATAAATAGGCGGCCTGAGCGATGGCAGGCAGTCAGTACTACTATCCAAGCGCACAACAAGGTTTCATGAGGAATAACGATCCGTTACCTCCAGGTTGGGAAATGCTATTCGATCGAGGATCAGGGTGGCCGTATTTTGTCGACCACAACACACGAAGTACGACCTGGCAAGATCCAAGAATGGTAAGCTAAAGAACACAGTTTGTGACTGGCGTGTTTTTTTTTGTTTTGGTTTTGTTTTTGTTTTTAAAATTAAACCCGGTATTTGATTTGGGTATGTCACTAAAATGCTGTTTATATCTGCGCATTTAACGTACCTGCTAAATCAGTGTGCTCTGTAACGGTGGTTGGGCATGTACAGTAGTGGTGGATCTTGCGTAATTATGGTATTGACCTTTTGGGCAGAGAGGACCACCGATGGCCGACATACGTAAAGATTCAGAGTTTGATCTCTTGGGAACTTTTCGGTCCCATTTGCTTTGTGTCAAACTCTTTGACAGTGTGTGAAAGTCCTCATACTGAAACACCAGCACAAATAATAAATATTTGATTATGACCTCTGCACATTTTTTCCTTAAATATTTAAGTGTCATATGATCAGCAAATGGGTGGGCATAGTTAACATTTTGTGTTTATTAGTGAAATAATGTAGGAATATTAAATTTAATAAATATCTATTTTAATTGCTTAGTAGTCATTATATTGATCAGCTCATTGATAAAATCATAAATTGTCAGTGACACGCTAGCTAAATCTGTCCTCTGCTTCTTGTTTTACAGGGTTATTTTGGTGGATACAGTCAACCATACATGGGTGCCAGAGGGTATCCTGTCCAGGACTTTGGCAAAGGAGCTGTTGAGATCCCAGTACAGCATGAGTCGACTGGTCCTGCTCAGGGTTCCACATTTCGCCAGCAACCAGGTCATCAGCAACCAGGCCACCAGCAACAAAATCATCAGCAACAGCATCAGGTTCCAGAGCAGCCTGCCTCTGCACCTCAGCATGCTGCACCTCCATTCCACCTGCATACCCAGAAAGAAGCGTTCTTGCCAGAGCATGCTGCCCCTCAGGGTCACCCATGGGCCATGCACCATAACCACCCCCCACAGGGACAGCCTGAACCACAACCACCTGCCCAGCAGCAGCGTCCAGCACCAAAGCAAGGGGCAGGTGAGGAAGTAAGGGAGATTCCCATCCACCATGTTTCAACACGTCACTTTCCTGTGAACCAGCCCCATGTTCAACCACAACCATCACAGCCTGGTTTCCATGGCGTCCACACGCGTACGCCACAACAGCAGCCGCAAGACAGGGGAAGTCCTCGCCCAACACAGCAGACTGTCTACACGATCCCTGTAAAGCACGAGGCGGCGCGGGCACCCTCTCCTAGAGCTGCATCGCCCAAAAAGCAGTACAGTGCTCCCCCGCAACCAGCGGCTCGGCCACAGGCTCCAGCTCAGCAGCAGTCTGAGCCTCCACAGAAACAAGAGGAAGTCAAGCCGGAGCCTCCGAAACAGAAATCAGTGGAAGAACGAGCCTTTGAGATTATTGACGGTGTTGTGACAGCAGTGAAGTCTTTGGAAGAGTCAGTGAACAACTTCAAAGGACTGAAAACTGATAAAGAATTTAAATACCTCGAAGAGATGCTTACACGGAATTTGCTGAAACTGGACTCTGTGGAAGCTAATGGACATGATAACATTCGTCAGGCTCGCAAAAATGCTGTACGGATGATTGAGGCAGCGCTTGACCTCTTGGAGCTGAAGGTGCATGCCAACGAACAGCAGATGCCAGCAGGACCAGCACCTGCTACAGAGACTGCAATGGAAACAGAGAGCAAGAGTGACTCATATGTCCAGCAGTCTGAGTCGCAGTCTGCATCTGTTCCTATGGAAACCAGTAGCAGTCAGGCCTCCCTTACACAGCCTGAGGAAGGTCAACAAATGTCAGACAGTAGCAAAGATGCAGGGGGGTCAAAGAAAGGGAAAAACCCAAGTCATGTGAAAGAAATGGTGTTAGACAGTGAAGTTTCATGCTAGCTTTTTGTGTTACAAATGTTCGTACAATAATTGTGATATTTATTTCTGCCTCATTCACATTGCCAACATTTTCTAGTGCATAGTACATTGGTATTGAATTCAGGGAATGAACGATATTCTGCTGCAAGTTAAGGTTCACACTTGTGAGTATGGTCAACAGGGCTTTTATCATTGTATAACATGCTTATTTTCCACTCTATTTTGAGTGCAGAGCTGTTACCATTTTTGACTGTGTAGCAACAGTTTTAATAACTTAGCTGTGTGTTTTTCAAGCCTTTGCTCGTATAACACCAATATCCACATAATGATCATAAAATGTAAGATATGAGAAGTTTGCATTCTAATTCATTGCAGTGGATGCTATTTCCTCAGCAAGACGTGTAGATGTAAGTTACAGGTATACCAGTAAATGTTGTGCCTGCACTCGGAGAGTGTAGAGTTTGAAAGATCTGGGGGTTTTTTAAAAGCATTTTCAAGACTGTTTCTGCCAGGATCTTGGGAATGGTAAAACATCATAGTTCCAGCTGTTTTGTTGTCTTTTAATAGTTTTATCCTATTCCTAATCGATTGGTGTGATATGCTTATTTAGAAACACAAAGTTATTAGAAGCTGTTTTCTTGTTCACACTTATAGTACATGAGGCTGTTTCTCATGGTTGGTTACTATGTATGGATTCACATGTATTTTTGTTTGGAATAAATGTTGGCAAATGTATTTCTTGAGTTGTTGTTTGTGCTTGATTCACTTGTCAGGTGGAGTGCTGCATTGCCATAATAAGTAGACGACGCACTGACAGATTGCGAAGACCATGCAAACAAAAATACATATACAGGGATGGATTTACTCAAAAATGCCAATGAGACATTGTCTCCTTGACCAGTCATTTTTATGAGACATTTTCATTTTCTTTGAGACAATCAAGTTCACCCGCATCACTCTGTCACATGTCTGTGCCGAGAGCCTGTTCCTACTAGGCTAAGTGCAGTGATGTAGTCGTTCAGGTGAACGGAAAAGGACCTCTCGATCGCAGAACCGAGTAAACTAATGCGCCAATATTTTTTGCAACTCTTTCAAGCGAAAGTTCCTGGCAGCGCGCGCGGTGAGCGGGATAAGAAAGCCTCATCACTAAAATTATATTAATGTAACAGACTCTATGACTGACACGGACAGCGCATCTCTGCTTTGCGTTGTCAAGTGCGCTTGTGATGTCATGTTCGTGCGACATATGACACATTCTGCGAAATTTCTATGCGACATTTTATCAAAATATGAGACATAGTCGCACGGCGCGCGAGAAAATCGATCCCTGCATATATATTACATGTATACTGTTCATGGATACTGCTTCTTCAGTTATTGCAGAATGCACACCAAGACATCAGTTTTATCCTTTTTAGCCAGTTCTGGTGCACCCTAAACTGACTGACCTGTTGAGTACGTTTACCTGAACTGTACAGAGAGAAATGAAGTATCCACCACAAAATTATTCTACTTTGCTCCTATTGAACAAGTTTGGGTCCATCAGAAGCTAAAACATTGTGCAGCTGAGTAATCCTACTACTAATTACTATGGTACATGTCCGAGAGGAAATCCATGGAGGACTTGCCATCCTCGTTCATGAACTGGACCAGTAAGTTGTCCAGGTCTTCTTCCTGAGGCTTGTTCATTCGAGCATGGGGAGCAGAATCTGGGCATGTTTCAATACTCTGGCACCTGACTAAGGTGTTTTTGTCAGTTACATTTCCGTCTGCTCTCTTCTTTCATATTTTCTTTTTATCTGTCACCGTGTTTGGTAAATGTAGTAAGTTTCACATGCGGTGGATACTTTCTCTCCCTCTCACAGTCTCAGTAGATTAGTACACTTCATTGTTCACAGAATAAGAGTGCAGTGGTGTTTTAGTGTCGGTGTTTGGAATTGTATGTGTCTGAAAGCACTGACATAGACACATTCATCCTCATGCAAACAGGAAACAACAAAAAGTCCATATACAGACATTCACAAAGCTGACATGTAATCTTGTAAAGAAACTTACAACTAGTAGAATTATTGTGCACAAAGTCCCTTAACTTGGACATGAGCGTAGTGAAAAATATGCTTTATGACTTCCTTACACATACCAATCTTGAAAACAGCACAGCCAAAGAAAGAAACAGTGATAAAGCAGAACTGGTCAGATCATGACCACAAATCTACAAAGTCCAGCACTGTTTATTTCATGATTGAAGCATTATTTACTACTTGGGGTTCTGTACAGAAAAGCACATTTACAAGTGTTCTCAACAAATTGCAACACAGGTCAAATATACAGACCAATCTACATTCGCAATATTTCAAAAGCTGTTTTGTTCATCAGCCTTAAAATGACATAATACGCAACATCAAGTACCCAGCAAGCCCTTCCCACGTCACCATTCATCTCAATATGTCGAATGCAGCCACACAAACCTTCTGTACCATGCCTCTTAGTCTTAGCATTACTTTGCACTTCCCGCTGAAGTGAAAGCCTATTTCCATTACAGAGCGGATGATGACATCAACAACAGACATAACATTAAATAAACAAATACTTAGTTATTTTGTAAAACTAAGGAAGTAATTGTGAGCAGAGTCACCTGAGGTCAATGGCACCAACAAATCCATGTTATGTGTACCAGTGACGAAGCCTAATGTTGGATAAAGCACTCCGTGCGAAGCAGTCACATTCCACCAACATGGAACTTCAGAAACACTCAACTTTGACAACTTGGGATGACACACTTTCTCCAAGTCTCCAGAGCTATTCTCAAAATCAAGTAAGGTTGAAATTCCAGGATGATGGAGAGTATCTCTTGAACCAAACTGACCAAGGGTGCTGTGGCTGTCTCCATCACCAGGTAATCTAGTAAGATCCAAATTCTCACCCATGAACAGAATACCCAAGGCAGACTAATAACCAAATCACACTGCCAAAAGAGTGAGATGCATCCACCCATGTCTGCTACAGTTCATATACCACTGGAAGGTGTTACCTGTGACTCGTCCTGATCAAAGTCACCAACACCTGTGGTTTCGGTCTTTTTTGTTACTTTGCCTGCAAGAAGTAAAAACAAAATCCCACGTTAAAATACACATGCCAACAGATTTTACATAATAAAACTACTAAAACAGACAACAGGACTGAAAAGTGTTCTCTCTGCCCCCCCCCCCCCCTCCCCCCCCCCCCCCCCCCCCCCCCCCACCCCCCCCCCCCCCCCCCCCCCCTCCCTTTTTTTTTTTTCACGAAACAAGTGCGGTGAAATCACTAGGGAATGGTACATTCCCCTCCTGTTGACATACTTTGATGATTTTTTAAAAATGCAGAAAAGAATTACCTGCTGTACCAATTCTCATCACATATAATAACAACTTGTACTACTAAAACATTACCTGAGAAGAAATGAGAGTGTCTAGTAGGAACGGATGGCAGGTACAACATGTGGACAGTCCTCCTGGTTCAGCGTGCCATCAATCACTGGTCTGTACTCAAGTGTCACCTGTAACCAAACAAAACACTCTTTACATTCACAGTAAATTATGAAATGTCCAATTTCCTTTGTCTTGTTATGCCTATTAATAGGGTCGCAAGTTTCCCTCTTCTTTTTTCTCTTCTCTTTTTTCATGGAAACATGAACACTGTTTATGCCTGGTTCCTGTTGCTCACCTTGCCTGAAGCTTCATCCACCCAGGACATTGTGTGTTTGCGCCAGTGCTGATCCATGGGCTTTTTCTCCTGACCCTCAATTGGCTTGCTGTAATCATATTCATCTATACGCTCCTGTAGACAAAAAATTCAAGTTATTAAAGCTGGGAAGCTCAATGAACAGAAGCTAACACCTTTGGCTGCAGATTTATCACAGAATAAAGTGAACCAAAAACCGAAATAAAACAAGAAATGTTAAGCCTGCACACTGAAGCAGTTAATACAAATAATATGAAATGAGATGATAATTTGTTGAGATTTTCATCAGATGTTAAAAAGAAAAGTCACAACTATCACATAAAATGTTACAGAAGAGCACTCAACACACAGGAGCCATACAATTCCCATTATGTTGACACAAGACTTCTTTCAACCAACAGACTACTAACAGTACTATCGCATGTATGACATCAGTTCGACACGCACACAAACATACACACATTGCATCATCAGCTAGTGCCACTTACCTTAATGTCTTCTCTAGCATGTGCCCCACGGCTCTCCTTGCGTGCCTCAGCTGAGACGATTGTCTGGACAGCATTGATCATCAGGTTCTGCAGCTCCAGAGTTTCCACCAGGTCCGAGTTCCAGATCAAACCACGGTCTGATACCTGGCAAGTACAGCATGGACTCTCATCAGAATTCACCACTACATGTATCATACCAGTACTACTACAGGGTCTGAAAGTACTGTGTGGTGTCTAGTTACTACTTGACCATTAGTTTACTTGACTGTGTAAATACAAGTTGAGAGACTGATGCGGATTATTTCTGTAACTCTCCCTTTCTCAAGCAGTTCAGTGAAACCTGTCCTTACACACATGAAGACTTTTCCCTCACCTTCAGGTCACTCATCTCATTGTAGAGCTCCTGCATCTTCTTGCATCCCTCCTGCATTGTGGGCCCATCACGGAACACACCTGCATGGTTCTGCATCACCTGGTACACACAAACATATACTGGCTACAACACATGCAAAAAACTTATTTTCCCAGCCCATTTACATCCACACTGTGATTTGAATCTTTCTCAAATTCATTTTTTATCCATGCTGCTACACAGAGACACTTCCAATCAACAAATTGACAGTCTTCCTCATATCAGGCACATGCACCAGAAGTCATTACAGTAGCGGAGAAACAAACCTTTTGCATTTTAAGTCTCAGATCTGCTGTTGGAGTGCTGCCATTGGCATGTCGCAGTTTGTCCAAGTTAGCAACTGATGCTTCTCCAGCATTCTGCAACACAAGAACATGGTTCATTCTGAGGAGCTGCTCATATTCACATACTTTTCTCTCTGCCCACACAGTGTGAAGTGCCAATGCAAGGATTACATTTTCCTCAACAAAAACATCTGAAGCTCTAACATGCTTAATCAAAACTGCAGACATTTAGGCAATCACACCATTACAAATGGAACTGTCTGTGGCGGTACATGTATTTGTGAGGAAAGGCAGCAGTAGAAACAAGTTCAAAACAGCAAAACATTGACAGAACTTAGAAAATAAGATTTCAGTGGTACTACCCGAATACTGATGCTGTTTCTTCATCTTCTGTAAACTGAAATCAAGGTATCAAGTCTGACTCCCAAGAAAATAACCAGCTACCTGCTTGATAGGTCCAATCGTGTCACCAGGTCGGTTTTCTTCAATGATGGTGTTGGCGCAGGCTCTGCCAAACACGACCAAGTCCAACAAAGAATTGGCACCCAGACGGTTTGCACCATGCACTGAAGCACAGGCTGACTCTCCTGCTGCGTACAGGCCAGGCACCACCTTATCTCCACCATCAGCAGTGTACGTGATCACCTGCACAAAACAGGGCAAAAAAAGTCAGCTTTTGCATATGTAGACGTTTTGATCAACACACTTTGATCTCAAGCAACTTAACAAAAATCTCTTTGGTTCAAACTCAAGAGTAAAACACCTACAAGGAGAGGTCATCTATTCCTCAGGCAAAAAACAGAACTCTCTCAAGGACACATCAGACACAGAAAATGATTTTTAAAAAATGTTCCATTGTAGTGTGAAAGAATTGTGTGATGAATTGGGGTGAGAAAAAAAAAAAGAACACACTCCACAGCTACCCACAAACATATGAGCAAGGTAAATGTCAGTCCTACCTGTCCCTTGTAGTTGGTGGGTGTACCACCCATGTTGTAGTGGACTGTGGGCAGTACTGGGATGGGATCCCGCGTCACGTCCACACCAGCGAAGATATGGGCCGTTTCCGAGATGCCAGGCAGCCTCGTCTTCAGCACTTCAGCAGGCAAGTGGTGGAGCTGCAGGAACACATGGTCCTTCTCTTCTCCAACACCTCTATTGACAGGAAGGGAAAACATGAGTACTGATGTTCAAGGTCTTTCAATGCTGGTTGACGGAGTATACATGTATTATGACAAACTCCAGTATAACAGGACAACACACCAGTGCCACATTATTTTATCTCTTCACCGCAATCATTAACTTTTACAAAAGAAACTGAGGGAAAATTCAAGCAGAGTTGAGACAGCACATACCGTCCTTCACGGATCTCGATGGTCATGGAGCGGGACACCACGTCACGAGAAGCCAAATCCTTGGCATTGGGCGCATACCTCTCCATGAAGCGCTCACCCTCACTGTTGATTAGGTAGCCGCCCTCACCTCGTGACCCCTCAGTGATGAGGCAACCAGCGCCGTAGATACCTACAAACACAATCAAATGATTTCATGTAGAGTTCACTTGAAGAAAAAAAAAAAACTTGAGAAGCTTGTCAATACTTGCAAAACGCATTCAGTAAAACTACAAGGAGGATAAAGGAAAGATTCAAGTGTACATGGGCACCTGCCTTTCAACAAACTCTACTGGTGTTTTTTGAATTGCAGACTTCAGAATGGCAGACTGAACAAAATTCTCCTGGGTTCTTCTGACTGTGGTGCAGTACTGACCTGTGGGGTGGAACTGCACAAACTCCATGTCCTCGTTGGGCAGCCCAGCGCGGTTCACCATGGCTGTTCCGTCTCCAGTGCAGGTATGTGCAGACGTGCAGGAGAAGTATGCTCGACCATATCCACTAGGAACAATGAAATAAGAACAGATCAGCTTCATGACCTTTCATATTTTTGTATATATCTGTATTTAATCTTGTTCACTCTGTTGTTAACTACCTTCCATCGCAGAGAAAGAAATCCAATGATTGGAACAGGTGTGTAGGCAGACTTCATTATATCAAGTCCTAATGTGGGTACTTTACAGTCCAACGCATGGCAATGCACCTAAAACATTAACAGTTTTACTCATCCATCCACATACACTAGCATTCTGAACTCTATCTATACACTGTAAATAAGACGCACCCTGTGGCCAGAATGGTGTTTTTGGCACGGAACCTGTGAATGGAGCCATCCTCCAGACAGAGGGCGATAACACCGCGACACTCGCCATCCTCCATGATCAGGTCCAGAGCGAAATACTCAATGAAGTAGTTAGTGTCATACTTGAGAGACTGAAACACAGGTAGCCAGTATCAATGTACATGATCAGTATACACTTGTACCCAGACGCTTGCGTAGTAAGTTATTACTCTGACAAAGTCCTAAAAATGTAAAATGAGACGTTTCATCAGGATCCTACCAGCCATTACTGAATATTCATTTATGAAAAATAAATCTGGCTTAACCTGTCAACAATCAACACATGCTCCACAAACAAAATCTAGAAAGAAAATGCGTCCAGATTAAGGCACAATTTGCCTGTAAACATGTAGAAAACTCTCTAAGTCAGTCACTCACCCTGCCATACAGTGTGTGAAGGAGGGAGTGGCCCGTGCGGTCAGCCACACAACAACAACGGTGAGCTTGTCCTCCCTTGCCAAACTTCAAACTCTGGCCTCCAAAAGCACGCTGATAGATGTTGCCGTTCTCCAGACGACTGAAAGGCATCCCATAGTTCTCCAGCTAGGAAAGAAAAGACAAGATGCAGAGGGTAGTAAGCCATGAGTTCAGGAACAAGCTAGCAAAATATGGTTCACCGTACACAAATCATATTGCCAACTTGAATGTTTTTCTGATGCCCTTGAGGGTCAAGAATAAATGGCATGACTTGACTTGTATGCAATTACACGAGCAGCCAAATGCATTTTATATACATGTACTTGTATTGATAGAAATATAATGTTACACACTTTACAACTCAGCTGTGAACAACCTTCTGTCCTTCTTCATACCTTCTCACATATATTCCAGCCTTGTACCAGGAAGATAAGACAATGGCCAAAACACAAAATACAAAGAAGCATCTTCAGTCTCACTGACATGTGTATATCACAGGAAAAGAACCAACAAACAGCAAAAACAACAACAAGAAACACAGTGACACACCTCAATGACAGCCTTGGGGGCCTCCTCACACATGTAGTGGATGGCATCCTGGTCACCCAGCCAGTCAGAACCTTTCACAGTGTCATAGAAGTGGTATCGCCAGTCATCCTCCTCCATATGGCCCAGTGCAGCATTGATGCCACCCTGACACATAGACACAACCGTGACCAAGCAATGATGAATAACTCGCACTACCGGTATGCATCAATGAACTTGCATTACTGTACTTTTAAATCAGTCTACTCTTTACCTGGCATTTTACAGCTGAGATACAAACTATAATCTTTGATAGTAATTGTTCTACTAAATGTATTATATATATGGTTTTCCAGAACTCCTTGATTCCTTGACAGCAGAGCTTCAGATTGTCGGCGCGCCCGCGCCATTGACGCGTGAAATATCAAAATGACGCGCAAGAGTTAATGTGTATGCGCCAGTGTGACGCGCGCACTTTTGGCCTTCTGCACATCGGAGTAGGCCTAGTGAAACTGAAAACATCGCGTCTCTGCACAGCCTTGCCTTCCCAACATGTATCGTATCGCAGCACGTCATTGGATGACAGATCTTCCCGAAAGCCAATCCGCGAATACCTTACTTATATTACTTGGTGATGCCACAACATCGCTGAATAAACGTGAATCTCATTGGTTTTCTCTATTAGGAACATCCAGTGAAAACTCTTATATTAACAGAGCGTTGGCTTGGACGTCTGCAGATTCCGAGAACTAATGCTTGTTTCTGTATCAACTGCTCCATCAAAAATGTCGAAAAAACCATCGGCGAAGAAAATAAAATTGGTGGCAGGCCAATCTCTGCTCACATTTGCTCGGACTGAATCTGCAGCTGCAAGTAGGTCGTTTTCATATTCATGATCTCATCAAATTGAACGCCGCAACGCATCGGCGTGAGAGATCTATATGATGCTTTTTCCCCAACGGCATGACTTCGTTTCCAAAGTGAAAATGATGGGTCATGACGAAATCTAACAGAAAGGTCGGGGAGGAAAAGTTGGAGGGAGGAAAGTAGGCCTAAACTCTGTGTGTGTGGGCTGCCCGGGGGGGGGGGGGGGGGGGGGGGGGGGGGGGGGGGGGGGGGGGGGGGCTGAGAGAGAGAGAAAGAGAGAGACAGGCCTTGTACAGCTCCCAACAATCCAGCTAATTTTAAGGATAATATCATAACCTTTGTAAATATCACACATTTTCATTTGAAAACATGCATGTCGGGAAAAACTCTCTCTCTCTCTCTCTCTCTGTGCTTCCTTACTAAGTTTCTCTGTGTGTGTGTGTGTGTGTGTGTGTGTGTGTGTGTGTGTGTGCTTCCTTACTAAGTTTCTGTAGTTTAGCAACGACAAGGTTGTAAACTGGCCGATGGCCAAAATCTTATACCGTTGAAAAATAAAGGTTTGTCATTCTCTCTCTCTCTCTCACACACACACACACACACACACACACACACACACACACACACAATGCCGGACCCAACTTCCAAAACATGCCCTTTGAAAAAGCTGTTCAGGTGTGGGCGCAGAAAAGAAGGCGCTACCTCTTCAAGAAGGACAAAATAAAGTTAGTACACCTCTGACTTTTTTCGTTTCAAGATTTTGTCAATGACCCATCATTTTGAAAATTGACCCCTCATTTTGCTCAGCCATGGGTCATTGGGCCCATGACATTTAAAAACAATCTGAAGCTCTGTGACAGGTACTTTTTTTTCATTTTTTTGCTGATTTATAATGTTTTACTTTTGGTACAGGCATATATATATATATAGGACCTCTGTCTGCCCCCATCCCTGCCCAAACAACCCAATCGCACACAGACATAAACTACCAACCTGGGCTGCAACTGTGTGTGAGCGAGTGGGAAACAGTTTAGTGAGGCAGGCGGTTTTGAAGCCTTCCTGAGCCAGTCCGAAGGCTGCTCTCAGTCCGGCACCCCCAGCACCAACAACCACTGCATCGTATACGTGGTCCACTACTGGGTAGTCACGAGAAACCTGCAGAGTATATGTTGGCGTGTACTTTATGTAACTGCTGCAATGTATATTATATACTCTCAGGTCATCCCATATACATGCCACGAGAAACACAAACAGTACCACCAAGTCCTTTATCACTGGTACAGGTCTACTTCTCAAGTTTGACAAACTTTGGTGTCTTTAACTGACCCATTTTCTTGGACAAGTAGCCAGTAAGTGTTATGTGTATATTTACTTGTTCTACAATAAAACACAAACAAATCACAGTACAGTGTACATTACTATATCCATGGTATCGTCTGAGCATAATTCTAGTTTAAAAAAACAAAACAAAACAAAAACTGACGCAAAGAACGTAACTACAACAAAAATAAAACAGTATGAACATGCAATTCACTTTGCCACAGTAATCTGACAATCCATCAGAACATAATGATGGCATCCCACATACGGATATGTATGAAAACTATCGAAAAGATAATACAATACGTAATCACAAATGAAATCAACTGAAAGCAAACTGAAATTCAAACACACTAATATAGTACATACCTCAATATGAACCTCAAATGAACAAACAAAAGGAAAGTTGCTCTGATGCATTCCTTGTTTTCACATAATGCTATTAGTCTACAAACAAGATTGTGAAACTGTAAGAGTAATTTTGGTAATAATGAGTCCTAAATGAATGGCACTATTTGCAGAATTCATCAAAGTTACCTGTAAAAAGCCTACGCCAGTAACTGGAGGACAAGTACAATGTAACAGTACATGTAGTATAAAAACAGTATGTACTACAACATTTCCTAATACTTACAGCAGATGTCGATACTTTGGAGTCTGTGTTTCGACCATGGATACGAAAATGAAAGTCACGTTTGGCTGCAAGACAGCCTGGACTAGCAGCCCATAACTGAAACAAAGCAGATCATGTACTGCTCAGTGAAAATGTTTGCACATCACATAGGCTCCCAATGATCTGAAAATCAAAGACTGAATGTGTGTTTCAGACTTTCACATTTATTATTTATTATGTTATCAAGCCCCCCCCCCCCCCCCCAAAAAAAAAAAAAAAAAAAAAACCACAGTCCACTACCACCACCAAGTACCAAAAAACAAACGAACAAAACAAAACAAAACAAAACACCAACAAACACCACCACCACCCCAAAAAAACAACAAACAACAACCAAAAAATCCCCTTCCCTTTAAAATACAGCAGAACTTGGAAGTTGGATACATCCTTGAATTGTCCAAAATCTCATGATCCCCTGGCATACACATGCATACCCCCAGATCTTAAATTCCTGCTATATGCTACAGCTCAAATCTTTGTGTATATATGTGTGTGTTACTGCTGAGAGAGAGAGAGAGAGCCATATGATGATTATGAGTACCGGTAGAGACATTTGAGATTTTATGTGTAACAAATACCGTTATTGTCATTTTGGTGACAGCACAGTGTATGAAGTTTACAAAAGGAAAAAGACCACATTTATTTTCAACCTAACCGCTCTGGCACTGAAAACAATTAAGTAACCTGTTGTGTGGTGTACAAGTGGCTTCCTGTGATTTGTTTATTGTTTACTTTTTCTGACATGTTTCGCTGTTAATAAACGTGAAATACAGCGGCGCATTACAATTTTCTCTCAAAACAACAAGTGTGAAATGAAACAGCGAACTGACGGCTCTTTCATGAAGCCCTTATGACTATGAGTTTCACCTTCTTCGTTCTTGACCGAACGACCTGAGGACCAAGTGCAAGGTCGACTTTAGCAAGGTCTCGGCGTCAGTGTAGTTCCTACTTACTAGATAAACAGGTTATGAGACAGTGGCAGTAAGGTGACATAAACCTTTCACTAACATTACTTCAGCTATCGCTTCTGTTTAAATTCAAAACACTAAAAGTCTAAAATAATCGAATGCGCCGATCCTGCTGCACAACAGATCGGTGACACCGACAAGTCACACTCCAGGTCACGCTAATTCAATCGAACGGCCAATTAGTTCCTTCTGCTATCACATGTTTTACTTCATGACGAAGACCAGCAAAACAAAATACTTACAAGAGTTTTCAGGGCAGATGTCTGTGCAACTTTCGCGGACAGAGAGGCTAAAGATGCCATGGTGTGCTTTCGCTTAGGCTGTCTTCTGCAAATGCTAGGTTTTCTGTTGGCACCGGAACTTAATGCCGACGCATGCGCAGTTCGTTTTATGTAAGGGCGATTTTACGTAAAGAGTAAGATTACGAATGAAACGTTTTCATAAAACAATATAATACATCACGGCTGTGTTACGAATGCACTGAGTTATTACATTAAACTGATCGAGGGGCTGAAGTAGCTTGGTATGTTCAGGGAGCGTATCAATGAAAGGTCTCTTGCCATCTGGAAAAAAGAGCCTATATGACATCAATGTAAACATGCGCTTGGACCCTTTTTCACAATTTGCCTGTTATTAGGGGAAACAACTGCAAATTTAGCATGAAAAATAGTCGTAGAAGAGTAGTTGTCCTTAGAAAGAAGGAAGTATTAAATTTCGTTTTCGTTTTTCTTTCTTTCTGGGGTTTTTGTTGTTTTCGTTTTTCAAGTTTGGACTGACTGATTAGTGTCTCATGAAAATTAAATTCAGTCTCACTACCAGTTCAGGCTTCTAATTGTGTACTATATAATGGTTTGGCATGTGTATACCTGTGCCGTACAAGTAGTCACGGTGTTTTGCACAAACTGAAAATCATACCGGCCCACTCGCCCACCTCTCCACCAGTGCCGAGTGTTGAGTGACCCCTCTTCCCGCCCCCTACCTTCCCTCCCCCTCCCTTCCCTCCCACACACACACACACACACGAAAACAAACAAACAAACAAAAAAAAACAAACGCTCAGTTGTTTGTGATTACGTTGTTTATGTGGTGGCTCAGTGCTAGCGGGTGGCGGCTGCCATCTTCACGACTGATGATCGTCTCAGCCGACCGTTTTAGTTCTGGTCTCTGGGAGGAATACCACTGGATGTGGCAGAGACTATCCACATAGAACTTGTCTGTGTATGGTCTCTGGATGTGGCAAAGAGTTGGGGGCACTGGGGGGGGGGGGGAGAAAAGTTCTGGTCAGTCTCAGTAATGGCTGCACTGCAGTCGGGAGCGACAATACATTGATTCCAGCTGGCAGAGTGACAGTTGTTCCAGCGCCAAGCACGTGCAGGAACAGGTGCTCCGGCGGCAGCAAGTTGTGTAACTCAATGCCGTGAATGAATGGTTTGAGCTTTACGTCCTATGGCTTGTCAGCCCTTAATTCCTGGCGTGTGCCATCGACTGCTTGGCAGTCAGAACTACTTACTACAGTACTACTTATACTTTTAGGGCTGTAACTTGGTCGATCAATCAGTAGCGGATCAGAGGTCACTGACTCGATCAGTGATGCCACACTGATCAACTGAAATCAGTGTGGAGTTATCAAAGGCTTCACGGCCGTAAGGCAATCTTTCAGTTAAATCAGTTTGACTGAATCCATCGGTTCAAGTTTTTTTGTTTTTTGTTTTTTCAGTTTTCAAGTTACTGATGATCAACTGATCCGGCAGTTTACACTCAGTGAGACGGCCGGACCCCCACTCGCCGCCAAGCAGTCAGGCTTCAGTCTTCCTGACAACGATATTGTATAGACACCATGACATAATATATAGGACACCTGAAGGAGTTTCTGTTTCAAAATGGGACTAATTTCACCGGCATCTGAGCCGGCTGACCCCGGCCAGTTGAAATGAACTGACTGAACCGGCTCGGCAGTGAGCAAGTCAAGCCGACGGTTACTGGTATTGATCATAAGACATAAGACATAAGACATTTATTAAATTTCCAAAAGAGGAACATTGTTTTGTGGTCTCTCATAAAAACATAAAACATTCCAAACACTCACTCATACGGCCATGCACACTCATTCCACTTTGTGGATCAGTTTGTGTTGCAGGAAAAAAATCCAAATTTTCAAAGTTTTTTTTTTAAACCTTTGGTGTTTGCAACGACAGACCAGATACATAGATATGTCTATGTCTGTGACCTGTCTATGTCTCTGCTCAGACGAATTATGAAAGCCGATACAAATACCTTAACCCTAGAGCCATCGCGGGACAGTGCTTGCCAAGAGAGACCACTCTTGGATGTTAAGTATGGCGGACGAAGAAGGCCGTCTGCTCGAGGAGGGAGAAATCCCTGAAATTCCTGACATAAAATATGAATGTGAGGGTTGTTACATATAGAGTTACAGTCTAACAGATAGATGGAACGTTTCCTATTTACAGTTTATGTTCTAAAGCTTAATGGATATCTCTGATGGCCGAATTTTACCATTGGAGACTGCTGCTATTTCACATTTCGGCATGTGCCAGCCGCCATACAAATGACGTTTTGCATACAAGATTTATGTTGCAGATTTGGATCACACGGCAGATGTCCAGTGAGTGAAATATGAGTATACCTTTCTAAAAGTACATTTACATAAAAATAATAGAAAGAATAGCCTTCACTTCACAAAAAAAAATGGTAAAGGGTGCCTTTCACAAAGTAACTTACAAGAACATTGTCATTCACTAATAGCTTCAAAAAATATTTTTCTTTTTCAGTTTAAAAAGCATTCAGCATCAGTTCAAATTCTTTTGTGGTGTTATACCAGCCTCATCATACTTATCAGGAATACACGTATGTCCAGATTTGCTTTTGTCATCTTTGCTGGCAAGGCCTCCTTTTATGAATAGTGGGTGAAATTGTGTGTGTAAAGAAGCTAGCACGTAAGCAGATAAGATGAAGACTATATTACAATGACTCTTTCTTTGGATTTCAGATTGCATTCTTGTATCCTTTCGTGTGAAGTTAGATTTAAGAAAGAGGTTTAAAAAAAGAAGAAGATCGAATTCCTTCTATTTTTTCCAACATGATCGTTTGTATAGCTGTCATTGAAAATGTGCAGGAGTTAACAAGATTTATTGGTCAGTAGATTATTCCTTACTCCGAAATGGATCAATCGCTTATCGACTTGCAGCAGGTAATTTGGGTGATGTTGATGTACTAGTATATCAAGTTTATGAAAGCAGAAGTAGGCCACTTTTGGAAGCTCCAGAATTGAGTTGAATATGACAGCTAGTATGTATGCAGTATCCTTAACATAGCAATCAGGGGGAGATGACCTGAAAGAGTCCTTTGAACAAGTAAGTGATGCATGTAGTGCCTAGACATTATGTTATTTTTAATCTGTTGTCACAGATATGTATGACACACCCTCATGCCATGGTGCACAAAGTGAAACAATGCAAAGAACAAACCAAAAAAAAAAAAAAATGCCCACAGATAAAACTCCTTGAGTGCGGCCTGGACTGAGATCATTTTAATTATTAGTGTATGGCCAGACAAATGAGGCTTCGGCATATCCTGTGAATACTACACTTGAATACAACTGAAGAATGTTTACACATGCTCTGCCTGCACGTGTACAATGTATAGAATTACTTCCCTTCATCCAGAATGGAAGGGATTTTATATGGAGCAGTCTTCCCAGTGGGTCTTATGCAGCTTGGGGCAAAATACACTACAGTTTATTGTGTCAGGATTTTCAAGCCAATAGCAGCTGATGTTTCACTGAAAATAACAAATGTAATGTAAGCCAGCATAAAAACAAAACAAAACAAAACAATATACATCTTCAACATTTGATTCTGAATGGCTTGCAAATCTGTCTGGTCAGTCAGTATGTTCACTTCTCTCATTTGCATGAATGTGGATTGTTATTGGTTTACTGTTACTGTAATTACAGTTTTTGTAAACGTTTTGGGCCTGCTGGAGATGTATCTCTGTTGTTGCTATTATTATTATCAGTTAAACTAAAGAGTGGGGTTTCACTTTTTTAGGACATGCTGTAGAGTGTATTTTATTTTCTACTTTATACATTTAAGGTGGCCATGGCAATGTTCAGTTACATGACAACTGACATCAGCCGTGTGGAGATGCGCAGAGTACACACCATCGAAGCAGAAGGTAAAACCATACATAATCAGTGTTCCCGATTACGCACAGGTGTGCGTATTTGTACGCACTAAACTCTTAAGTTGATGCACAGATTTGAGAACAGTGTGTCACCAGAGACGCACGTTTTTGATCTCTCATAATGCGCTGTTAATGATGGTTAAGCGTTCCTCACCTTGCCGATTCACTATGGCCGACACGCTACAATTCACATACATCTCTCCTACTTGAATGCTTTTGTAAACAACAGCAACAAATGGTTTTGACTTTCAGACCACAAAAAAACATGGCAACACGTACATGTACAATTTACAAAAGGACCCCAAAAATATGGAGAAAGGGTCCCAAGAACCCTTGTATTTTTAAATCACAGGGAACACTGATAATTCAGTCTATTCTAGGACATACCATGCATGCACGTGCAATAAAAAGTTTTTAATATAGCATGAACATCAGGAGGTGGGAGGGGGAGGAGGAGGAGGATTAGGGCGTGCTGATCAGATGTCATTTATCTCTGTTCCCCATGAAGTGATTTTCATGGCATCCAGCTCCCAGCCAGGTCTTAAAGTTACTACCACCAACTTCCTAAGTTACACAAACCGATGAAAGTGAGTTTGATTAACAATAAGTCCTCTGTTTTGGTTTTTGCTTTCTTTGCAGGGGAGGATATGCTGTCACTGCTGTTCCATTTCTTGGATGAGTTCCTGTTCTTATTCTCTGTTGAACCTTTCATCATCTGTAGGGTAATAGAACCAGCTTTGTCATTTGTAATGTAGGAAAGTGTGTGGGAACAGGTTAGGTGTGAAGCTAGTACCAAAGCATAAGATATTATCCGCTCAACTTTCACTGGGTTTATATCTTTGATTCTTACAATAATAAAAACATATGATATATATATATGCACATGGTACATTTTGTGACAGTTTCTGTTTTCAGTTGTAAGACTGCAGGTCTTATCTTTTTATTTTGCAGGTGGTAAAGATTGTTGAATTTGACAAAGAAAACTTCCGCATCAAAGCAGAGGGGTAAGAAAGTGTTCCAAAAGGTTTATTGTACATATACTGCTTGATTGTGTGTGTATGTGTGTGTGCATGTATGTGTGTGTGTGTGCGCGTATGTGTGTGTGTGTGTGTGTGTGTTCAAACCTCTTCACTGCCCCTAACCAATAGCTGTTGCCACATCATCGTCTTGCTGGTTGTGTGTGTGTGTGTGTGTGTGTGTGTGTGTGTGTGTGTGTGTGTGTGTGTGTGTGTGTGTATCGGGGGAAGCCGTGTATGATGCTGCACATTATGTGTTTGTAGTTAAATGAATGTGTGGAGGAACGTTGCGTGTGTTTCGGTTTCTGTGTGAGTGAGTGCGTGTTGACTGTAAGGCGCCCTGAGCTCCTGCGGGAGGGAGGGCGTCCCTTAAATACCCATTATTATTATACTAAAACAGAAAAGAGCTGTCATGAAAATGTTCACATTATCCTGAAGTTGTTTTTAGACAAGTTTACAAAACAAAAACAAAAATCTTTAGTAGCTGCACACCTGACTGCATTTAAAAACCCATAATTGCAATAAGGCAGGTTGACCTGAAATTGTTTCAAAACTAAGGTGTTTTTTTTTCCTGTTTTTTTTTTTTTTTTGGCTTTGCAGATACGGAGAGACATTTGACATCTCTAAACACCCTCAGGTAATATTTTATTTTATTCTATGTGTCTATAAACTAGCATTTATCAAGACACTGATTGTATTTGTAGAATGATGTTGGCAGTGTAAATTACATTTCTGGTGTGGTGTGCACACGTACTTGCTTTGTAGTACAGCCCTGAAAGTTGCAAGTATTTCACTTGCTGGTGAGTAAAGTGAAAAACTTACTCACCAGATGTGAGTGCGGTAAAACGAAGTTGATTTTTCGGTGTCACACTCATAGCAGGAAAGTGAAGCGAAGAATGAGCGACTTCCCTTGGCTACTTTCAAGTCTGAATTCGGCGAAGCATTGTTCGAAGCTGCCATGCATTCATGAAGCACACCAAATTGAAAGCAACCAAACCGTCAACTTCAGATGCACGTGAGGCAGAGGCACCTACCTGTCCAAAGCTTTGCCGCCAACAGCAGCTGAGCTGTGCTTGTTTCTTCCGCGATGGAAGAAATAATATTCCTGGAGCAGGCGGACAAGATGAACTGTTCCATCTGCTCGCATTACTCTTCACTGCAAATCGATACATGTATAATGAAAGAACGCAGGAATTTTTTTTTTGTTGACTTGTAACTTTTTAAACTTTGACATTTGGCTAGTAGATTTTCTAGTTTTGTTAGTAAAAATTTTGAGGCACTAGCAAAAGGCTAGTGTGGAAAAAAATCAGACTTTCAGGGCTGTACTGTAGCACAAGGCTTTCATCTTACGGACAGGTTTCAGGAGATTTTGATACTGTCTTGTCTCATGGTTCGTATGCAGGATGAGTGATAACAAGGTTATGATCGCTGCTAAAACGGATGTCTGATATGAATTTTCCATCAGCAGTTGATGAACTCCATTTAGATAGAATTTCCATTTCATTTGTTGCTAACATATATTGTTGCCAAACATTGTACATTTATGATTATCATTGCACATAATTAATGCATTGATGAGGCCATTGACAATAGTCACCACTAATCTGTATCAATGGAATTCTTGGTTGCAGGGAACAGAAGTGAAAGCCATCACATACTCCAACATGCAAGTCCATCAAGAATCAGAACAAAATGACATTTTTGTCATCATTGACATCTAGTCTACAGTTTTATATCTATCTTTGCAGAATTACCATTGAATTCATTGTTAACTTTCAGACAGTGTGCACCCATTTGAATTCATGTGGATTTAGAAGAATATGCTTTGTGATTATGTCACTGGTGACTGCATTTCATACTGTTCAAAATGTCACAGAAAGAATCTTTGCACTGTGTTCATGCCAGAGAATTCACACATGACCACAAAGTTTTGAGCGATGTGTGTGTATTCCCATATTCATCCTTTATGTCAACCATGTTCCTTTTTGCATAACAGAAAAGAGATTTAATTGTACAGAAGTGATCGAATTGTGGTTTTGTAATGCGTGTAGATGGGGCCCTGCGTGAGTAAAGCTGTGAATGCCTGAGTGTGTGTGTGTGTGTGTGTGTGTGCCAGCAACGTGAACCTGCCAACTAATGTGAAGTGTGTGTGTGTTTGCGCGCTCATGCATGTCTGTGTGCCTGCCAGATGAAGACAGTAGACCTGGTGAAATGATACTCGGTGTGGCATGCATATTGTTCTGCGCTTCAAACTTGCAGTTTTCAAAGCTGCTGGACATTTAAGAATAATATTATAACTGGCCCCCGCAGTGTAGTGGTTAGCACTTCAGACTATGGGCCGGGAGACCCGGGTTCGAGTCCCAGCCGAGGCAAGCGGGATTTTTCCTACCTAGGTCGGCTCCTACCCAGAGCGGGTGTGCTATGGGCTCAATGGGGAGGCTGTTGTCACACGGCCGAGATTCACCCACTTCACCGGTGCGACTTTGGGGGTGCTTCCCTTGGTATGACACATCTTATGATGTGGATGATTACACAGCTGGCACCGCAGGTGCCATAGTTCCCGGGCCTGGTTGATGCCGGGATATTTATGACAGGAAGCGTGAAATGTGGCATAGACCTCCATAGCATCATCTTACCATCATCCTCATCTCCATCATCATGCATAATAAAAATTGCCCCAACTTCCGAGCCCTCCGTGGATTCCACCCATTACCAGGGAGGAACACCACTGGAGTCGGCAAAGAGTTGTGGCAGCCAAAAAAATAAAAATAAATAATAATAATAATATTATAGAGGTTGTGGCGTGTCGGGCACTGCGCCAGACGCACTGGCTTATCAGATTACCCCCCTTGGACAACTTTCTTTGTTTTGAAGAAAGACAGATGTAATTTACCACTTAATCATGCCAACGATGTGAATTGATTTAGCATTCCCGTCACTTCTTAAGTAACATAAACACCCTCTAAATATCTTTGGGTACAATGTAATCGGCATTGTGTGCATCAAGGGAGAGAATAACAGTTTTGGTTTGGGATCACTTGCGTCAGGCAAGTAAAAACTGCAGAACGGTCCACAACTCGTCCATTTCGTCCATATGAACTTGCTGCTTTGAGAAAAGGGAGCGCATGGAGTTGCATCTTACGTTTTCTTTCCATTAATTTTAACAAGTGAATTTTATAGTAAGTTTGTGCCCCAGAAAGATTGAGACGCGTGCCCTCAGAGTTACCTACCTTGTGTTCTAAATTTAGTCGTCATGTGATTTTTACCCCAGGTGAACGACGTACACCCGTAATGGTAAGGTGTTTTACTCTTCTTTTTCTCGTTCTTTTTATGTATTTGCATGTCCAGTTTCCCAGCGGCTTGTTCTGTCACGGAACGACCATTGAAACTACACGTGAAAACTTGCTTCGTCAAGAAAACACGACTTCGCACTGAAGCGATGTTTGTTTTCGTTTTCAGTTCACCAAAGTTTTGTAACTGGACACCACTAGACACAATTCCAGAGTAAACACGGCACATTCTACCCCAAGACACTGTACTCGAAGTTTGTTTTAAAACACTTGGGAATGTCTTGATGGGTTTGTGCAGTCTGGGACAGTTTGTTCCCATGATTATCTTTGCTGCATACAGTAGCCGGTATCAGCACTGAAGCAGACGACACGTGAGTGCACAGCTACCTTGCAGGGTCACGAACCGTATCTTTCCAATGCCTGGCAGTACGCTAGCCGCAAACAGCCTGGTTACTCAGTCCGCAAAATCAACACATTTCCTTATTTTAACGTGTAGAAGTGGGTGAATTTGCGTATATTTTACGTCCTTGGAAAGGGTGGAGTATCCCGGTTTCAACTGCAGTGAGAAATCACGTTTCAGTGCATTCATTCAAGATTGATTTGGGACAGAGTATATATATACGATGAATTCAAGCATCTGGGATGTGTCACACAGCCACAGTTATCATTATCAGTGTATCTGAGATCATGGGACAGTTTTGGTGTGTCTCATTGAGTTGAGCAGCTATGGCGGTACTTGTACACACTGTGAGACAGATAACATGAGATGATAGGATTTGACTCTGGAGGTAAGGATTGGGATGGAAGAAGTCAGTCGTCGTTGCGCCATAACCAAGTGATTCACAAATATCAACGAGGTCATAGATAAAAAACTTGCGAATTTTCAACATGCAGTGCATGTATGCACAGATTCTCTCTCTCTCTCTCTCTCTTTCTCTCTCTCTTTCTCTCTCTCTCTCTGTCTCCTGTGTGTGTCTGTGTATGTGTCCTACTAATCATTATTGCAGGGTTTGCAAGCTGCATTTTCATATTTGTAATAACTATCAGCACCCTTTGCTTAGGTGGCTGGGGGAGTAAACGATTGATTGCACCAGTCAGTTCGTATGATCCTCCTTTTTTTTTTGGGGGGGGGGGGGGGGGGTGCATCACATTTCAAATAAATTTTGCTTGGTGGAAGGCCTTGATGAGATTAGTATTGTTTTGCTACTTTCGGGTAGGTAGATAAGCATGTGTTTGCTTTTAGACAAAAAGCAGGTCAGCCAGTGGGGACAAAATCAACAGTGAGAGATCATGGAATGAACAGTTAGGAACTGGTCTCAAAGAGTACTATGGCAAGGTCAGCCACATGGCTCACTGACTACTGCCTCCATATCAGGGATTTCTTTCCTCCTGTTGGGGGGTTTCCGCTTTTGTAAACCGTTTAAACTCCAACAGTTCAGTAATGAGATGAAAAACAGCATGAAGGTAAAGTTTGTGCAATTTTCCTGTTGTGGTGAGTGTGGGAGGGGAGGGAGGCAGGACAGGTTTTAAGATGGAGGGATACCTATCATTATATGTTAGTTACTATGTATATTGACTAGAAAGTCTCTGTAAATTTCACTGGGGTACGTTTTTATTTTTTTTTAAAAAGTATTTTAAGTGTCAGTGGAGCGTATTATTTTGTAGTTCACAGTACATGTAATGATGTATTGCTGCCTTGTTAGCAGCAGGACTCTATTCCTCTGCAAACCCAATGGCTCTGTGTGTGTGTGTGTGTGTGTGTGTGTGTGTGTGTGTGTGTGTGTGTGTGTGTGTGTGTGTGTGTGCTCTGGTTAAGTGCACCATTACTTTGTATCAACATCCCCTACCGGCGACGCTGCACTGGAAACCCGGAAAACTTTTCCAGATGTGTGTGCAGTATGACCTTGTTTGTTTCAAGAGAACAAGAGGGGGTGTGGGAGTCGCTGAAAATTGTTGCAATACAATCAGATTGAAGGCTGATCTGGGTCACTGGCACCAGATGAAAGACAGGTGTGATTGCTGTTGTTGTTGTTGTAGTTTAATTCTGCATGGTTGAGGCTGTAATTGTTCTAGGACAAAACCTGAAACCTTAATTCTTTCAAAATAAGCTTGCTTTGGGTAATGCACAACTTTCCATTCATTGTCACCCGTTTGGTGACTGCTAAAATGCACGTTTATCCACAGCAAAAAAAAAAAAAAAGCTTAGTAAACAAAAGCTCGCTGAAAAGAACTGTTACTTCGCAAACACTTAGCAGGACTGACTTATCCCATTTAACTTTTTTAATTTCCCATCTAATGATGCCTAAACACACCCCGTATCAAATTAGAACTGTTATGCATACTCGTATCTGCTAAGACTAAAAATAAACGCACACACACGCACGCATCCAGAGAGAGAGACTGCTGGTTGGCACGAGTTTTCGTCCTACGTCATTACTGGTAGTAGGCATGTGATGCTGAATGCATGTTCGTCAAAATGTTAACGTACTGATAATAGACATGTATACATGTAGTTTCAGGTCACGTCATGAGTCGGGCGCATATGTATATGATCCGGCGCCGAAGTCTTGACTTGCGAGGCCCTTGCTGGCGATATAATTATGTCTGCGATTATCGTATGTTGCCGGGTACTACTTGACATCCGTATGACCATATGGCGGGACCGTACGCGATGCTGACTCAGTCACACTTACATGTTTAGGAACTTAGGTCGAGACTCATAACTCACGTGAACATTTCATGTTAAAAAAAAAGCCACAGCAGCGTGAAAGTGCTTCGGTACAAATTTTGGGAAACAAAGTTTTTGTTGTTTTTTTGTGTGTGTGTGTTTCGTTTTGTCAAGTTTTACTGAGCAGCCCGCGCAGAGAGAGCGGTTGTGTGCATGTGAGGTGCGCGCTCATCCAGAAGCCTGCACTACTGGAAAGCATCATTCTTCAGTGTGTGTGTGTGTGTGTGTGTGTGTGTGTGTGTGTGTGTGTGTGTGTGTGCACGGTGTCAGTGTGTGTGTGTGTGTGTGAGGGCACCGCAGGTTTCGGCACTATGATTTCTTGTCCACTAGTTCGTTCCTGAACCGGCTGAGGTGCAGATCAGTTAAGTCATGCCGGTGAGCGAAATTCACGTTATCAGTCTGACCGTCATGTCCCAACTCAGTCACACACTGCCCCTGATAAAACTGTAGACTGACAAGGCTGCAGGGAAAGGAAACAGGATATAGAGATACTTGAAGTCTGAAATCAGAAGTGCTGGCTATCGAAAGAGTTCAGTCGTGACTGACTGTGTGTTGAGTTGCCAGCAACTTGACTAGTACTGATTTCTCAGTATGTGATCATGACTGAAGCCGTATGAAACACCGTACACACACACACACACACACACACACACACACACACACACACACACACACACACACACACACACACACACACATCTCAAAACACAAAACTGACTCAACCCAGCTGTTGTAATCATCGTGTTGTTGCATGATCGCACGAGGTTCTAAAGCATTTCTCTGAGGAAACCGTATTGGTACATCTTATACAACAGGTGGTGAGAAGATGGATCCAGTTGACACTGACCTCATCAGGTGCTCCCGGTTGCATCTGCCGTCACAAAGCTGCATTATTATACCGCGCCTTTATAGAGAAACTAGTCTCTTTGAAAGTGTGACCTTTATGCGTTCCTCACTTGAAAGGCTGATAATTGTTTGAGTGCGGCTGGTATTTATGGTCGTGTCCTCACATAAAACTGTTAAGTCATGTTGTTTAACCTCGCCAATACAAACTTCAAGACCGTGCGCGGGTACCTGTTTCGTATCTCTCAGAGACATAAAACCAGTCAGCAGGCGATTGACAACGGATAATAGCACAGACCTTTTCCCCCCCAGGTATAAACAGAGTGTGCACCAGTAACGCCGGCAGAAGCGGCGAGTTGTTTGGCACAGTTCCACCCGGACAGACAAAACATTGCCGGGTCTGACCACATACAGCTTTTTGTTCGAGGACTTTTGAATAGTACGTAGACATGCCATAATGGCTTCGTCTGCCGACAGTGACTTGATGAATGATAATAGTATTGCGCATGGGACAGTGTACTCACCACACTACAGGTTTCCACGAGTGAGTATTGGGTACCGCAGATAACTCTACTTAAACTGAAGCTATAATCAGTGTCGTGGAGTTTTGTTGTTGTTTGGTTTTTATTGAGTTCGAGTGGTGCAAAAAGCCGGCAGCCGCCTACGCTTTGTAGTGGGTCCGTTGGGGCATTAAGAATATTTTACCATATATATATACCTCATTTAGTGCTTGAAGGACTGAATTGCCATGTATTCGGCGTCGACTCATTTCAGTCGAGTGTGTTAGCCGGCTTTCTGTAAGTAAAGCTGTCGTACTCTTAATGATTGCCGCTTATGCGCCATCGTAAAATTGCAGGGATAAACTGTGGTTGTATAATGTCCTTAACGTTTTAAGGGAATGCCGGCTTGTGAAACTTTACAGTCAGTGACACCGGCAGCAGCGTTGGTGTAATACTTAACTGAGATTTTGCAAACTGCGATTAAAATTTAAGGTGTTTTTCATGTACCCCTTTCCATGTACCGGTACTGTTATCTGGCATATATATGCACTGACTGAAACACTGTTTACTTGTATCACATGACATCCACTTTATGTAAGTGTCCCACATTTCAAGTGTCGGGAGCCCGCTTCCCGCCGTTTTCATGACCAAGTTCTGCTTGCGGCTCGCTCTGTGTGTGTGTGTGTGTGTGTGTGTGTGTGTGTGTGTGTGTGTGTGTGTGTGTGTGTGTGATGTCGTATTTCCCGTCACGAGACACAAGGTCGGAAACTGAAGAACATGTCAGTCACCAAACTGCACTCTGACGGTCCACAGAAAGAGGCGATTGTCGTTAGACGTCTCGTGACGACGATTTTGGACGCAACAGTGAATTCAGCCGTTAAAGGAGCAGTGTGAGCTTTTTTTCTGTATAGCTTAACCTAGCAATATAGCGGGTTTGGCCGATCGGGGTCAGTAATAATTACTGTCTGTACATGTACCATGTCGGGATTTTTCCGTGTGGCTGCCCTTCCGTGACTGACGTGCAGAGTCCCATTTGCTCTCTCTCTCTCTCTCTCTCTCTCTCTCACACACACACACACACACACACACACACACACACACAGAGTTCAGCCGGAATGTGTGTCAGGTATGTTGGTTGTGTTACCTGTGATTTAGAGCCGGACTGTCCACCCCGACAAAAGTTAAGGGTCCCGTGACTGACCTCAGATAACCCTCATCACGTGAGCCCCCCCCCCCCCTTCCTCCGCGTCACTCCACTCCACGCCACCCCACTCCACTAATCCCCCTCCCTGCCCCACCGCAACAAGTCTCCCCAGCCACTGCCCCACCGCAACAAGTCCCCCCAGCCCCTGTCCACGCTTTTGATCCTCCTGCAGCCGACGCGCTCAGGCGACAGTCAGTGTCACATCCAGACGACATATATATATTATTTCATTAGAGCCAGCAACAGACCTCATGTACACATTTCAGCAGCTTGTTTACAAACTTTGTGATAATCTAGTTCGCGGTGAGCCTCTTACTGCAAACACGGATGGCTTTGACATTGCTCAAGGCATGCGATTCATTCTGAGTGGGTGCAGACACTGCTGCTTTTACATGAGCCCACCCGTGGTGCCTGTTCCGGTTCTACGTGTACTTGAGGTCAGGAGACTGAGTGAGTGTCAATGTAGACGCAAGAATTGATGCGGCAGATAAATGGAGTGAGATATGGGATCCACGTTGTGAAGGAAGAAGCCTCGTCTCCGGATTTCATATTCCGGACGTAGACCAGGCCGGTGTATGAAATTGGTAATAAGGTTTTACTTCTTTCAAATCGCGAATCACATGCAGGTATTTGTGCACTTGTTTTAATGTTCACCGTGTGAAGTGGCTTGTTTGGATACTAATAGGCCCGGGGATTTCTGCTGACTCAGAGAAATTTATATTGACAGCAAATCGTCATCTTGTTATTATCAACGACTATGACTGGTACCGAACATTTTCTCGCCGAGGTAGTTTGTTTGCATATTTCGTGAAGGGTAGCGTATGGTTCATGCGATATTTTCAAAGCTTTTTTTCGTATTGCAAGAGAAGTATTTTCGTTTTAATGAATCCGAAAATGAGCTCTTATAACATGAACGTGACCCCTTAAATCATACAAGGTCAGTGCAAAGTGGTTAGGCATGTTTTCCTGCCAAAGTATCTGCTTTCGTATTGGTGAGGTCCCGGTCATTAAGAAGGATATCGCAGATCTTCACTTGCATTGTGCAAGGTTTATTAGGGAGGAACAAGGTGCACACTGACTTCCTGCCAGTTTACACGACAGTGCATTGTTACGAAACATCCATTAGTTCTCTGAAGCACAGCCTATGCTGCCCGGCCTATCAATGTCGCCTGTCCAGTTTTGAACCCAGAAAACAAATCTAACACTTCTGGAAAAGGCGTTTTTGAAACAGATGGTGGTGATAGATTGCTTTTAAAAACAATTTAAAGAAAAGGCTTTTGCAAACACTTCTGTCACGTGCCGATAGACCAGGAAGAAACTGCAGACTACAACCTCCGATAATGAAGTGGAAAAACCATCTGTTTCCTGCATTCGTTTGCCCTCACTGTCGTTCACAAGTGAAAGTCTGATTTGCTTGAAACCGCCTTGTGAGTGGCTGTATCAGAAAATTTATCCAGCAATTTCACATTCATAAGTAGCAAATACATGCAATACTATGCCGAATCTGGTCAGTATGACTTAGTAGCGCAGCTTTAAGCAATTTTTCAAGGAGGCTGATTACATATGTACATATACATATATATACATTATCTTTTGTGTAGAGAGCATCGGCAGTAATCACGAGCTGATTATCCGTTACACGTTTAGTTGATGGACAAATGTAGGAAACAAACGTAGTCTAGGTCATAAGTACAAAGCAAGACAAGTGGATGGTGATCAGTACACTGAGAAAAGACACAGACGTGTTTTGCAATCCAAAGGTTTCGGACTGTGTTCTGATCAAGAATGTGTCGGGTGGACATCGTGGTAGACATGACTGCGACCAGCGAATCAAGACTGATTATCTGCTCATAATATTTCATAGTTCATGTTCCGTTTTCTCATTCTGGTCGAGCAATTTGTGGAGTGGAGCGCTGGTTTTCTGTGGCGAAGACTTCCTGACCTGGAGTACAGGATTATCTTGTGACACTTTTGGAGAGAGAACTTCAGTCAGGTTGTAGGGGAAGTAGTGAGAACAGTTCACGTTCTTCTCTGTCTGGGATGAAAGGCGTGTCCTCCAGATTGTGACCATTAGTCATTACGAAGTCAGCATATTTGGATAACTTGTGACAGGCATGTATACTTCGGCACACGAGCCCTGACGACAGACCTATGATAGTGCAGAATTTCACTTTGTGCTCGTCCATTCCAGATAGTTTGATGTCCTTTTGACTTATAGAATCTGCGAAGCAGTTCAGCGCCTTGAATCCAGTAAGGATACGGAGCCGTTATCGTCCCACACGGGGAAGTTCGTTTTCGAAGACGAGCAGTTTACTGTCAGGAAATCTGGACATTCTTTGCAAACCCGCTGAAAGGCGTGCAGTCAGGTTAACAGTGAATACGTTTACATTATTGCTGTTTGGGTCAGCTCGTGTAATGGAATGAGCAAGAGTTGAGGTGACCACACTACATCATGTACTCGTCCGGTGGAGCCATCCCTGAACCCGAAGCTTTGGCCAGGAGACTGGACGCCGCCACAATGGAGAAGGAGCCAATGGTAAGGCTTCACTTGGGGGCTTCTGGTCATTATTATGCTGTAATCATCATTCGCATGCTGAGCAGCGTTTCAGTTCTCGGCGGTGGTGTGCTGTTGTTTCCTGTCTGCACAGTAGATGACATGCAGTTAGTGTGCGGGCTGTATGCATGAAGCAGAAGTAACCATGCTAACTGGGGCTTGGGTTTTGATTGTGTAAAGTGTTAAACGCCCGTATCTGAATTCTCTGTGGCCCAGCTGTAGCTTGTGTTTAGACGGAATGTAACTTAGAACAGGTGCGGACGTAGTATGAAATGCTGTCATTTGGTTTGCTTCTGCTTTGTCATCTTTCAGTTGGCTTATGTGCATGACTGCACATGTACCTACCACTCCTAATTTGACTGAAGTACCACCGCGCACAGTCCTTAATCAGCTCCAAACATCCCTCACGGTAGTCTGGTTGGATGCTTAAGTCACATTTTGTGCATTACTCACATGAATTGGCAATTTATTACACTCTTGAACTCGCAGTGTATTACACTCATAAATTTACAGTGTATTACACTCATAAATTTGCAATGTATTCGTATAAATTGGTATCGGTGTTATCTGTATTAGGTGTCGGGTGTTCCTGATATAGAACGGCTACTATTCTTACTCATGTTAACGCCTGACTTCGCATAGTGATGTGATCTCTCGCCACAAGACTTCACTAACCGACGGCTGAGTCCCACGGCGTTGCCACAGGTCAACTGAGAAACTAACAAGACCAGATTGTAGTACCCAGTAGGCAACAACTGCAAAACCTGTGCCGTTTGTCGCTTGTAGTCGGCAGTGGCATGACCCACTGATGTACGTGTGTAGAAAAAAAAGTGATGTTAGTCTCTTAAATCTTTATTTTCTGTTGTTTCATTTTCGTTTTCTTCATCCGCTTTATCCCCCCCCCCCCCTCCCGCTTTTTGTTTTTGTGTAGTTTTGTTCTTTTTATCCGTTGCGCTTTGAGTTGTTATCTCTCACATCTCCAGTTAGACGTAAAATGGCTAGCCGATACCAAAGGAGTATTGCTTGATCAGCAGTTGTGCATACTGAGCAGTTTCTAAAACAAAACTTCCATTTATCAATGCTGTATAGGACTAAGTTCCTTACCTCCTCCTCCGTGATCGGTGTCTCAGTAATAAATGCACAATGCTTAGGGCAATTTCACAATCGACATTAAGATGCGTTTTACATACCGGTTTCATTCATATTCCAAACTGTAAGCTCGTTAGCACTGTACTCTTGCTCATACTGTGCAACTGAATTACCATTACAGTTACACGCGCAAGCCTGCCTGAAGCTGTTTTCCGTTTAGTCATGACTTCTCCAGGTACGCCCACTGTACATGATCATATACATTTGAATTGAGTGTAGTAAGAAACACATGCGCACAGGATCTATTTGCAAAGATCTCTTTGAAATCCAATAACTGACTAAAATAGCAACAACTACTACTGTTTTTAGGGTCTGTCAACTTCTTGCATGGAATTTAACTTAGTATTGTTGCGTATACACCCTTTCTCCGTACAGTGTATTCCCTTTCTTCTTGTGGGAAATGGAAGCATTGATTATGAATAATTATGTAGTCAAAAAATGCCAGGGAACAGGTAAATGACATCTTGTCTGGGGTTCATTGGTTGGATTTGACAGGAAAAATTAATGACACCATCCACTTCAGATTTTGAATCTAATACTTTGTCGCCTCCAGTAATAGAGCATTGGAACAACTGCCACATGAGTAACATTTCTTCCACATCGTATTACACTGTCAGTTTTCGTGCTGGTACCGGGCAGAGAGGGAGCTAAATAGGGGGGTAGGGGGTGGGGTGGGGGGGGGGTACTCAAATTCCATCCTTCTGACACTTTTTTCTTTCGCTGTGCAGTAGCGGGTAGAAAGTGTGTCCCTTCCACAGGTTGCTCTGTGTGCGTTAAAATTCATCTGTCGCTAGAGATGAATATCAACGTCAGATCAGCTCATTAAAGGATACAGCGAAGCAGACATATAATGATACAGCCTCATGAATTTTCACACAGGCTTTTGGGTCGTGATTTTACATAGTTCACGTACAAACTGGCTCCTGTAGGAACAGGTTGGGTGCAGTCGGTTGTCGTTTGGGTCACATTGTTGCCATCTGTACAACTCGGACGGGGCGGGGACTCTGGTGCTTGGTTTTGTGTTCATTCAGTGGATACCACATTTGGGTCGACTTCGCCTACTTGCTGGATGTCTTCGGTTCAGCTAGTGATCTGCTGTGTGTGAACAGTGAAATGTGGGATGGTCCATGTAAAGCATAGTGGATTAGAAGGAGAAAAAAGTTTGTGTATAGATATAAGTACTGGATTAGGTTTTTTGTTTTTGTTTTTTGTTTTTTTTTTAAGTACGTGCAATACCACAATGGAGAGTGGGGTCTGAGATCTCACACATTCAGGTTTACATCAGCTGATGAATTACGCGTTGAAGTCAGTTGGGGGCATCATCCATTTTCCGATCGAACGTTTGGCATAGACAGATCATCACCAGGAGAGACAGAACTGCCAGTTGCTTGGTAATTCCGCTTCAATTACAGTCAGTGGATTCCTGAATGACAGGGGTCTTTCGGCTTCGCCTAATTTGACTACACTAACAGTGTGTGTCTAGTGTTTTCACGGTTTGAGCTGACCCAAGTCTAGTTCCGCTGTCTTGGAGAATAGTTTGTCGGCGGCGGCCTGGAAAAGACAGGATAGTAACCACTAAGTCTCCCAATTATCTAGTCAGGCGTGTTACTCAGTCTGAGTTCGGTCTGCTTTCACGATTCATAATGAATGGAACAGCAAACGGTCGGGTGCTTTCAGGATCAACACAGGACGCGGTAAGATTTCTTTCCTGCACAAATAATACACGGTGTATGTTTTCCTGCTTGTTAACTCTTTGCTTCCCATTCGTGCTCTTCGTCTCCCAAGTTTGACTACCTTTGTTTGCGTTTCACCGAAAGTCTATGGAAGTCTGAAAATCGTTCTTGTAAGTCAAGGGACAGGGAAGGGCGCTTAAAAAAACAACTTGTATTGCCCGTCAAATTTGGAAACCACACTTTTCTTAACTCTCCAGTTTCATTGCATTGCCATTGTGGAAACTGCAGGCTGGTACATGCACCACACACATAGTGGCGCTGCTGGTATAGAAGGAGTTAACAAGGTTACGGCAGACCCCTTTTACTCAATAACTGTCAGTCGCGTTTTTTCCCCTGAAGTTTTTTTTTTTTTTTTTTGGTCTGATTTCTTTCTTCCTTGTTGTGATCTCCGTTTGTTTAAGACTACGTCGCCTATCGTGGTGTGCAGGACTCAAGACTGATCACTGTTCACACAGGTTAGCGGAGCGGTATATAGTGAGTGTTGAGTGCTGTCTAGAACACAATACGTGTGTAGAACAGCGAATGCAGACAGGGGACAGTGGACACTGAAAAACTCAGCTGCCGTCGTTACGTTTCCAACAGATATGTGGAGTCGGAGAATGGTTTGCTCTCTCTTTGTAACGTGTGTGTGTGTGTGTGTGTGTGTGTGTGTGTGTGTGTGTGTGTGTGTGTGTGTGTGTGTGTGTGTCTCTCTCTCTCTCTCTCTCTCTCTCTCTCTCTCACACACACACACACACACACACACACACACACACACACACACACACACACACACACACACACACACACACACAACCATTTTCAGCTGCAGTGGGTGATACGGTATGTTGGGCGGCAGGGTTGGGTGGTGGTGAAAGGTACACTGAGCTAAAGAGCTAGAAAGCCAAGGACTGATATTTTCAGTTTGTGTTACATGTAGTTCATTAATAGCTATTTGTTGGATATCCATCGCAGTGACTAATCTTGTATCTTCTTATAATAATAAGTGCGGTTGTCGATCTGTATACAGCACTAACTCGATACCTGATGTCATCCACGCTTTACATAGTTACAGTACTTTCTTTGTTATCAGACTGGCTATCAATGTTTCCTGTTGCGATTGTTGTCTGATCGGTCACTGGGTATAGATACTATAGGATAGTGAATGTGACTGGTGGATTCAAGTTCCCTTTGTGGTTACTCTGTTGTCGGACTGTGGGTGTACGTATCAGAGCCTGTATGTGGTAGTTCGTATACTACAAACACTATAGACTAGGTTTTGTTCTGACGGTTCGATGAATCGAACTAGTATGGTTGGCGCCTATATCAGAGACATATGTAACTCTCTCTGCCTTTGCTTGTATACTACACGTATCACTTGCGGCTAACCCGACTACAAACACGGCACTCTTGATGTTAATCTTCAAGTCCGCGTGGATTATTTAGGAACTAGCTGATGTGCCCGGCTTTGGCCAGGCGGCTGATGATGTCAGTGATGTGTGTTGTGCGTGTTGTCTGGTCTCCCTGTTAGGCGATACGTGGTTGAAAAGGACGTTAAACTCCCATTTTCCAAGATTTTTTTTTTTTTTTTTACCACAATGTTTCCGGGGTTCCCCACTGTCTCCGCCCGTCATTCCCTAACTCTGTCATGCTTCAAATCCCATCTCTCTGGAAGCGTTCGATGAGTCTGTTCAAAGCGTGTGTGTGTGTGTGTGTGGGGGGGGGGGTTCGCATTTAATTTTGTTTTTGGTGTGTGTGTGTGTGTGTGTGTGGCAGAGGCTCGATAAACGAAACAAGGGGGGCGGGGGGAGGGGGGGGGGGGGTCCCAGGAATTTGAACTCATTTCAGTCAAGAATACCTTTCGGCTGCCGTGAAGAGATGCATTTCATCATTTATCATTTCCCCCTTCCTCCCCCCCCCCTCCCCCCGCGGGTTCCTGCGTCAGTTGTATTCCTTTCTTTGTGCATTGTGTTGTGAAAAGTTGGATGATAACAACATATGAAACCATCAAAACCGTGTGACAGCTGTCATGCTTGTGTGTGTGTTTGTGTAGTAGTAATAATAATAATAATAATGACAATAATGATGATGCAATGGTTATAAGAATAATGGTTTATTACATTTTTGCTTTCCATTTAGCCAATGTTGTGTGTGTATGTGTTTTATGTCAACTCCTGGAAGACTGCCCTCCTTTGTTCTTGTTATCCAGCATCAAACCATGACAAATGGCATGTTATTCCTTGAGTGTGACGCCCTTTGACATCAAAGGGCGCAATATTCATTATCAAAACTGTATCAAGTTGTTTCAACGCCACCCAAAACAACAGATTGTGTGTGTGTGTGTATGTTAGAGAGAGAGAGAGAGAGTGAGTGAGTGAGTTATTTAGGGCTTAACGCCGCGCAAGCAACAAAGACTAGTTCGCGGCTTTACAGAGTCCCTTACTGCCAGGTCCTTTAAAATATTAAATATGTCCAGCTCAAAACATGATGTAAATATACATTAAAAATGTGTGTAGCTTAAACGAGGTCCTGTACAAGATTAACTTCTTCCAGACTAAACAGTATCAGAGATACAGAGGGGTATTAGTGGCCGGTGGGACTGGGGACTGGTTTACTCAGTATTAATTGCGTCTGATATGCGAATGTATGACTCACTGGAGGTGTACTTGCATGTTTTATTTCTTTTATACTGTGACTGTCTTACATATAGTGGTGTGTATAAGATGTGTGAGATGTTCGTGCATGTTTTAGTATTTTTTACTGTAACTGTCTTACATGTATGAGTTGTGTGAAATGTACTGGTAGGTTTTGCTATTTTTTTTACTGTGGCTATCTTATATTTAGCGTTGTGTGAGATATACTTGTATGTTTTACCACTTCCACTAACTGTGACTATCTCAAATATGTGACTTGTTCAAGGTGTCCCTACATGTGTTTACTTTCTGTCTGCCCTAATACACATGATAGATGAGTTGAACGAGAAGAAAATGATAGATCGGTGATTTCCTGAAATCACTGGCTCTTTGAATCAGGGATTGCCTGAAATACTTGGTCATTTTAGGGATTTCATGAAATCCGCAAGTGAAACAATTACTGATTACATGAACTTCTGGAAATTTCAATGATTTGAGAAATCGCTGATAACACACAGGTTCACTGTAACATACAGTATATAGATATTCAGCTGTGGCATCCTGAAATTGTGGCCGTCATTTGACAGTCAAGATCAGTGCTTCTTTTCTTTCTTTCTTTCTTTTTTTTTAAGGGGGGGTGGGGGTGGGGGGTGACTGTTAGATTGTTATTGTTTTCTTTGGGTTTTTTGTTTGTTTTTTGTTGTGTTTTGTTTGTTTGTTTGTTGTGTTTTCTTTTTGAGGGGGGGGGGGCTGTGTGTTGCGGGTCAGGGGGAGGGGGGTTGTGCAAATAAGGAATGTGTGATTCACGTGGTTGTGTTTTTGTTGTTACAGGCGGGGGGAGGAGAGAAGAAGGAACACTTGTACAAGATTCTGGTGATCGGGGAGCTGGGTACAGGAAAGACATCCATCATCAAACGCTACGTTCATCAGTTCTTCTCACAACACTACAGAGCTACTGTATCCTAGCTCTCACATGATTCATTTGGATTCAGTGCATGGACCCAGATGTTGTACTTGTTTGGGTTTCCTGTTGTTTGTTGAAAATTTAAGCATGACATGTGGTATTTGCTAGCTGAAATTGCAGATTGTAGACATTATCTTTCATGTCATTATTATTTTTAGTTTTTGTCAGTAGTAGTAGTTGTTCTTATCTTTCCTTTTGTTGTTGAGAAGAGCTTACATGAAAGGTGCATTAGCAGTCACTTGGTATTAATCCTTGACTCATTTGTTCAGATTGGTGTTGATTTTGCTCTTAAAGTTTTAAACTGGGATGCAGACACTCTGATACGCCTGCAGCTATGGGATATTGCAGGTTTGTACAATCATGATGTACATGTAAATGTGCAGGGCTTGCATTGAACATCGGTAATAGACTGATTAATTTTCAAAACGTCCAGACGTCCGATTACATTCTTTTTAAGCTGAAAATCAGTCTTGTCATTTTTGTGCCACAGTGGGCAATTTTCATAACAAATGTGCTGTTCTTTCACAGTCAGCCAGGACAGCTGTCCTAGTATAGTTCCCTTGGTTCCCATACGAAGCTGTGTATGGGTGTGCCACACTTTCCATCACGTTGGATTCATTAGCAGCCGGCAGTTGAAATTTGTTGTTCTGACTCATTCATCCTGACTGTATCAGTATGTACATTGTACATGCACATTTGTTAATCATGCCTTTTTTTTTCTTTTTTTTTTTAAGGTCAGGAACGGTTTGGCAACATGACCAGGGTGTACTACAAGGAGGCAGTCGGAGCCTTTGTTGTCTTTGATGTCACGCGAGCGTCCACGTTTGAGGCTGTGACAAAATGGAAGAATGATTTAGACAGTAAAGTTCAACTGCCGGATGGATCTCCTGTGCCGTGTGTTTTATTAGCTAACAAGGTTTGTCAAGTAATTGTATGCCTGCTGAAAACAAGAGGGAAAAGAGAGGCGAAAAGAACAACAACAAATAATAATAGGTTGTAGAATATTTTCGATTTTCTTGTTGATTGTTTTTGATTCAGTCGCATTTATCTTTCGGGGGTTGTGGAGTGGAGGGTAGGGTGGTGGGTAGTAGATGCGGTTGGGGGGGGGGGGGGGGTAATACACTGTACTAACTTAGCCTGGTCTTGTTGAATTAATTTGTCTTATGCTGAAAAAGTCATAGGCGTAGTCCGGAATGTTCTGTTCTCATGCAGTAAGACCAGGGTAAAGTCTGTGCAATGTGTTAACCTCAGACAGGCATGCTAGTTTGTTTATAGTTTCTTATTTGGACAATACCAGGTTTGCTAGTTTGTTTATACAGTGTTTCATTATGTGGGCAAATTGCCTAATCACAAATTGATGCTTATCCAGATTAGATGATCTCTGCATTCATACATTAGCTGTTGCACACCCATGGGCAGAATGTTCAGCAAAGACAACAAACTTTGCTCCTGTTTTCCACAGAGTGTGTCAGTGCTTGTGCTGTATGTTCTTACAGTGTGATCAGGCCAAAGAGGGGCTGGTCAACAACACAGCTCAAATGGACGAGTTCTGTAAAGAGAAAGGGTTCATCGGCTGGTATGAGACGTCTGCCAAAGAAAACATCAACATCGACGAGGCAGCAAGATTCTTGGTCACAAGGGTGAGCAAACTCAGGAGTAAAAGTAAACAATAGTAATACATGTACATGTACCTGGCTTCACATGTAGAAGTCGAGGTTAGGGGTTTTAGCCCAGGGTTAGAGTCTAACCTCGAACTAAATAAACTAGCTCTAGGGTTAAATTTTCTGTTTTTTTGTTTTAAATCAGGAAGCGGGTTCATTCCAGCAAGGTGCCTAAGCCGTTATAGAAGGATTTATTTCTTCCTTTCTTCGCCTCCTTTTTTATATAATTTTGTTTTTTAGTTTCTTTTGTCCCAGTCTGGGTTAGGCCCATAGCCGTGGGTTAAGTTAACCTCGACTTTTACATTCGGGCCCTGAATTTGACTCCTGATCATCAGCTAACGTAGCTCGTGTTGATGCTTTTTCTATTATGCTTGAGCATAACTGCATAACTTGTGTTGGGAACACAGTCTTAGTCATGACGATGAACATTTGAACATATACCCATGAGTAAAGCAGTGATGCATTCGTCACATTGTCCTTCTGAATGACATCAGAAGTGAGTTGACATCTTCTGAATGATGATCGAGGTACAGCTTGAGTAGGTGTCAACTCACTTTGGACAAATCAAGTTGATATTCGTGCAGGGTGGATCTTCTAGATGTAAGGAAACTGTTGAATAAAACCGGATTTCACTCAGATTAAGATCTTAATTTCATCCAATTGAAACATGTCCTTTCTTATTCAAGATTTGTGAGTCAGATTAAAGGTGCACTTTAGTGTGTGTGTGTGTGTGTGTCCTTTACATAGTTTCCTCATTCTGTTGTCTTTTGTTCATCCACTGACAGATTCTGGAGAAAGACAGAGCGATGCAGTTAGGAGATGATGACAAGGACCGTGACCGGGTGGTGCTAGATAAAACCACAACACAAGGTCGACAAGAAAGGAAGATCAACTGTTGCTGATGCTGACTTCATTATTCATTCCTGGCCAGCAGACATACTTCGCCAACTCATTTACATAATTAGGCATGTATACATATACTTAACATAAATTTGCATTGTATGTACCACCCATCTTTCCATATGTTACCATTGGTACTTAGTGATGTTACGTGTAGTTGTGAATGAGTGATGAAGCAGTTTATTTTTATCTGATAGGGATGACCCAGAACATTGCCTGAAAGGTTTTAGCTGTGTATAGTTTAGCTAGGTTGATCCAAGTACTGTTTGAAAGGAGAGTGTGTGTGATTGGTGTTTTGACAGTTAGGCTGATTTTATAAGGAAACGCCTTTAAACATTTATGTCTCAGCAGTTTGATCACCATTTGATTGTAATTATTTAGTTCTTTGCCACCACAATGACAGTGTATGCCTGTTTGCAATGTTGGTTTCCCAGCGGTCTGCTATTGCCTTGGATTGCTTCTTTTTTTTTTCTTTCTTTTTTTTTTTTTGGGGGGGGGGGGCAATTTGGAGGGACAGAACGATTTGTTATGTAGACTGTACCACAGAATGTGTTGTTCATGATATTGTGAGAGGTATTCAGAGTGTTGCAAAGGGATCACGAGCAATGATTTTAAGTGAGTTAAGTAGGTACATGTTAGAAATGAAAGTTGTGTGTTTTACATAAAGAGTGTAATCAAACATCATTGTATATTTGTGCCTCTTTTATGAAACTTTCCAATCATTCATTGCCTGCATGGTTCAGCATGGTCATGTTGCCCCATGAGTTATAGAGTTAGATATGATACTGTGGTTGTGTCTCAGGTCAGATATAAACGTTCGGTGCTGTTGAAAACGTTCAACTCACTTAGTAGCCAAGGCATTAATAAGCTTTTAGTTCTTGCATCTGACATGGCGAGCTTAGAAACGAATTCTGAGGGCTAGTCACTTTGTCAACTAGGTAGGTACGGATGCTTAACTCCTAAGCGCCCACGCACGAATCACATCCTGGAAAAAAATAAATCGCCACAGCACTAGACAGCACTAAACAGCACTATTATGCAACCTCGCGGCCAGCAGTCCGCCCCGAGAGACGGCGCAACGTGCCGTCATATTGCATCACACTCCGGCGAGCGGTCGAGGCTAGACAGCTCGTCAAGTTCGCACCCTCTTGTGAATACGGCGGTCACTGGCTTGTTCGGGTATTGGCCACGTAATAGCTAACGGCACACTGATGGGTCCCGTTACAACTTGCCCCAACTGGCGTCAGGGTGGTAGACGACAAGCGGCAAGTCCCGTTACCAACGAGCATGTGAAACCACATGTGACTGACCATGAGGGGTGACAGTGTGTGTGTGTGTGTGTGTGTGTGTGTGTCCTTTTTGACTGTTTCTTGCTAACTCCATTGTTATGGACAATATGTCTGAACAATTAAAAAGTCTCTCTCTCTCTCTCTCTCTCTCTCTCTCTCTCTCTCTCACACACACACACACACACACACACACACACACACACACACATGTAATGCGATCTACTTCTTTATATACCAGAAATTTATAGTACCCATGCACGAAAGAAAGTTCTTTTGCCTGTGGTTAACCTGAACTATGGTGTCAAATTAGTGATACTGTCAATGAGGATCTGTGTGCATGCGGTGGAGGTGTAGGCATATCTAATTATCTGACGCCTAATAATATTATTTCACAACTACCAGAACTGACTTTGACACTATCAAGTCAATTTGTCTCGACTCGGGCTGTCATGCAACTCGTCACTTGTATCGCCGCTATCATCAAAGAAGCCGAAATCCAAAGCATGGGCTGGCGACTGACAACTGAGGCGCCGCCAACTGGCCGCAAAGGACGTGTCATTTTTCACATACCTGTTCACAGACCCGGAACTTACAGCAGCAATACACAAGAAGAACATACTGCATTCGGGGGGCAATGTCTTTGTTCAGCCCCTTGTCCAGTCAGTTCATCGGCTGGTGTGTTGGATACTGGAAACGGGTATGTGAAAAACGACATGTACCCGTGGAAATGGTCTGGCCAATCAGACAGCGTTTTTCAATCTACCCAGCCTAAGTAATCAAAGGAAGCTACCCAGCCGGTAGCGTTCCACGGCCGAGTCGAGTGGCAATACGGGATGGAGAGAGACTGATTATGTAATCTGCGTAACCCGTTAGACGGTGAGCTATAGGACTTTGCACAGCGGGGAAGCGCTGTTGCCACTCAGTCAGGTCAGTACACAAGACTGCCCTGAGCAGGCCAAGGGATTATGAGAGATTATGCAACTTACTGCGTGCGGTCGGTTCGCGAGCGTGAAAAACAGGCCTCGTTGAATCTTCCCACGCCTTGCGTAATAGTGCTGTTGAGTGCTGTCTAGTGCCGTTTAGTGCTGTTGTGAGTTTCGGTAAGTCTTCTCATATAGTGTGGGCAGGGGGTGGGGGTCCGTGGGCAGTTAGGAGTTAAAAATGTATGTAAACTTTATTCCAGTTAATGTGCATTTGATGCACATAAGTAATAGAAGTTTCATGACTTTTTTTAAAAGAATCATTGGTTTTGAAAGTTTAGAATTTGCTGCTTGGTCTGTTACAGATGTACTTTCAGATGCAAACCATGTCTTTACGACATTGATGTCTGTCTTAAAGTACCACTTAGATAAGGTGGTGTACATGCGTGTATGTTGTAAATACATGTCAGGAAGATTGTTCCAAGTAAATGCGTATATCTTCCACTGCTTTGGCAGCAGTGTTTTACAGCAACCTCAGTTATGACATGTCTTTGTTTCATTTTGTAACTTCTTTCTTTCTTTCTTTCTTTATTTTTTGGAAAGGTTGTGGCTTGATTTACAAGAGTCAATCTTAATTTGACTTGTATACTTTGAAAAAGAATGGTTTGTGACATTACCATTAGCGTGAAACGCTTTGTAGCTGAATATCTCATTAGTTTGTGAGAATAGGTTGCAAGCCTGGCACGTTTCTGTAGAAGAAGGGTGCCAGGATGGAGAGAAAACTGCAGCTGACCCTTGGTCATAAAACACAGTAGACAGTCATTCTCATTGAAGCTTCATAAATAACACATGGCTGTGTAGCTCCTACTGCAGAAAGTTCTTCTATATTATCACGTTTTTAACAGTGTCATGCTTTTGAAGCTGTGAACAAAAACTGAATTTGGCATAGTCTTATGAGATTTGTCCTGTGGTTTGAATCCAGTCTATTCATTGAATCACCTGTCTGTCAGAAGGTGGGAAATAGGTGCACTGCAGGCATGCTCAACAAGAGAATAGAGTGCCTGGACCAAGTGATGTCAGCTTTTGCACTGGGGTATTTTAAGCCCTGGTACAGGTTGGTCAGCAAGGAAGACAAGCGAGTCACGTCTTCAGTTTCAGGTTAAATCATGCATTCACTGCTGAAATGCGTGTAATTGATTTTGTTCATTTTCCCCTACTTTTTGTATTTTAGTGTTTTATCTCTATGGACCAGAAGGTTTTATGTCAAACGATTGGAAATTATATGTGTGAATGTGTGTCATTGTGTATTTGAATGTGTCATTTGTGTGTTTGAATGCATCATTGTGCATCTGATGATGCTGTACTCATCATGCAAAATTCATTGACCAACTGTAGGTTCAAGAGTAAAACTGTTAGTCATGCAAGGAAAAAAAGAGAATTGCTTACAGGAACACCTTTCTTGAAAGCGTTTTTCAGTTGCAGTGTGTGTACTCGCGAAAGAGAGTGTTAACTGGTGGACTGGAACTCATTTTGTAAGGTACGTCTTAGGGGCAGAGGAGGGTTGTGGTATGTTCTTGTTTATTGTCTTCTTCTCTGTTTCCTTTTTGTATACATACAGATCCTCTGTACCTATAATTATGATGCTTAAGTGGCCTCTGATCTTATTGCCTTTTAGCGTGCTAGTTACACTTACGTACATCATGCACTAACTACGTCTAGAAGGCTTCTACAGGTTCAGTGTGATTTTGTTGAACTAACTATGTCTACTAGTTACACACCTCAGGCATGTACACTCCAAGCTTCCCGCAAAACTGAAGTGGAATGAAGTACATAGTGGCATGTATGCCCACACTTATTTATATGTACATCATAGTATTTCCTCTGTGTAAATATTTACAATATATATTTCCTTCAGGTTCATGGACTAAGTGTCAAGGAAAAGCATGTAGAATATGTAAGCAGCCCGTTTTGTGACAGTGTGTGATGCTGTTTGTGTGATAGTCGTAGTGTCATTGGGAGTTCACTATTTCAGCAGGGCACTCCCATTGTCACTGAAATTTCACTCGAGGAATGAGATGGGAATTGAATGTGATTTGTTATGTAAATCAGATTTTGGCACTGTCCCGCTTGTCTGGGTATTATGAGAAAGAATAAACTTTGCAGTTTTAATTTGCCTTTGTAGTTTTCTTGTTTTGAACCCAACAGCTTGTTTGGCATTTCTATTTCATCCGTTAACTTATCATCATGCACAAGGACTGAAATAAGGTATCCTGTTTCGTAGTTACAGATAGTTATTTAGGGCTTAACACTGCACAAGCAGCAAAGACAAATCATAGTTGCATGCAAATAGGGTACTGGTAATGGCCTGTACTGTATGCACAGACAGAACATTTCCGTTTTTGCACTCTTGTTGAGTTGGCGTATCTTCTTGGTCAAATACTGGGTCCACGAGTACAACCAGGTGAAGTTTTACATCACACAGTCCAGAAGGTGGTTTGCAGACAAGATTGTGCCCAAATTAGTCATATCAACACTGCTTCACTATGTTGCGCTGAATATGTCCAATCCCTGCTTTTTGGACAATAGAGATGTCGAGGGGGGGGAGGGGAAGTAAGGTGAACATGAATGGTGAACTATCGGGCACCCATCCTGCAAAGGCCAAAGCTATCAGAGAGGATACATGGATGGGGACTGGATAGTTTAGTTTAGTCCTCTTTATTCCCTGGGGAACATAGGGCTGCAACCACACTCCGCCAGCGCACTCGGTTCTGGGACGCCCTCTTTAGTTCGGCCCATGTCGTTCCGGCGGCCTTGGCTTCAGCGTCCGTACTCCTCCGCCAGGTCTGCTTCGGTCGGCCCACTTTGCGCTTTCCCTGGGGGTTCCAATCAAGGGACTGCCTGGTGACATTTGATGTTGGCTTTCGCAAAGTGTGTCCGATCCATCCCCATTTCCTTTTCTTGATCTCCTGCTCGATGGGGACCTGTCTTGTTCGCTCCCAGAGGTCTTGGTTGGTGATCACCAGTGGGTATCTGATGTTGAGAATGTTGCGGAGGCATCTGTTGATGAAGGTTTGCAGCCTGTGGGAGCCTGTCTTGGTGGTGCGCCATGTCTCCGAGCCATAGAGTAGGACCGACTTCACATTTGAGTTGAAGATCCGGATCTTGTTTCGCAGGGATAGGGCTGTGGATCTCCAGATGGGGCGCAGAGTGCGAAAGGCATGTCTGGCTTTGTTGGTGCGGCTCTTGATGTCTTCGTCCGTTCCTCCATCCTTGCTGACAATGCTGCCGAGGTAGATGAACTTGTCCACCTCTTTGATGTCTTCCTGGTGCAGCTGGATGGGGTCGTGCTGTTTGTGGTTGACTCTCATGACTTCGGTCTTGCTGATGTTGATCTTGAGGCCGGTCTTCTCAGCTTCTTCGGCGACTCTGTTCAGCTTCTCCTGCGCATCTTGTTGCTTGTGGGAGAGGAGGGCGATGTCGTCCGCGAAATCCAGGTCCTCGAGCTGTTTGCTGAAGGTCCACTGGATCCCTGTCCTCTTACCGTCGGTGGCTTGCCTCATGACCCAGTCGACCACCATCAGGAAGATTGTGGGTGAGAGGATGCAGCCTTGACGAACGCCGGTCCGTACTGTGAATGGTTCTGTCAGTTTCCCGTCGTGGATTACCTGGCAGGTGGCATCTTCGTACAGCTGTCGGATGATGTTGACAAACTTTGGTGGAAAACCGTAGTGAGACATCAGCTTCCAGATGACCTCCCTGTCAACACTGTCGAACGCCGTCTGGAAGTCAACGAAGGTGCTGTACAGGGGGGTCTGCCACTCCAGGGACTGCTCGATGATGATCCTCATCGTGGCTATGTGATCAGTGCAGGATCGGTCGTTGCGGAATCCTGCCTGTTCCTCCCGGAGTGTCTTGTCCAGCGCGGTCTTCAGCCTCTCCAGGATGATCCTGGTGAGAACCTTCCCTGGTATGGACAGGAGCATGATGCCTCGCCAGTTGCTACAGGATGAGAGGTCCCCTTTCTTTGGCAGCTTTACCAGGTGTCCCTTCTTCCAGTCTTGTGGCACGCTCTCGCTCTCCCAGATCTTCCTCAGGAGCGGGTGCAGCATGTCGGTGGAGGTCTGGATGTCGGCCTTGAGGGCTTCTGGTGGTATGCCGTCGGGGCCTGCTGCTTTGCCAGACTTGAGGGACTTGATGGCTTTGATGATCTCGGTCTTGGTAGGGGGGTTGGTGCTGATGTCGAGTAGCTGGGCTGTCGGTGGTATGTCTGGTGGGACTGGTGGTGGAGGCCTGTTGAGCGTTTCCTTAAAGTGTTCAGCCCACCTTGTCCTTTGGTCTTCCTCTTTGGTGATGATTTGTCCGTTCTTGTCTTTGACTGGTCTGGTGGGGTTGTTATTTTTCCCAGAGAGTGTCCTTGTTATTTCGTAGAGCCGTTTCATGTTCTGTTGTCCTGCTGCTGTTTCTGCTTCTTCTGTGAGGTCGTTGATGGTTCCTCTTGTCGTTCCTTGCGCTCCTCTTGACCTGCCGGTTGACGTCCCAGTATTGAGCCTGCAGGTCGCGCTTGTGGTCTTGGTCGTCAGTGTGGTTGATCAGGTCTTTCAGGCGTTTCCTCTCTGTGATGAGGTCCCAGGTGTCAGATGTAAGCCACTCTTTGTGTTGTCTCGTCTTCTTTCCCAGCACTTCCCTGCATGTTGCTGTCCAGGTTTCTCGCAGGTCGTGCCAGTGCTCCTCGATTGTCTCTTCAGGTAGTGTGTCGAGAGCGCTGAATCTGTTCCTCAGCTCACATCTGAAGGCGTTGGTCTTGACGCTCTCCTTCAGACTGTGCACGTTGTACTTGTGGGATGGTCTGTCCGCCTGGTCTCTGTAGGCCTTCAGCTTGATCTTGATCGCTGCAATGACGAGGTGATGGTCTGAGGCTGCATCAGCTCCCCGCTTTGCTCGGACGTCCAGCAAGCTTCTTCGCCACTTCCTGCCGATGGTGATGTGGTCGATCTGGTTTACAGTTCTTCCGTCCGGTGATGTCCAGGTGGTTTTGTGGATGGTCTTGTGGGGGAATATGGTGCCTCCGATGACCAGGTCGTTGGTGGTGCAGAATTCTGTGAAGAGCTCTCCGTTCTCGTTCTGTGTCCCTGTTCCGTGTTTGCCCATGATGAGTTCTCTGTCTGTGTTGTCGGTGCCCACTTTGGCGTTGAGGTCTCCCATGAGGATCTTCAGGTCTCTTCTCGGTGCTTTGTCGAGGACGGCTTGGAGCTGCTCGTAGAAGTTCTCCTTTTCTTCCTCATCCGCCATGTTGGTGGGAGCGTAGCACTGGAGGATGGTGACTTTCCTGCCCTTCGAGTTGAATCTGGCGCTCAGGATCCTTGGTGACACTGGTTCCCAGGACAATAGTGCTTGTGTTGCTTCAGGTGTCATCAGCAACGCTACTCCGTGCATGTGTGGTTGGCCGTCTTCGTGTCCGGAGTAGAGGATGGTGTCTCCGGAGGTGAGTCGAGTGCGTCCTGTTCCTGTCCATCTTGTCTCACATAGGCCGAGCAGCTTCAGATTGTATCTATGCATTTCTTGACTCACTTGTGCTGTCTTTCCTGTTTCGTATAGGGTTCGGATGTTCCAGGTCCCTATCCTGGCTTTGGTCTTGGCCGTCAGAAGAGTAGTCGGCGCACTGGCTTCCCGAGGGCTTTCACCAGCTCGCGTCATGGGCTCTACTAGAGAGGACTCTTCCTGGACCAAGTTGCGTTGTAGATCTGTGGTTGTAGTTTCTGTAACAGGTTTTGTTTTTAAAGAGTTGGGTTGTTAGCCCTACTCAAACCCCCAACCTGGAGGACCGGTGAGTGCGCTTCGTCTGGCCTCTACCCTTCGACCTGTCCAGCATGGGTGGCCCTACCAGGAGACGAATCTCCCGCCGGCATAGCTCTCGGGGTCATGGAGACACGCAAGCCCCATCTCCAACGGCAAGGATGCACTCATCGATGGGGGGGGGACTGGATAGGATATAGGTCAATTTCTATCTGCATGTAGGACAAGGTTATAATGGATGTAAGACCTGACCAGAATCACCAAGGGTGTCTAGAGTACGTGAAACTTGGCACTTTTCAGATGACAGTGTATTTTGTGCATTGAGGCATTACATTACAGCAGAGACATAGTCCTATCTCTCTGATTACAGTGTACACTGTATAACGATTATTCTGAATGGTCTCAGGTATGACTGCACCCCTGTACTTTACCACTTCCATCACACGTTTCACAGTACAGGAGTGACTGTGATGTCTCTGTTCTGTCATCCATCGACTGCAAGTCTTTACAGACTGCATGGTGATGAGAGACATTGCCTTGTGAGGCCATGCAGCAAATAAGATGTTTACAGCAGCAGTGTTTACATGTATGCCAGCATCCACATCCTTTACAGATATAGTGTCTTCACCCATTCATATTATCATTCATCTTGTGCTCCCAGCTTCATATGCACAGGCAAAGAGATCATGTATATCAATGAGTATTTGGAAATTTATTACAAAAATATACAACACACATTAAATTCTGCAAAAAAATTGTGGAGAGGTTTATCTCTGTGGAGACATTGCCATGCTGCATTTAAATACGAGTTCTTTTTAGGACTAACAAACAATCAAAATTCAACAGCACACTAGCACATATTTGTTACCAATTCCATGTTACTACTGTGTGAAAAACGTACAAGCTAGAATGTACTCATAGTCTGCATACATACACATGTAGTTCCATCTTCCTGTGGAGATGAAGATCACAAAATGATCGCATATATCTGCATGACATGATGTATACATATATGACAAATACAAACAAAAGACAGATAACCAGAAACTAAGTTTCAAACCTATCGCAGTGCTGATCACAACATCTTTTTCAAGTATCTGCCTGCATGTTTATTTATAGCCCCACATGCATTTGTAAATTCAGTAAATGTACAACATTTTTGTGAAAGATGCTAAGTACCATTTTGTTTTCATTAAAAAAAAATTGTGGAAAGGTTTATCTCTGTGGAGACATTGCCATGCTGCATATAAATGAGTTTTTCGCACACATTTGCTAACAATTCCATCTTACTACTGTGTGAAAAAATGCATTTGCTAGAATGTACTCAGTCATACACGTCGTTTCATTCGGGCTCCTGTGGAGATGAAGATCACAAAATGATTGCATATAATTATCTGCATGGCATTACTATATATATATATATATATGGCATAAATACAAACAAAAGACAGATAACCAGAAACAAGGTTTGAAACTATAGCAATGCTGATCACAACATCTTTTTCAAGTATCTGCCTGCATGTTTATATATAGCCTCACGTGCATAAGTAAATTCAGTAAATGTACAACATTCTTGTGAAAGATGCTAAGCACCGTTTTGTTTTCATTTCACCTAACTCCATGAACATAACTCAGGTACAAATTTTGGTGGGATGAAAAGAGACAGGGACTTTACCTACAGCACCAATTTGTGGGAAACAAAATGTGTCTTGTGTCTTTTCTTGTAGACAGATAACTTTTTCACCCATTCACAATCTCCTAATTTCCTTCACTTCAAGTAACCAGATGGTAACAATACAAAAATGAAATATGAAACAGTGTGTACTATAAATACTGAATATCGCCGACATGCATTGGCAGCTTGAAACAGATTACATATTTGAACAGCTGTAGAGCAAAAAAACATTTTAAACTTTCTTTTGCTTTAGCTGGAAGCACTCTTCTCAGTACTCAGCCTTCTTGATAACTGCCACATCGGCACACTGGTAGAACGCAGCAGGTGCTTTGGGGTTCTTGGTCACATACTGGGTCTGTAATGAGAAACAAACGGGTGTCAGACTGTATATGTGACAGAACATAGAAACACAACAGCAGAAACACCTCACACACACACACACACGCACACACACACACACACGCGCGCGCGCGCACACACAAAATGACAAACTGGAACTGAGGCATAAAATGCTAGCATATCCAATTTTAATTATATTCAGAAAATTTGTTACATGCGAACTAGAAGTGTGCACCGTACCTGAATAACCATGTTCTTCCCAGTTCTGCAATGAAAAGGAGAGACAAATTTTATAAAGTAATGACAAAGCCTGTCATACTTACCAGCGAAGGTGTCCAGTCAGTGTCTACCGACATAAAGACTGCCTTCTTAGAGTAAACTAGTGAACATCAGAAACATTAATCGCTGTCCCATTTTGCAGACCACTGTATACTGAAGGTGCATGACCTGTATACTTTTCAGAAACTATAATTTCAAGAGCTGTCATCAATCTACTGCACATGGTGCCTTCGTGCAGCACACATATGTACTGATGATGATGATGATCGGCCATTCATATAGCACTACGAAAAAACTTCCATGCAATAAGCATGCTCACGGCGCCTTTGGGGTTGGAAAAAAAAAAAAGACGAGAGAGAGCGAGAGAGAGAGAGAGAGAATTAGAACTGAGAGAAAAGGTGCATGTACAGATCATACTTTTCCCCACTTTAAAGTATTACAGACCTATATAAGATTAATGAACTTACTGTTCAGGAATAGTGATGTTTGCGGAGTAGACTGTGAGTGAGGGTGTTGCTGTGTCAGCTGTCCGGAACAGTTCCTTCAGCGTCCCGCTCTCTTTTCCAATGGATACTGACCAGTAGCCCTGAAACAGAACAAACAGGTACCTGTACTTGTGAAAAGAAAGAACAAAAGGTATAATGATTATAATCTTCTTCCCATTCACTCAAATGAGACGAAATCTGAGGACAAACAATACGAGTCAACACATGGACATCAACAAAGCAAGCAAATAAGGCAAATATAGTGATAGATAGTTACTTGGTAAGAATGTCCACCTGTTCTATGGAAAAATTATAAAACTGGTTCATGCTTGTACTAACAGCTGTTCACTAAATGAGCATTTTTGAATTAACTGCTAGTATTTTTGGTATGTTTTGCACTTACACCAACTGTGTTCAAATACAGTCTGAGGGTGGTCAGAGACAGAACCACTCATACAAAATTTTAATTCAACATGATTGTGTTGTCAAACATACCGGACTAGCAGAGTCAAAGTGATCCAAATTCTTCTGGAAAACCACGGTGAAGTTCTGTCCAGCCCTAAAAATTGGAATAAAGCATGCATTAAAGATGTCCTAAACATGTCCTAGCTTGTATGTATGTAACTGATGTGAACTAAGAAATCTTACGTCATATTCAGGTGTCACTATCACCAATGATTTTTTTTTTTTTTTTGCTGCCCCAACTCTTTGCCAACTCCAGTGGTGTTCCTCCCAGGTCATGGGTGGAACCCACGGAGTACTCGGAAGCTGGGACAATTTTTATTATGCATGATGATGGAGATGAGGATGATAGTAAGATGATGCTATGGAGGTCCATGTGGTTTGGGACTGCGGGACAGGGCCGCATTCCACGCTTCCTGTCATAAACATTAACCAGGCCCGGGAACTACGGCACCTGCGGTGCCGGCCGTGTAATCATCCACATCATAAGACGTGTCATACTAAGGGAAGCACCCCCAACGTCGCACCCGTGAAGTGGGTGAAACTCGGCTGTGTGGCAACAGCCTCCCCATCGGGCCTATAGCACACCCGCTCTGGGTAGGAGCCGACCTAGATAGGAAAAATCCCGCTTGCCTCGGCTGCCTCGAACCGGGGTCTCCCGGTCCATGATCCGAAGTGCTAACCACTACACTACAGGGGCCGGTCTATCACCAATGATACAGCACGTTCTAGCATATCAGTTATTAGAGCTCAGGATCAGAACTTAGAATGTTGACAAACGTCTGTACTCAATGCCACACGTGACAGCTGTTGGAGACAGAATTACCATTAATAGTGTTTACTTGACCTGCTTATATATACTATATAATGGTCACATAATTCTGTCGAACTGTACGTGCTACCCTGTAAGAAAAGAAGATATTCACAATACACTTCGATCTTTATACAGTGGTCATGCCTGCTTAGCCTACTGACTACTGGTATATGTATATATTATTACATGTAATGACCACAAAGCTGGATCAGTTGATCTATGCCCCTGTTGGTAAATACTTCAAAATACATTTGCTTGCATACAATGAACAATGTACTTATGTATACCCTGTTCACTGGATACAGTATGCACTTCGCACTCTGATGAGTTCCTTTGTTCTGAATCATTACCCAGCAGATTTGACACCCAGATCCAAACGCAAACATAAGTTACTTGAGTCTGTGATTAATATTGATTGTCCTTCATTATTTATTTGTTGATTTATACTGAGCCTGTCTTAATCTTAATTGCCCGTTTCGCCGGGGATGAATAAAGTGCAATTGAATTGAATTGAATTGAACGTGGGCAAGTTTCTCGAAGTTTTGGATGTATCTCCTGCAGTGAGTGCAACTTACACAAGATACAGCATGTTCATACTGGGCTTGGTTTTTCCACATGGTCCGGCCAGAAGGATACAACTGTCACTTCCTGTGCAAAAACACAATTAATGTACTGTTAAACGTGAAAACAACTGAATGTCATCCACAGTAACCAGTACTTATTTCTAGCCGAGAAAATCAGGCAGCAGACAACATTGCCCTTTACTCATATTCAGAATCTTTCATGTGATATGTTGATATGTCCCTATTCACTATAGGCAAATGTGTGTAAGGGTGTACGTACGTGTCGGCGCGCGCAAGAGAGAGAGAGAGAGAGAATTTCTGCATAATTCTCCGATATAAAGTAAACATAAACACCTAAAAATGACGTGTTTTTTTTCTTTTCTTTTCTTAAATGACTAACAGCCAAGAAATTAATCAGGCCAGGACAGACCACAAGAAATTTGCAAAACCTACCACTGTACAGTAGCAGACGACGTTGTGTTATAGAAACCTATGTAAAATGGCTGCAGCGTTACCTGCTTTGTTGATGTCGTTCAGTGCCGTTCTCTGTGGAGGACTCAGCATGCACAAGTGTGCTGTACAGATGTACGCTGAGATCGAGAGAATGACCAGCTTCATCCACATTGTGTTTCTTTCTGCTGTCGCACTGTCACTGTTATGAGTAAATTCAAGAAAGTCGTCTGCAGCCGCCCGGCGTTCCTACTAAAACATGCCCGGGACTGGCCGGGACTGCCCGGTGCCTGCCCGGGACCTGCCCGGGTGCCTGCCCGGGTGCCTGCCCGGGACCTGCCCGGGTGCCTGCCCGGGTGCCTGCCCAGAGTTCCTGCCCGGTACCCCTGCTCGGGAGGTACTTTTGGGGCTGAGGTATTTTTTAAAAAAATGGATGTGGCCTTGGTTACATAATTTATGGCTGTATTTACCATCTCACTATACCTAAACTTGTGTGTGTGTGTGTGTCACAGTGTGTGTGTGTCTGTCACAGTGTGTGTGTGTGTGTGTGTGTGTGTGTGTGTGTGTGTGTGTGTGTGCGTTATACGTAAAAATGTAAACGTGTTGCCTATAGTTTGAAATCAGTTGCCTGATTTGTGAACTGAATAGACACTGAAGTGAGGCAGCTTTGCATAATATGCAAACTAGGTGGTACATACATTGCTTATCATGCGAATTGATTTTGAAAAGATATCTATATATAATGAATTAGGTAAAAGTAGTAGTTCCCAATTTTGTCAAACTGAAGACTAAAAAAAAAAAAGGGCACTGGTTCACAGAGCACCAAAACATTATTTTCCAAAACCTGATCTTTTGTTTACAACTGAGAATGGAGGAAGTGGGTGGTAGGGGCGGTGTTGGGGAGGGGGGGGGGATGCGGGGGTTGGAGGAGGGGAAAGGGCGGACACCTTACGGTGACATGGATGCTTTGTTGTGGTATTTGTACAGGACACACCAAAGCGTCTAAATGAAAAGGTAAGCGAAGCACACATACACACACACACACACACACACACACACACACACACACACACACACACACACACACACACACACAGAGAGAAGGTAATCAGTGATCAGTGATGAAGCTTTCGTAATACTGAAACAAAACTGAGACACACGCACGCCGCACGAACCGTCAGGGCCAACGGGGTCGCACGGTGCACACAGCACACTCAAACAACCAAACCTACACAAACACTCACATAATAAGAAAATAACACATTATAAGAAGACAACAATAACAACACGTTTGAAAATATAATCCAAAAGAAATCTACCAATGAGCCTCAATGACCACAGTGGACCCGCAATACCGTGCTGACTGAACACTGAGGGGCAGAACCGCGGAGTACATACACACACACACACACATATATATATATATATATATATATATCTTGACACGTGAGATGGAAAATGTGTGAAACAAAATCTAAGTAAAGAAATAAAGTCGTCAATTAAGGCCACATCCACTTTCTTTCATTACGCCAGTCTCGTAACCCTCGGACAGGGCCCCAGACAGGGCCCCGGGCAGGTCCCGGGCAGGTCCCGGGCAGGGACCGGGCAGGTCCCGGGCAGCCCCGGACAGTCCCGGGCAGGTTTTAGTGGGACCGTTTTATAAGCCCAGTGGGTCACATGATCAGTCACATGACGCGGGCAGGGTTACTGTATTGGTATCCGGTCAAGTCGGCCCAATTCCAACTCGGACTACCAACTCGGACCAGCCCTTGAGACAGGTCGGACCATGGCCTTAGTCAGCTCGGCCCACGTACAGAGTCAACTCGGACCACGGATAGGGTCAACTCGGACCAACCTCTATACCAACTCGGACCACCAACTCGGCTCAATCGATAAAGCTCTTTCGGTCGAACTGGGACGAGTTGGTTATGGCAGAGACTGTATTTAGTCTCTCTGGTTATGGTCACCAGGAGGGTCACACTTATAGCTTATTTCCGACTAGGCCGAGTTGGTTATGGTCATATAGGAGGTTCAAACTTCGGCACCCAGTAGTGGGCCGAGTTGGCCATGGTCACTAGGAGGTTCGGACTTAGAAATAAAATTGACTGTGGGCCGAGTTGGCGATGGTTTTCGGTGGTGGGCCGAGTTGACTCTGCACTTGGTCCGAGTTGACTATGGCCTTGGTCCGAGCTGACGATTGCCTTGGTCCGAGCTGACAATGGTGTGGTCCCAGTTTGTAGTGGTCCGAGTTGGCAATGGGCCGAGTTGACTGGTAACCACTGTATTATCTGGGTCAAGCACATGCCTGCTGTGTGAGGGCCCCGCCCCCTCGCCGGGCTATTGGTAGCCAGGATACCGCTAACTTTGATTATTCATTTCGCATAGAAGAATCACCGAGGACTCATTTCCCTTTCCATCCCTCTTATTTGTACAATTTAAAGACAAAATCGTGTGAAAACGCATGCCTCGATCCTGCTTTCTTTTCATTACATGCAGCTCCAGGTCTTGGCCCTCCAACAGTACTGTTCATGGCCATATTGAGTGCACCCTCCTCAGCTCTATCATTAAATGTGTGTGTGTGTGTGTATGTGTGTGTGTGTGTGTGTGTGTGCGCGCGCGTGAAAGAGACAGAGTGGCTATAAAAATCTTTAGTTTGATTCGCATGTGCCCAAGCAAATATCAATAAAAATTAAATAAAAACAAAGGCCAAACAAACCAGTAAAACACACAAACACCACACAAAGGACCAAGGAACCAAAGTGGCAATATAAAGTGGGGGAGGGGGAAGGGGGGAAGGGGGTGGGGGGGGAGGGGGTTGTGGGAGGGGTATGACAGCCACTCACATTACAACACCAAGAAAGTCTGTCCAAAATACTTTTTATTTCATAAATGCATAAAAAGTCTATGTACGATCTAACATGAACATTAAACACTTCGCCTTGGGTAAAACTGAAAACTGTCAGTTGTGTAAGCAGCACTGGTAAAATCTCTCAATGGGAATTTAAAACAGAATCTCGATTGTGTAAGATATGAGATTAAATTTGTTCATGGCAACCAACTTAACAGCACCAAGCTATAGTGTCTCTCATCAGCAAGAAAAATGTGGCATGAGACTTGTATGTAAAACAATCTCCACCCCTCCTAGGACTAAGCAAACAGTGCAGGGGTAGATACAGAATGCATGTTGGCTGAAAATGACCCTCAACTGATCTTTGCTTTTGCCGTTATGTTTAGATTTGTTTGCATTCTATGCAGAGACAAGGGCAGAAGTAGTCTCAGTTTTCAAGCAGTGCTATCACTAATGACATCGAATTAAGGCAAATACAAGCAGCACTAATGTACCGCTACGTAGGCAGGCAACTGGATCTGTACAATCAAATGCACTGCCTGTAAAAATGAATGTGTGGCTCACGCCTTCTTGATGAACTAGTCAGCCAACAATCATTCTGGAAACCTGGAGACTATAAAAAAAATGTTTTCTCTCATTTGATAAGTGGAGGAATGGAAAAGCAGGAAATTCACAGGTCAACCTTGGAATAAACTGGCAGCAGTAAAGGAATGGACAAAGCAATAACGACTTCATGGTCTGTTTGTATGTACATCAGTATAAATGGAAAACAATCTGAGAAAAGGCACTGATACTGTAGTTGACTGTAGTCATAGAACAAGGGACCCCCTCCCCCCCCCAACAAAAAAAAACCCCAAAAAACAAAAATCCCCCCCCCCCCCCCACCAAAAAAAAAATAAAATAAAAATGCACCCCCCCCCCCAAAAAAAACAAAAAAAACCAAAAAAACAAACAACCAACCCCAAATCAGAGTGATATGTTCAACAACAACAACAAAAAAGCACGATATGTTATTTAAGAATGTCTGTAACACATTTAAGACATGTGAACTACACCTACTGATCGTTCTGAACACTTTATGGTATTCCCATGTTCAGCACATACAATCATGTACATGTACTAGGTACTGTGTCAACATCATCAGTACTGTAGCTGTTGTAACTCCTAAAGAACGAACATTTAAACCAACAGTCGCAACTTCCACAGTCTTCAACACCAGACAGGAGCTTATCAACAAATATAATTCTTTTAGAACACAACGTGCCCCCCTACCCCCACCCCATCCCTACCTCTCATCGGATTTGTACTGATATTAATGGAGCCAGATTTTTTCTTTACTGTTTTCACAATCACCATAGCAACCCAGATACATGTATTTAAACCCTCTATATATGCATATGCCTGCCAAACATGATGTACCATATCTGTGAATAAAAATATAATGGTAAATAATCATAATTGACCAGCAATTTCATAGACATGTACATGTAAACATTGTACAATGTCCAGTTGAACACACATACAGTTTGATTTTCAGACAGCAAAAATTCCATGCAAGAAATGGAAAAGAAAACTGGCAGCAAATATTAAAAAACCCACTGAAATACAAATTAACCAATAAACATAAAAAAAAGAATTGAGAAACAGATGAAGGATCAAATAAAAATAACACCATCTTTAAAATGCACCATTTGCCCTTGCGTAGGTTCATCTCAGAAAATGCAAGCTCTCTTAGTGTAGCACGTACTGTACTACATAACCCACAACATGTTTTGATTCATACAAAAAGCTGCAATCCAGTGAACATTTAAGACAGTGGAGGAAAAAATATTTGTACTGATACATGAACACTGACATATCGGATATAAACTTTATCTCTCTGATTATGCATGACAAATACATTTTTGTATACACAACTTTTGTATTACTTGAGTGATATACCAAAATAATGAGAATGCAGAAGCACTTACACACATACATACATGTAACGAGACAGATGTGAGCATTTTATTACGCAAACAAAAGGAAATGCAGGTTGAGTGACTGAAAGCTCCCTTGCCTGAAATGTCAGCAGACAAAGAGACATATTAAGAGACCACTGAAAACAATATTCACCCACCCATTGACAGGGACTATAATGACTAAACCAGATCACCTTCTCTTCAGGATATCTTTTTCTCTCTCTGCTTTTTCTTATTATCTTGGAAAAGTATACTGAAAGTGAAACAACAATGATACAAACATACTGTAAGTGAAAAACTCATTCAGTCACAAACATACTGTACACCTCTTCATGTATGTTTGGTGCATTTGCACACTTGACAAAGTTCAGTGAAATGGAATGTAATGGTATAAACAAAATGCAGGTAATGAACACATGTACATACTCCCAGCTGCATCAAAACACCAAAATGAATATTGACATAATTATCTGTGAACAAGGTAAGCAGTAATAACATCATGAGAAGCCAATTCTCTGTTGCCATTCCATGGTCCACCTAAACACGAGCCAGCAGGTCGGATTCAAACAAGCTAATTCCGTCTTTAAAAGCCAACGTATGTTTCGAACAGTTTCCCTCGTGAATGTGCCTGTACACGTGAAATACTCTATCTTGATGATAAGTACAGCTGTTAATGTGATACAATGTTGTTTACACTTTGTACGAGCGGTCATTCAAATTCTCCGACTGTTGTTAAACTACTGGAGTGCTCAGTGTGGCATTACAGATGCTGTCACTGTCCAGGTGTCTAAGTGGTGTGATGATAGATATCATGAAAACAGCTGACAACGATCTGTGAGCATACAAATGGAAGCATTAATCTCTTTAAAAAATGGGTATGACAAAAATCCCAGGCTCTGCTCCAAAATCTCTAACCCAAAGCTTTACCTTGCCAAAGTACAGCTGTGCAAATCACGGAATAAAAAAAGAAAAATATGAGTCAGAGGACACCCTGAATGACTTTTATCTTGTGAGTTTGTGGATCTAAAAAGAAGCAGTACAGCACTTCTCTATTTTTCGCTCACTGTGCCAGCAAGTCAAACCTATACAACAAGTAATCGAGAAAATGTACATGGTGCCTTCGTATAAAATGAAATAAAATGCAAATACCACTGGGGAAAAAAAGATGTTTTAAGACCGCAATATGAACTAGAAAGAGACAGCACCCAGGCCATGAACACAAAATATCTGACTGATTGGCATCCTCAATGTGACTTTTCCCCTTCAAAGGTGTAACACCAGAATCACCAGCTCTAAAAAAAAAAAAAAAAAAAAAATCCAAAGAAAATGATTTTATTATATCAAAAATGAATCTAACAATTCCTGTGTGCGGGAATCTCAATTTGATCACAGTAATGCAGACATCTGTAATGAGATTCAGAAAACACACAATGGCAAGTATGATGGGTATATAACTGTGTGTGACAAGTATGATGGGTATATAACTGTGTGTGACAAGTATGATGGGTATATAACTGTGTGTGACAAGTATGATGGGTATATAACTGTGTGTGACAAGTATGATGGGTATATAACTGTGTGTGACAAGTATGATGGGTATATAACTGTGTGTGACAAGTATGATGGGTATATAACTGTGTGTGACAAGTATGATGGGTATATAACTGTGTGTGACAAGTATGATGGGTATATAACTGTGTGTGACAAGTATGATGGGTATATAACTGTGTGTGACAAGTATGATGGGTATATAACTGTGTGTGACAAGTAATACAGATGCACTAATAGTAATAACACAAACAAGAAAAGCTACATGTACAGTACACAATATGCTGAAAGCAAAAAAAAAAAAAAAAAAAGTTTATTCTAAACTCTGATTTCTAATTAGATCAGCATGACAGAAGACACTGGGTTAAGTACAACATTAAGAACACATTTCACTGGCTCAAAAAGCACGTCAGTGTTAAGATGTAGCAAGGCGTAACACCACATACATAACATTCATCTTACATGCAGTTTCATTCATCATACATCACAGACGCTACTGATGATGTCTCTATACAGCAGCCCAAATGCATCCGCCCAATAACATAAAAACATCTCTCCATGGTCAAACCAAACTGGTAAGCAATGTTTGTACCGCAGGGCTAAAAAATGCTGACAATACATTTTCTGTCTATAAATGCTATATATAGGCTAATTTCCATATGGTGGCAGTGGCGGAGTGGTTGTAATGCGGTACAGTGCGGCATAATGGCGTGACATGCTGCATTGTGTCTATTAATTTTCATGTTTATCCAAGAGTTAAAGATTCAAGATATTTTATCATTAACACATGAGAAAGTGCCTGTAACAATACAGACAACACTGTGCATATGGGTTTAGTCTTTCCTTATTTCCATGAGTTTGATTTGCAACTTTACTGCCATTGTTACCGCACCGCCTCCACGCCGCCATATGAACACATAGCTTACAAGCAAATTAAAAATTCAAGTTTCACTTTTCCCAAACTCTAAGATACCCTTGACCTATTTTGAATAAAACTGATTGTGCCCTGATCAGATCCTAGATCCTGATTATGCAGCCTTTGTCAGAGTGTTTCATGCTTCAACCTGCAACTGGAAGAGATCACAGTCAGGAGTGAGATTCACGCGACCCTGTCTTGAGAGGTACAGAAGCAGACCACACAATCCTGTTTTGAAAACCTCAGAACATCCACAAGTCTCAACTCCCAGAAAAATCATGCTCAACTAACACAACCTATATACATTTGCTTTTCAGGCCTGCCAGCTAGCACTCGACTGGACACTTGAACACACTCTTTCCATGAGAAAGTTGAATCAAATTAAGACTTCCTTGCAGACTTCAGTAACCAAGGCATTTCACTTGTCTCCACTTCACTTGTCTTCTGTTCACTTCAATTGTCTTCTGTTCACTTCAATTGTCTCCTATTCCATGTTCATCGTCAGAGACTCCAGCTGAATCTGACTTTGATCGTGCTCGCAGGGGCGGAACCTGTAAAGTGTTGGGGTCTAGTGGCGCTCTCTCAACAATCACGTTCGGTCGCAAGCTCCAACTGACACGAGTACCTGGTGATTTGCTGCCATCAGTGTTAACACGCTTCATCGATGTGTCTGAGTGTTGCCGAACAAGTGGAGGCTTGGATTTTTTGGCAGGACTGCGAAATTTCAGTTTATTTGGGACAGCCACCATGGTGCTGGGCTGCAGGACATATCTGAAGGGGGTAAAAAAAAAAAGAAGATAAGCTGAAAATCGACTTATCGTACACCAACAATTTTTTCTTCTTCTAGATAATGGTTATGAATAAACTCCTTAACAAAACTGACCTAAACCTGCACTTAAGTGATAGATGCTCGCCTGCACTGGGTGCTATTGGTATCAGTGCTTGAACCACTAAAGAAGCCAAATGAAAAGAAAAACCACTCACATCATGTCTCCATTTTTCAGCTTGCGTTTGGGTGACGGGTTTACGATCACATAAGACAGAGTCTTGGGGGGCTTCCTGATCTCATCTGCAGAGGTAGACAGAATGATTCATTCATGTCTTGGATAGATCACAAGCATGTACAGATAAACCACACGCCACGTTTAATTGCTAGTAAGAAGTAATTGTGCTGTGCATAAGGACTTAATTCAGACTAGTAATGGCATGTCATCATACCCCCTTACCATTGTAAGAGGAAGGTATGTGTACAAAGCAGCTATGAGATAAACTTACACATTCACAGTACACACATGAAAAGCATTTGCTTGAAAAAAAAAGTAATCATAGCCTGCCACTTAACGACCAGAAAGTGAGATAAAACAAGAGAAGTGAATTCAAGAATGAGGAAGGAGATTTTAGGCACTGGAGCGAGATAAGAGAAGGTAATGGATAGTGGAGAAACTGTTGACTGACATGGCTCATCACTGGCTAACTGAAGACGCTGAAGTCGGTTGTTGACGAGATCACTCAGGTTGCTCAGGTCACGCTCCCCTTTCGCAAAAATCCCACTGGCCATTGACGGCCGGCCATGCTTCAGCACAGGTGCATTGTTGTTCATCTGCAAGGACATTGTCAAGCACACTATGAGTGATCTACAAATGTCACAGCAGTTTTAGTACAACAGAAGTTAACTTTTAATCTTTTTTTTTTTTTTTTTTTGCTGCCCCAACTCCTTTTGCCAGCTCCAGTGGTGTTCCTCCCAGGTCATGGGTGGAATCCACGGAGGGCTCGAAGGCTGGGGCAATTTTTATTATGCATGATGATGGAGATGAGGATGATGGTAAGATGATGCTATGGAGGTCCATGTGGTTTGGGACTGCGCTTCCTGTCATAAATATCCCGGCGTTTACCAGGCCCGGGAACTACGGCACCTGCGGTGCCGGCCGTGTAATCATCCACATCATAAGACGTGTCATACCAAGGGAAGCACCCCCAAAGTCGCACCCGTGAAGTGAGTGAAGCTCGGCTGTGTGGCAACAGCCTCCCCATTGGGCCCATAGCACACCCGCTCTGGGTAGGAGCCGACCTAGGTAGGAAAAATCCCGCTTGTCTCGGCTGGGATTCGAACCCGGGTCTCCCGGTCCATGGTCCGAAGTGCTAACCACTACACTACGGGGGCCGGTTTAACTTTTAATCTTAAACACACAGTCTTCACGATATCCACGGTTTCCCCACACATGTCACAAGACCTACTGCATAATTCCAATAAAAAGTTAACGTCCACCTTAAACACACAAACTTCAAGATTTTCACTGTTTCCCCACACACACAGCACAAGAACACTCCAAAGAAATGAACTCTCCTAAAGCAGATCAAATGCAGCTTATGCACTACAGCCACAGAATGTTGCCTGCCCAGTTGTAAAGCACACCAGCAATGCTGTTTCACTTGTGCCTTTACCACCAACATGACTTCCAAGTACTTAAAAAGATTATTTTCCATTGCATATCTGTGTCCATTTTGAAAACCTGATTGTGTGTGTCACAAGCTTAGGCTCACATTAGCTCCCACTTCTTGGACTGTGGTAGCACGTTTGTCAGTCCTGTAGATAGCAATGGGGATTTCTCCTGTAGTGGAACACAGTCCTTGATACAAATCACCGTATGTTGGGAACTGAGCAATCGTCGCCCGCTTCACCCGAACCTGGAAAAAACACCATTTTCTCATCAAACACAAGAATTCCACTTAACACACACACACACACACACACACACACACACACACACACACACACACACACATGCACGCACACACACACACACATCCTTGAATGTGACACTTTTTATAAACTGGGTTACACTTACACTGGAAAGATGGCCTGAGTTTTCTTGTGCCTCAATGCCAAGAAGCAGCCGAACAAAACTGATCAGGTAACCTTTCACAAATGTCTGAAACAGATGAAAGTAGGAAAAACCAGCGCTTGTGCTTATAACCTTCATCAGTTCATATGTATATGTTATTCACATCCAAGTGAAGAATACATATGAAACACCGTCAGACTTGTCCCTCTACCATGCTTCTTTCTCTCTGTCAAATAAGCCTTTAAGTTCTTGTTTTTCCCTCCTTTCCACCCCCAGCCCCCCCCCCTCCCCATGTGAGCATAAATATGGTAGCATTAGCCCCTTTAGGTAACAGCTTCCGGGTCATGAACTACACTAAATATAGTAGAAAATCTTTGCCCCTTTTAAAATTTGTGTGCAGAGTAAACAATGGCAATCTGGTGCTTTTTGTTGGCTTTGTAAACAAGTTTCATGCCAGGTAATAGTAAAATTAGGGTAAAATGAGCCTGGCTTGTGGACTATTTGTGTTCATGCACAGCTGGCACAGGAGCCAGCAGACGATCGTGGAACGAGGGGGTAAATGGTCGCTGCCAACATTGCCAAAAAACGGAATATTGGAATTTGTTGGAATTTACTCTACACATGAGTCAATAACTGCCTGATTTTTAAGATTTTAGGGGGTTAATTGGTCGCTGCCAACATTGCCAAAAAATGGAATATTGGAATTTGTTGGAATTTACTCTACACATGAGTCAATAACTGTCTGATTTTTAAGATTTTTTTTTGGTGAATTTTAAAGCATTTCTAGGGTGTCATCTGCAATGTTATGTGTAAGAGAAATATATAGTGTTTCCCTCCAAATCTGCATCTATGGTACGTAGCCTGTATAAGTGTCTGTGACCATTTATGTGAGCTCATCACCAGTAAACATGAGCCTTAGCACCCTTTGCAGGAGATACACTGTACCATCCCTGTGCAAACTTCGTAAGTACTGCCTTTTCCCTGCTACAAACTAACAGCTACCTATAACAGTCACATCCGTCTCACCTGGTACAGAAGCCTGTCCAACATAGCAGAGCTGAACACATGTCCAGCAGCGAATGGCAAACGGAACATGTATGGCAGGTTGGATGTCGTCTGTTCCTTCAGATGCTACAGCATGAACGAAAGAGACAATAAATGTAAGGCTGTTCTGGGTTTACAACATTCTGGGACGTTCAACAAGCAGCATCAGGTTAACGTAAATTAAGTTTGTTTGTACAATTCAAGCCTCAGTGTAAACGCTGATGACGAATGCAGTGTGAGATTTCTGGTATTATATACAGTACACGCAGCAGCGTGGACCACAATTCATCCAACATTCCCTGCAATGTTTTATCATTTCATTTGAACATACACAAACTTTTCATTTGAACACACACTACCTTTTCAAGACGTGAGATTTCCTGCAGGTATGAATCCTGAGCCTGAAAATGCATGAAGCGCATGTTGGACGCCTCATTAACCTCCGTGATGATGTTGACACTGGGAAACAGTCGCGCTATTTTCTGCACCATCACAATAGTTTCTGCATCCTCCAGTGTCTCCTCTGCACTGCCGCTGCTCTGCGCACCGATATGTGAGATGACCAGGTGCAGTGCCTTGCGTATACCAGCCTTCAGTAGATCATCAATGCTGCACAGCAAAGGATACCGTAATTAAGCTACAACCTGAACATATACTCTGAAAACATATTACTGTTGAAATGTTGTGTATGTATAGCAATCACTCCAAAGTTCATCATACAAGTACTGTAGCATGTGAGAAACTGAACATGTCAACTGCAAGTGAGAGAAGCAAGCAGAATGAATTAACAACTGAAGTTAATGAATGCATCATTAAAGGCAGACTTTTCAGGAACTCAGATGGAGACAAAAATGTAAAACTTTTGTTACGGATGGTGTCAATCTAACACCACAGGAACTACTTCCATGTATGAATTATTTCTGGCCATGCAGTTGCTTACCTCTTGAGACTGCCCACCATCCAGTAGACAAGAGGGAAGTGGGCGATGGTCTCCAGAAACAGTTGATCTGGCCTGAAATACAAACACGAGAAATAAAGAATCTTTGTAAACTACAGCACACACCCATGTGGTGTAGTCAATCAATACAAAATGCAGATCGACCAGCAAACACTTATTCTACATGTACCACATCTATGATGATACACAGCTCCCACAGTATGATCACTGAAGAGAGGGTGGTTGAGGGGGTGTTTTGATGTTCCACTGTCTTCTGTCTACCGCCAGGGTAGTTTCAAAGACGGGAACTGCAAAGAGCCAAGCACAAATTCTGGCTCTGTTGGGATCTGAACCCATGACCTTCCAATCTTGAGTCTGATGCTCAACCAGTTGAACCACCTATGTCTCCACCCCATTAAAAAAGCTCAACAGCTAAGTCGAAAGCATGTAAAGAGAGACAGCTGATCAAGACACCAAAATGTAACTTATAAGTGTTCTTACTGCTCCCGGACGAGAAGGATGATTGGACTGAGTGAACCAAGGGAGAGGTAGTTGGAGCGAAGTGGCACAATGAAGTTGTACACAGCTGAGCTGCAGTCATCCACTGACAAAATGATCAGGTGGTTGTCCCATCGCCTGTCACTTGCATTCTTGAACGTGCAGTGGTCACAGTTCTGACACACAACATAGTTACTATTGAGTTCTTTGCATCACATTCCACTTCATTTCACTTTTCTCCTTGCCCCAAATGTTGTTTAGTAATGGAACCAGCCAACTCATTTTCTTTTACAGTGATGGATATTGTTGTGTGGATTGTATGGATATCACACAGCAAAAGAACTGCCCTCCGGGGATAATAATTACAACTAACGAATTGAACTGAACTGAACTGACGGATAAAAGAAAGGATGAAACTTAACTTTTTAAAATGAATTTTGTTTCATTTCCCCCATGATAAGCAAGTTGCCAAAACACTACAGAAAACAGGCATATATATGATGTATCTTTCTCTAAACATCTAAACATAACGTGGGATGGGAAGATCTGCATCCATGTGTCTTACCTGTCCCCACTCCAGACAGCAGAGAGCGCGTGGTTGGGAATGCAAATGACAGATGATGCGCCTGGTTCCCACTGGCATGCTGGTTGGCAAGGGTCCAGTGGTGAAACTGAAAAACACACAAATACAGCTTAATAACCAATAGCAATACTGCAGATAACCACCCACACACATGATTACTCTTTTCTTTCTGTTAAGACTTCAGTCTGAACTGTATTGTGACTGGAGCAGCTGCCGCCTCAACACTGCCCATGCCTGGGCCTGCCCCCAGGAAAATGTTAATTAACAAACTTCTCCAGCAAGCTTCACTGAAAACACACACACACACACACACTTAACAATTCAAATGATTTATGGATGAAAAATGAAAAATGGATGACAAATTCAATTCCGATGAGCTGTAGGCAATGAGTGGCTGAACCTCTGATCGAAGTGTCCCATTATGAATGAGTTAAGTGCCAAAGGGGCATATAACAAGTATGTATACACTTAGAATGTAGTTTTCAACACCAATAGCTAAAGGAAAAGAAGTACATGTACTAGTTACAAGAATCGTTCCCTGAAAAAAGTGAACAAGAGCTCATGCAGACAGAACAACTTTCTTCTTGAGTGCATCAGTGTGTTTAGTTCTTCCCCCTATAATTTAAAGAATTCTCTACAGCTAAACATGAGTAAAATCTATTCATGAAAATAAGTACAGTACATCTGATTGCATGCTTTCAAACTACACTGCTGTGTCTAAAACAAACTGCAACTAACTGTCTGCAGCTAAACAGGTACAAAAGTGTCCACTGCATGAATGAATTAGGACAACCAGCCCAACAGACTTCAAGTTCAAGGTCGGATCTACACAGATCTGTTGGGACAATGATTAGCTGAGAAACCTGTTAATACATACAACAAATAAAAATATCTTCTAAATTAGTAATCAGCACACCAGTTAAAAACACACATCTCTGTGGTGTACACAACAAATTTAAAAGCAATCTAGAAAATCAGGAAAAAAGCACACGCATAAATGCTTGAAAACACACTGATTCCTATTCATGGTATCACTTGTGAGCTAAATACTGTATTTTCAGTGTTAAATTCACAAAGCAGTGAGAAGCCCACAAATTTTAATATTTACAGAAGCTGCAGGTCTTTTCTGTAAGAAAAAAAGAAGGAAAAAAAAAAAAAAAGGAAAAAAAAGAAGTGACTTTCTGGTTTTGAAACAACTGATGCAGTTAATAATTAACACAACAGTCTGGCATCACATTACTGCAATCATGAAAATGTTAGTTACATGTATAAAACAAGAACACAAGACAAATCAATCCCTTCCCTCTTTTAATTTTCACACATCATTTGCCTATAAACACTTTAAAAAAGCTATTCTGAAACAAAGTAAATATGAAAATGCTTTCTACCAAAAAAGGTCACTAAATAGTTAAGTGTAAAACTTGCAGACTTTGAACAAAATTAGAATGAAACGACTTTGAAACAAAAAGAAAAGAACACCCATGTACCTTGGTAAGGATTTCCCACTGGAAAGGGAAACATGCAGTTGGTAAGTAAAAAGGGAAAGATATTAAAACATTATTTCCCTGATCGCACACCAAGTCAAGTCGTAATAGTATTGTCAATTCTTCCAGAACACAGCACACAGGTTTTCAAGGATTATTACACATGGAATAGGGTTTAGTTGAAACCTGGGATAACACAACCGTGAGGAATAGGCTGATGCACAAGAAAGTTTCAAGAAGGGAAATTTACAATGTGAAAGAAAGAGGCAGTCAACACAGCATAAGCAAGAGCATGGATTATGACCAACCTGTCCTGGCCAACATCCCCGTACTGTTGGAAGACACGGCCCGGTGAATGTGTCCCATATATTCTCTCCACTACTTCAGCTGGAGATTCTGGATCGTCTCTAGGTGACTCTGTGTCTCCACTTGATGAACCCTCAGTACCAGAATTAAAGTGCAGCATGAGAGGCAGGGCTGGCAGGGCTGACAGAAACAAAATGTTACAAGACTTCACGAAACTACAATACGATGACAGCCATAGTGGAAACACAAAACTGCAATAATATGATAGCGATAGACAAAGCAAATGCACTGAAGCACCTTTGTTCCAGCTGGTCCGCCTACTTTGTGCTGCTAAATTCTGTTGTTTCAAAATACCATCCGCAGTGGCAAGGTCATTTTTTATATCATGTCCACAACTACCACAAACACTTCACATAACTTTTATTATCCCTTTCGAGAAATTCAGGCTGCTCCCCCCGGGGGAAGCGCGTCACCACAGTGCAGCGCCACCCAATGCCTATCATATATTTTTTACATAAGGCTTTACATTTTTAACTTCCACTCCATTAAAATTTTATGCATGCACACATGCATGCACGTACATGCGTGTAACCGGGTGGCAAGGATCCAGTATATACCGGCATGGAGCAAAACACAGAAGTCGCTTTGACTTGTGTTATATTACACCCAGAAAACAGTGCAAAGGTTGTTGAAAGCTGAAGCTCTGCTGTTAACGGGTCACACATTTGTATCCAGTATTGTTTTTTTTTTTGGACATCTTTCCTATGACGCATGATACGTTCGACGTAATCACTTTCACATAAGTACACTCTGGCTATTATCATTACGGCCCTTGGCTGAAGCACCAACCACTGGCGGGAAAGGGTAACAAAGTGGTGGCTAGAGGGAAGGCGGGACAAAGGAACAAAAAGGAAACACAGGCATACAAAACACATCGGAAAAATATCAGTAAGTAGGGGCCGGGTATGACCCCGTCTCACACACACACACACACACACACACACACACACACACACACACACACACACACACACACACACAACTATTTATACAAAGTGCAGTGGCTTCCACTTTGAGTCCAGCAATCTTAAGTTCAGTCTGCTCAAAAATTTCATTTGCCTCCCCTTGAACTGCTGAAGACACACCTGTCTACTATAGAGTAACAATTAAACCACCAGTGAAACTGGTTCAATTGACAGAAACTAGGAGTGAACACTTACATTCAAGACCTGAGCGGACTTTCTTGGACAGTGCGCTGCCCATATTGCAGGTGATAGTGTTGAAGATACTTTCCTCATCATCCATCTCTACCTCGTCGTCTGATGCCTCACTCTGTAACCAGTGCTGTAGCTGAGCTGCCAATCGCTCTGTCAATACATTACACACACAGGTTAAACTCAATGAACTGCACGGGCAAGTTGCTGCAGGGGTTCAAAACTGTATCTCAATCGCTCAACGTTTATACTCACGCAGTACATCTGACTAAATAGACACTATGCTGAAAACTGAAGTGTGTTGTTAAGAGGTTTTTGGTCCGTTCAACCCTCAATACATCTTCCTATGTTCAAGTAACATGGGGGTAACATGGGGAACATTTTTTGGTGTCTGCATATTTCTTACAGCCACAGTATAAGCTGTAATCAGGGCATAAAATGATGGTCCAAAAGAATGGAAAAAGGTAGCATTTAATGATGAAGTGGCAAAGCCAGAAGCCCAAGTCTGCAAAGCAGACGAGTAATTGCTATGGGTGTCAAAATGGGTGTTTTTTTCAAATTACAATCAAATCTGTGTAAATTAGTTCATTTTGATGTGTTTCAGCAGAGGAAACACTTTTTGGGAGGAAAGGTTTCACAATCAGACTAAAATCTGTGCAATTTGGTGCATTCTGGAGTGATGTTAAGTGATTCAAAGTAGGAAACACTTTCTGAGAGGAGGAAAATATTTAGCCAATTTTTAAATTTTTTTTAGCCAAAGACCGGCCCCCATAGTGTAGTGGTTAGCACTTCGGACTAAGGATCAGGAGAGCCAGGTTCGAATCCCAGCCGAGACAAGCGGGATTTTTTCCTACCTAGGTCGGCTCCTACCCAGAGCGGGTGTGCTATGGGCCCAATGGGAAGGCTGTTGCCACACAGCTGAGCTTCACCCACTTCAACACGGGTGCAACTTTGGGGGTGCTTCCCTTAGTATGACACGTCTTATGATGTGGATGATTACACGGCCAGCACCGCAGGTGCCGTAGTTCCCGGGCCTGGTTAATGCCGGGATATTTATGACAGGAAGCATGGAATGCGGTCCTGTCCCGCAGTCCCAAACCACATGGACCTCCATAGCATCATCTTACCATCATCCTCATCTCCATCATCATGCATAATAAAAAATGTCCAAGCTTCCGAGCCCTCCATGGATTCCAACCATTACCAGGGAGGAACACCACCGGAGCCGGCAAAGAGTTGCAGCAGCAAAAAAAAAAAATATTTTTAGCCAAAGATGGAAATCTTTCAAAAGGTGGAAGATATTAAGCCCTGTGTAATCAATGTCTTTTTCTCCGCTTCCTTCTTTTCCCTGTGCCGTTCATAACAACGGTGTGCCTTCCACTTTTCTCACCTCCAGGACCAGTGAACATAGACAATTTCACTACCTGTCCATTCCACCCACCCATATTTTTCTGCCGTTCTTGAGACGCTTCAGGCCCCTCGTCCAGCGGGCTTGTGACGCGCGAGTACTCCTCTCTGGTCAGACTCATGTAGAAACAATAATCAGAACCCTTCAGCTTGTAGTCAGGACCAGGATTCAGACGGAGTCTTGGTTCTTGTTCCGTTGTGTCTAACACGGCTAACAGGCATACCCCTAGACTGTAACAGAACAACTGGCACTTAAGCAGACGTAAAACAAAACTTTTGGTGGCTGTGATTAGTGTGAACCTGCCACTCCTATAGTTCAGATAAAGGGGACAAATTCTGATGCATGATGGTGACAAGATAATCAACTCTGGCACACACTATACAAATTCCTAAGTAAGACTTGACAGAAAAATGTACATCTTTACCTCTGATGTACGGCAGCTGAAGCCTGAGCGAACAGCTGACCCTCATAACTGCGGAAGAAGTTGCTGCGGTTGAGCTGTATGTGATAGATCTCATTCCCTGAGTGTCGCCCATACACCTGCTGCCACGACTCTGTGGCTAACTGTCCTTCACTGGATCAAAACAAAATGACTCACACTGCAAACAGGTCTATATTGTTACTACTGAGGTTAACATTTTCACAACCACTCATGCATTTTTGAGAACATTCACACTATCACAAATTTCGCATCCAAGTGAGTTGGTAAACAATAGGAGACTTACCACAAGTAATACTTCAAACTGAAAACACTGTTGAACTGGGCCCGTATGTAGAACTCGAGGTTAATGTAAGTTTTGGTTTTACAGTGGAAAAAAAGAAGTTAAAACAGAAGGAATCAGACAGGGCAGGCAATGGGCAATCAGATGGGTGTGCCTATCACGCATTTTATCGCGCACAGCCGTGGCAAACTGTACACTTACTTTCCTCTGGATGTGTGCAGGATGAGGGTGACAAGCGTTGACAGTCCAGGGTACAGACAGTTGTTGGCCAGCAGAGCATACTTGAACTCATCCTCACACACCACATGCTCTGTAAAAGATACACAAGATAGCACTCCATAAGTTTACAGCGGGAATCAATCAATCATACAAAGACAGGTGCCTTGCTGCATACTGAAGTGGGTTTAACTGGGATAATGCCACCTTTGCTAGCTAGCTAGGCCACCTTACGTTTTGGAACAGTTTCACTGATGAGTGCGACTGTACGCTAGAAACACTCTATCTTGATGATTAGTACAGCTCTAACTGTGGTGCAATGTTTGTGTGAGTGGTCGAACATTCAAATTCTATGATTGTTGTTACTTGACAGGAGTATTCTGTGTGGTCAACACGCCATCAAGTACATTTCTGTTGGCTCAGTGCCAGCATCACAGATGCTGTCACTGTCCAGGTCTGGAATTAATGAAGCCTGTTTAGCTAGGATACATGCATTTAAATCTTAACAGTTGTATAAGAATGGGAAATTACTATTGTTAAACGCCTGTTTAGACCTAAATGCACCCATTCATCCAAGCTAAACACGCCTCATGAACAGCAGGCCAGGCATCTAAATGGGTTGATGATAGATACCATGAAAACAGCTCCGAACAATATGTAAGTATAATAATGGTAGCATCAGCCCCTTTAAACTTTTCAAGTGAATGCATTTCAAATTTTCTCACCAGAGATCCCTAGCCCAACACATGATATTGTACAGCCAAATTTGACATAAGGAGTATATAAAAATCCTGAGAGTACAGGGTATATGTGAATGACTGTGACAAACATATACCAACCAGCAAATCGAACATGCAGCTTGTTAGTGGCTTTAAACAGCTGAATGTACTGACGACATTTTGGTGCAAAATCCTTCACAGCCCATGAGCGCAGGATAGTATGCTGATCCTGTCCACAATCAATACAGAATAAACAGGATTACTGACAAAGATAACACACACCAGCAAACTTGGAATTCTCATGGACAGAAACAAATGAGAACTGCACTTTGTAAATTGTCATATACATGCTGTTCAGAAACAACACTTAAAATTGCATAAAACTGTACTAAAAAAAAAAAGTACAAATATTCAGAGGAAAAAATTCAGTCAGTGGTATGAATATTCATATAATAAATAGATTACCTAGTACTTAACCTGATGCATGTAGTTTTACATACATGCAGTCAACTTTAATACCAACAAAGTTTAGGCACACAAATACATGGTCAGTGTTACAATGTTTGCGTATACATGCATGTATTAAAAAGGTGCCAACAGTTGATTAACAAAAACATGGACAGCATGCAGTAACTTACAGCTTTATTTCTGTCTTCACAATTTTTGTTCAGCAGGAAAAATACGGCTTCTGCCTCATTCACCCTGCAAATCAGAAAACACTTTGCATCAGTTAATGTACGTGAACCACACACGACTCAAGAACCATTTCAAGGACAAGGTGGGAAGAAAGTGGGCACATATCTTGTGACTTAAAAGAGGAACAGACACCATCTGTTACACACCTGCATCTTTTCAGGTCAATGTCTTTGAGTGCTGATCCACAAATGTAGAGAACTCTGTTAGCCCACTTGGGATCCTTGAGGATAAACAACATGTTGCCATCCAGCTCCTCAGAACTCATCAGCACCACTGTGTGACCCTGGGAAAAACACAGACCACTTCCATTCAACTCTCCTGATCTAGATTCTGTACAAGACTTATGGTTCCCAGTTACATGGAATGGGAAAGGAGCGGGCAGGGAAAGGGGAATGGAATGAGGGATGGAGGGCAGGGGTGAAGAAGGGTGGCAGGGATGGATCAGGGGATTGGGGGGAGCAGTTGTTAACTCTATTTTGACTGGGGCTGCCACTACCTCAACACTGCCCATGCCTGTGCCTGCCCCATGAAACTGCAGTAAATGTACTACATGTAAACAAACATCTCCAGCAAGCTTCATTAAAGGCACACACCTGGCAATTCTATTCATCTGCGTACTCAATGGCGAATCGACGGAGAATTCAATCTTGGCTATGGGCGAAGCATGGCTGAACCTTTGATCAAAGTGTCCCGTCACGAATGGGTTAAATGCTAATACTGTCCTTGCTGACATGCTCGTTCGAAAAGAAGAAGAAAAGTATAGCCATGCTTGTCTATAGTTTACACACCTCTGACTTTTGGTGTTCGTAAAACTCATTGAGAAAGTTCATGACACTTTCTATGGTGAAGGAGGTGCCACAGACGATGACATGCTTGCTGCGAGCGGACTTTCGTTTACCATAATCCCCTCCAGTCTTCTTACGCTGGGCCCAGGTGGAACCAATTTCCTCAAGCTGAAAGCAGTTAACAAAAGTTTGATTGCATTTTATTGACTAGCATACAGATTATAGTTTATCAATATGGTGAGCATCCTACCACCATTCAACAGAAATGTAATGATTATGCGACTGTTGCAATTGAGGTTTCTACGATAACTAGTAACTAACCACCTGTCACATTTTTCATCAGTAACCTGACTGACAACGCTATTGTTTGCAACTTACTTCTTAGATTTTTACAAGTATTTGTGAAAGCTTATGGATAAGGCAATTCCTATACAGCCCTTCCAATTAAATTCCAAAACTGTCATTAAATATGTGTGGACATGCAAAAGCTGGTTAATCTAAAAGTGTCATACACTTCAAGGGCACTCTGTGTTTGTAAAAGGAAAATGTTTTCTTCAAACAACAGACAAATCTTCCCTCTAATTTCCGACCTGTTTTGGTATAAAAGCAAAGCCGATGCAGATCATGACAAACATGAAGAGCTGTCCAGTCCAAATATCAGGTGAGATGTCACCATAACCCACAGTGGAGAATGTGATGATCACAAAGTAGACAGACTCAAACATGTTCAGCGGCTTCTCAAAACTGCTGCGCTGGATGTGTTGGATTCCACAAATTCTGGAAAGACAGGGAACATGTTCTTTAAAAAAAAAAAAAGTTTTCTCTGTGTGACAGTCAAATCAACTCCCTTACAACGAAGTCGGAAGATAAGAAACATGTTCTCCACTCATCTCTGTCTGGCTGTAAAATCAACTTCCTTATCAGATGCTAAGATTCTCAAATCTAATAGTAATACATGTACCACTGTTTGTCCTAGAGTTCTCCTGCAAGCGGAAGGGGAGCCGGCCGGGACAGCCGAGTGGTAGAGCGTTGGACTTTCAATACTCGGGTCGTGAGTTTGAATCCCCACTGGGGCCAAATATTTGTGCTGGCCTTTTTCTCGTTGCCCAGCCAGTCTTTGTGGTGAAAAAGGATGTTAATGAATTAAACTCCCAAACACCCACCCACCCTCCTGCAAGCCGAACAGCACTTGTCCCAGGAAAAGGCTAAAACACTCTCAGCAACACAATTATGCCACACGTGTCCTCTATCAGCCTCACTGTAAACGAGAATAAGCTAGTAAAGACAGACAGACAAAGACAGCTGGCAAGAACAGACTCACGTGGTAAAGACAAGGCAACACAGGGTAACAGTGAGGAACCACATTTGCTGGTACAGTGTCACAGACATGGTCTGGAATCTCTGCTTCGTCAGATGAAGATCGTTCTGTTGAGATAATACAAACTCAGTTAGGTGGTCGTTCACAAAATGCAAAGAAAAACGTTTCTCAGAATCATTTTATCATACAGGGTAATTCACTAACACTGAACACAAGAAAAAAACTGACAGGACCTGCATTGTATTTGAAATGCATTTTACATTGACAAGCATGATTACAAGCATGATGAATATGCTGTGCCAGTCAGATGAATGTGCAGGCAACGCAAATGAAGACAAAATTATTAAAAATTACGGGTAGTGAAAAGCAAACAAAAGGCTGCCACTGCAAATCGGTTGGAATCACCGGATAATTTAGCTGTAAAAGCATCTCTGGAGGACTCACCATCAGGCATTTGAGTGCACCTCGAGCCAACCAGCAGTTGAGAAACAGAGGCACAAACAGATCTTTCAGCTTCATCGGGTAGCCAAGCTGTAAGAGGAAATGGAATGAGACGTACCAGTATGCACCAATGTAGAAACGAAACCATCACAGTCAAGTGTTGAAAGGATACAATTAGGGTATAACTGACTGCCACCTGTAAGTGTTTAAGCACACACTGACACTGGCAGCATGCACGCAGCTACACATTACCTGCAACTGTGCTTTAGGAGGGCGCGTGAATGGATGGGTGTTTGAGGGTTTAACATCCATTTTCCACCAAGGATGGGTGATACTAAAAATGGGGCAATGAGAAAAGGGCCAGCACAAATATTTGGCCCCTGCTGGGACTCAAACTCATGACCCAAGCATTGAAAGATGAACAATGTACCGCTCTGATATCCAGACTCCCTTGTGCTTTTGGAAACTGTCTCTAATTATAGTCTAAACACTAAATACATGTACTCTCACAATAGTAAGTATATAATTATGCGGCATACAGCAAATATGAAACATGCATTCAGACATGCACATCTGCTCTTATGCAAACTGGAAGTAAGTACTCACTGTTGCAATCATGGGAACAGAACACACAACTTCCAGCAAGAAGAACTGTGCCATGATGCGATCCATCAGATTGCCCTGCACACAGAATGAAGGATATTCTCACTTTAAAGTCAAAAGAAAGCTTATTTTAAGCTTTTCCAAATTTGAATTGAATTATGCTTACCTTTCGCATCAGGTATATAAAACAGTGGTGTGCTGGACTAGAATTTGAAAGGAAAAAGGTTCAAGTCCGTGATGCATCACTACATCCACCCGGTCTGTTTTAGCTCATGTCTTCACTTTCTTGTGGATACAGCACCTATAACGATCACAGCTCCTGTCAAGTTCTTCTCCAGTTTACTATTCAGCTGCTCTACTTCAGTCAAACAATGACTGAATCAACAATTTAAGACTACTGGTACGTACCCTTGACAGCCGCGAATTAGTCTTTGTGGCTTGCGCAGCTTTAAGCCCTAAAAACTCACTCACTCACTCACGTACCCTTGAATCACAAAAATAAAACCTGAACTGAACTGAGGTTTGTAACGCAAAAATATTCTTTTCTAATACAGTGTGAACACTTTAGTGTGGTATACTAGTCAACAAATGTTAAAGCATTCAGCCAAGGCAGCCTGAAATTACTCACTGAAGCTAGGTTATCATTACTGCTACTCTCAATCAACACAAGCAAGCATGCTTTATCCAGGCCTGACAGAGGGCCCAGCATAAAACAACAACAACAAAACTAACATTTTGTAAAATCATTGAGGGAAAAAGACCCCAAAATAAATTTTTAAAAATTAAAAAAGTTGAAAGTACCCCAGTAAGCTAGAGAAGGTAAGGGGTTCCCTGAAAAAAAAAAAAAAAGACTAAAGACAAAATGCATGCAGCACATGATGCCCACTGCTTTCCTGTGTTTCTTTATGTTTTTGCGCAGGCACCCCTATTTTTTTTTTTTTTTTTTTTGCTGCCCCAACTCTTTGCCAGCTCCAGTGGTGTTCCTCCCAGGTCATGGCACCCCTATTTTAACCATCGTAAGTGAGGTTTTGTGCTGTCAACAAATATACTGAGAGATAAATCTTTATGTTAAAGTACAGGTAATCAAGACATTAACTCAGACATGATATACAACGGGAATTATTAAATGGTAATTAAAGACTTGATCAGATCTGTGAAGCTGTTGACATAAGTTCACATAAACAAACTCTGTGATCCTACACTGTACTTATCACACATACAAAATGCAGCAAAGTGCACCACTTACAACACACAAGCCTTCAGTAAGCACATGGCCAAAATCTACTTCCACAATATGCACAATGATTTGTTTGTTTGTATTCAAATCTGTCAAGTGCCCTTTTAAATATTGAACTAGTACATCCCACCCCCCCACCCCTTACTACAACAACACCCCCTTTGTTCACACAGAATGGCATTAATATCATCCTTTATATGATCAGCAGTTAAGAGCTGCATGTAACATTTTAGGTGGATACATCACTGCAGTTAAAATAATTATGACAAAAAATGCATATGAATACATTCTGAAATGCAGATCATATTAGTTACAGGTACAGGATGAAAATGGTTGTCTGCATGATAGGTGCATGTGACAAACTTCACTTAGAATTGAAAATTCTCAGTAGCTGAATGGACAAACAAATCAAAACCAGAAGAGGATCGACAAACACCAGATAATACTATAGCCAAGTACACAAAATTAAAATATAAAGAATGAACACAGGCTTGGCGCTCTCTTTCTCTCTCTCTCTCTCGCACTCGCACACACACACACACAAGTAGCCCATGACAACAAGGAAACACACATCCATTGATCCAAGTCACAGATGCAAGACCACACATTTGTTTCCTATCAACATGCAAATTAAGTCACTCAAAATTATGCTCACTGCTGGTACTGAAATAAAAAGTGAGTTTTAGCTACCAAACTGAAATACCATACAAAGTCCAGCCTACAAATTTCTCTACCTTGGATCTGTAAGAAGTGATTACCGATGACGTCATTCACAATGAAAATGCTACACTTACCTCTAAAATCCTGTGACAGCATGAAATAAGGGAAACAGTTATAGTATTTACTGGTGAATACCGTTTCAGTCTGTGACAGCATGAAATAAGGGAAACAGTTATAGTATTTACTGGTGAATACCGTTTCAGTCTGTGACAGCATGAAATAAGGGAAACAGTTATAGTATTTACTGGTGAATACCGTTTCAGTCTGTGACAGCATGAAATAAGGGAAACAGTTATAGTATTTACTGGTGAATACTGTTTCAGTCTGTGACAGCATGAAATAAGGGAAACAGTTATAGTATTTACTGGTGAATACTGTTTCAGTCTGTGACAGCATGAAATAAGGGAAACAGTTATAGTATTTACTGGTGAATACTGTTTCAGTCTGTGACAGCATGAAATAAGGGAAACAGTTATAGTATTTACTGGTGAATACTGTTTCAGTCTGTGACAGCATGAAATAAGGGAAACAGTTATAGTATTTACTGGTGAATACCGTTTCAGTCTGTGACAGCATGAAATAAGGGAAACAGTTATAGTATTTACTGGTGAATACTGTTTCAGTCTGTGACAGCATGAAATAAGGGAAACAGTTATAGTATTTACTGGTGAATACTGTTTCAGTCTGTGACAGCATGAAATAAGGGAAACAGTTATAGTATTTACTGGTGAATACTGTTTCAGTCTGTGACAGCATGAAATAAGGGAAACAGTTATAGTATTTACTGGTGAATACTGTTTCAGTCTGTGACAGCATGAAATAAGGGAAACATTTATAGTATTTACTGGTGAATACTGTTTCAGTCTGTGACAGCATGAAATAAGGGAAACAGTTATAGTATTTACTGGTGAATACTGTTTCAGTCTGTGACAGCATGAAATAAGGGAAACAGTTATAGTATTTACTGGTGAATACTGTTTCAGTCTGTGACAGCATGAAATAAGGGAAACAGTTATAGTATTTACTGGTGAATACCGTTTCAGTCTGTGACAGCATGAAATAAGGGAAACAGTTATAGTATTTACTGGTGAATACCGTTTCAGTCTGTGACAGCATGAAATAAGGGAAACAGTTATAGTATTTACTGGTGAATACCGTTTCAGTCTGTGACAGCATGAAATAAGGGAAACAGTTATAGTATTTACTGGTGAATACCGTTTCAGTCTGTGACAGCATGAAATAAGGGAAACAGTTATAGTATTTACTGGTGAATACCGTTTCAGTCTGTGACAGCATGAAATAAGGGAAACAGTTATAGTATTTACTGGTGAATACCGTTTCAGTCTGTGACAGCATGAAATAAGGGAAACAGTTATAGTATTTACTGGTGAATACTGTTTCAGTCTGTGACACTTCTACAGTAATCAACAGCCTTCAGCTTCCTTTAGACACCAGCTAACTAAATAACATTTCTACCAAACAAAATTCAGCACAACACGACAAAAGCACAACTGATTTATGCAGTAACTTCAGTAGGAGTCAGCTGTGTTTCATTGTTTCTATATTCATTCAGAGCCCTCAGCACCAAAGGTGACACAGAACACCCCCATTTACCTGTGACGGAAACCATAGCTTACCTATTACCAAACCGTCATTGTGTGTGTGTGTGTGTGTGTGTGTTCTGTTTTTATTGATTAACAATGCTCCCTCGTTCTTTTTTCTCCTGACCTGTTTTAGTGGTTGCAAGCTGCTGCCTAAAAAAAACTAGAGAGGCAGAAGCCTCCATGGCTCCCTTGTGACACAGGTCAAGGTCATTCACAAAAGTATGTTTGTAGAGCTCTTATCACTATCCAGTATCATGCTAATTAAGTGATGTGTCTGGCGCTCTGAGTTCCTGGCAATATTACAATTTTCCCCGAAACAGTTTGTACAGCCTTGACCTTTGGTCAAAGTCATTCAAAAGAGATCTCATCAATGTCTATCATCATGCCAAGTTTGATGCCTCTAGCATTTGTAGTTCCTCCGAAAACAGTAATGTTAAAATTCACGACAGCTTTAAAGACCTTGACCTTCAGTCAAGGTCATTCAGAAAGGTAGGTCTCATTGCTGTCTATCATCATGCCTCGTTTGGTGCCTCTACTGTTTGTTGTTTTGGAGAAAATGCCAAGGTTAAAGTTTCCAAAATAAACGCTTGCATGACCTTGACCTTGACTAAAAGTCACTGAACACAGGTATGTCTGTAAAGGTGCTGCCAATGTCAATCATCGCACATAGTTTGATGCTTCTGATTCTTCTAGATACTGAGAAAATGCAAATCTAAAATTTCCGAACAGACTGTTTCAATGACCTTGACCTTCAGTCAAGGTCATTTAAGATGGTATGTGTGCATAGGTCTTATCACTGTCTATCAGCATGCCAGGTTTGGCACCTCTGCTGTTCATTGTTTCTGAGAAAATGCCAATGTTAAGGTTTCACAAAACTATCTTGTATGGCCTTGACCTTGAGAGAAGGTCACTGACTACATGTATATCTGTAAAGTTCTTATCAATGTCTATCATCATGCAAAGTTTAACACCTCTGGCATTTGTAGATTACGAGAAAATGCCAATGTAAAATTTTCAAACAGAGAGCTTTAGTGACCTTGACCTTGGGTCAAGGTCATTCAAAATGATATGTTTTGAAAGGTCTTGTGCTAGTCTATCAGCATGCCAAGTTTGGTGCCTCTACTGTTTGTAGATTCTGAGAAAATGACAACGTTAAAGTTTTCTGGACACACACACACACACACACACACACACACACACACACACACACACACACACACACACACACACAGACAGACAGACGACGGAGGGTTAATACATAGACTCCCATTGTTACACAAGGGAGCCCAAAAAATGCAAGAACTAGCAAAGTCTCTTAAGTTTCATCGTCCCTGACTGTTCTCTTCTCCAGTGGCAAACTGACCTTTGTGGCAACGAACACGTAGAGACAGGCTTTGATGAAGGTGAGAATACAAAGTAAGACCTCCAGTGCCCATAGTGCCCAGTGTCGGTGTACCCACCATATGACATGCCTGCAACATGACACAAACACAACAAGCAGTCACAAGGGAAACTTATCAACAACCAACCCTTCTGCCAGAAGACAGTGTGAGTTTCCATTACTTCAGGATGAATCTTATGGTTGGATGAATCTTATGGTTAAAAAAAAAAAAAAAAAAACCTCCAGAAAAAAAAAAAATCGTAAGTTGCACCAGAAAGCAACAGAACCAAATTTAAGAATAAGACTCTTACCCCGAAGAGGCGTGATCGCACTCCAACCTCAATCACATGACACAGGATGGCAGAGCACGATCGTGCTCTAGCGATATAGAATTTTCAAGTCACGGAAGCATGATCCACCGCCTTTTGTTGTGTGATTGAGAGAGGAGTGTGATCGTGCTCCTCCGGGGTCATAGAGTTAAAGACAGGTTGTTTACTGGTAGCAGTGAATGGCAGAAAATGAATTTCCCATTTTGGAATTTAAAAAATGTTCATCGTCAGTCTATCTTTAGAATTCCTCATTTCCTGAAAAAGAGCTGCAAGTAGTCAGGCGACGAACACTGTGACACCTGATGAAGCGTGAGTGGATGTTTAGGAGTTCAACGTCCTTTTCCACCACATACCGGTGATATCAAAGACCAGACAATGAGAAAAAGGTCAGCACAAATATTTGGCCCCAGCCGGGATTCGAACTCACGACTCGGGCATTGCAAGTCCAACGCTCTACCATTCGGCTAGCCCGGCTGCCCACCAGAAGAGGCACTTACTGAGATTTGTACACAGGTGGTCACCCAAATGATATGGTCTAATAACTGCACCATTACTGAATCGTGCGGACTCAAAGCTAAGGACATGCAGGTTACACATAATTATATTAAAAAACAACAACAAACAAACAAAAAAAAGAACAGCATGCGCACTCAACAAACACTCACACAAAATCAAACCAAGTGCACTGCTGCACACACACCTTCCACACAAAGGGGTTTCCCTTCTCCTTTGTGCTTACACTATACTGTGTCTCATTGTGTAGAGATGCATTATGCATGCATGCACTGATCAATACATTATTCATGCTATGTCCTTACCAGTTTATAATTGTTGACGTGAAGCCTGTTGAGGTTTGCTCTGTGGTATTTGGTGCACACCTCTCCCCATAGCTGATTAAAAAAAAAAAGAATAAATTGATGATAAGCATATACACAATATTATATGTATAATTATATCATCACCTTGGATTTAGAAAGGGGATTTATCTTTTCAACACTCTGAGTGAACAAATACAGAGATGCTTATAACAATGGTAAAAACTTACAAAAAGGAAAAGGTCTTACACTGCATGCTCAGTCAAAAAAAAACAACAAACAAACACCAAAAACATAATGGGAGACCAGCTTAACTGCCTTGTACTGGAAGACTAAGGTATGACGTAGAATACACACCAGGTGAAGAGAATCAATCAATGGGCCATCCCTAAGCAAGGTGTTTCTGCAGAGAATGGGCCAGTTATACAACGCCATTTGAGAAGGGGATCCCCCTATCATTAGTTTTGACAGACAGGACAGCTACAACACTGTAGGATGGGGACTGAATGGAGACAGGGTGACAGTAACACGTCTAGACTGACACTGACAAAGCGAGGCATGTTCACCATGACAAGCTACAGACGACTTTCTGTTACTTTCTAGAGACCCTCTGAGGTCTAGGAATACCGGCACTTGTATTTTGCCTGCAACGGAGAGTGAACTTGCTTTTTTCCTGGGGACAAGGCACCTAAAATGAGGACACTTGACACAGATGTGCACACTAGCCCATGATCCCATTAAGTTACTACAATGTAATGCCTGGTGAAGTACTCTCAACACCAACACCATGCTTCAAAGTTCTTAGATAACCCACCCGTGACAAGTGTTACCTAGGCCTTGCTGTTGCTAGCTACCCCCACTAACCCGCAAACAAAAGCCCAACCCGTAGACCGAGAACAATTCGAACTGAGTAACAATGGTATGACCTTCGTCTAAACTTTCAGGCACATGTGACGTACTTTTCTCTGGATAAATAGGACAGATCACGTACGCATCAACTTCTATAGATCAGTGTGAGGTTAATGGAGGTCTCCTGAAATGACACAGACACCTACTTAATTTCTCCTTTTAAAGTAAGAAAACAAAAACTTCTTCTTCTTCCATTAAAAAAACAAAATACCCCCCCCCCAAAAAAAAAAAACCCAAAAACCCAAACAAAAAACATCCTTTATTATAATTACAGGCCGGACCAAATCTGACTGGCAACATGCAGATGTTTTTTTGTGTTTTTTTTTAGTTCTCTTTTTCACATTTTCACATTTTCAACATGTGTGCATACATTGTATGGTTATACATGAGTCGTTGTACTCAAAATTATGACAGAATTTATATATAGATAATTACCATGTGGGTACCATGCAGATATTAATTGTTATTTTGATAATATCAACTGCTGTGGATCTGCCACACTATATGCCTTAAAATCTGATAAATCAGACCTGTCCTTCAAGAAGATGTGACCTAGTGGGGCAACTGCCCGCGAGTCCTGTGGCATTGGGTTAAACTCCCCTGGTGGGCTGGAATTTGGTTAGGGATTTTTTTCTTGCTAAATAAAACCAAAATTCATTTACATGTATAGAACACTGAACTGATGGTGACTGGTGTACATCTCTCATGTGCATCTGTAGTTGTAATCTGACATCCTGTAATCCTCATATTGTCTGTATATCATTTGTTCTACATGTACATTACTGGCTCAGTTTGTTCCAAAACCTTCTCTCTCACTATACATTAGTCCCTCTCCTGTGTTTCTTACAAAACTTCCTCTCTCTTTTTCAAAACTCTCTCTCTCTCTCTCTCACACACACACACACACACTCACTCACTCACTCTGTGTGTGTGTGTGTGTGTGTGTGTGTGTGTGTGTGTGTGTGTGTGTGTGTGTGTGTGTGTGTGTGTTCATTTGCTGCAAGCCCTGGTAGATCAATGTACATATAATGTATTTACAGTTTAGTGTAATATGTCAGTGACACTGAGTCAGGCACTCAGGAAAAATAATTATTTCCAAGAGGTCACAGCTTGAAAGTGCATTAGAAGGACATGACATTTCAAGGCCCTTAATTCTTCATTATTCCCTTCCAGTCCTCTCCACACCCAAGACATCAAGACATGCATGTGTCCTGTCAGTCTACAGGAAGTAATAAACAGTGATGAAAGTATCTGAGAAATGCATGAGATGACCCTTATCCTGTTACCTACATATAATTCATGAGGTAAAATATAAGCATGTCTAATAGGATGTCCGTATAGTGTGACCGTGTCACTGTCGGCTAGAATATGAATGTGTGAATATTCAGGGCTTTGGCCAGTCTTTGGCAGTTATACAGGTCAGCTTTCAATGACATGACTGCTTCCCTGGCTGTTACACTCACGATGACTTAAAAATAGAGACACATTATTCCATGACATGACCGCTTCTACTAGTACAGCTGTTCTGCATTGCACTGTAAGTATAAACAGGACTCTGAAATACTGGGATCAGTCACTGACTGACTGAGGTAGGTGACAATGTAGAGCTCTGTAGCCGTCTGACTGAAATCCAGTACCAACTGGATAAAACGGGAATCATTTTTATGTGTACATACATCTACAAAACATCAACACTAAAACCCGGACAAGATACTGCTTACATACATCATACTCTAAACTTGTGCATACATTTAACATTTCCACAAAAGTTAGGACAAAACAGTAAAGAATAAATGTTTATTGCTATACACCCACGTACTTTCACCATGCTTTGACCCCCCCCCCCCCCCCCCCACAATAAACTGTTGTTGTTTTTGACTGGTATGACTCAGAGAGTTGAAGTACCAGTTAGAAGGTGAAATCTGCATTAATGTGTGGCAATGACTCAAGACACATGTATGCTGTACATTTTTGACAAGCGATAAAATGTTCATCCGTTTGAAGCAAGGCTACCCACGCTATATTGAGCACAGCGGGGAAGCAGTGACCCATGACTTTAAGATATGGTGAAACTGGATACAAGAATGGATGAAGTGTGTCAGGCAAGATGGGTCCTCTGGTAAACAAAACAACTACACTGTCTCAGCATGTCACGAAAGCGTAAGGAGATCTAACCGAGCAGCTACCTGATACGCCAGTAGCCGCACAGCCTCGTACACAGTGACTCAAAATATATCTCCTTCAGTGTAACCAACCATACATCTAATTCTAAAGGTGGATCTATTGAAGCCACAGTAACTGCACATAAAAACAAGACCCCCTCCGTCCCAAGCACATACACGCTCACAAAAACACATAAACACACTTACATAGGTCGCATACTTTTTCCTCTAAAACATGAACATTTATGAACATTCACTGCTTCAGACCCAATTATTGTCAAAGAAATAAACAGATGAACATGAAACCCACTTACAAAGCAACAGGCATAAAGCAAGACATTAATAACCCAGCTTCTTTTATTGTAAAGGCCAACATTTTTGCCTTCAGATGCCCTAACTGCTCAGCTGGTGTGTCTCCATGGCTATGCAAAGATTTCTGTGATGTATTTTTTTTAAGTTTCAAATATCCTGTGTTTAGCAACACTGGAGTGCTTCACAATAAATCATTGTGCCCGAAAGGCACTATGTGTTAAATGATTAGAGAGACAGAGAGAGAGAGATTATGTGTTTCAAGGGTCTTTTGGTGCAAGAGTGTTTGCCACTGTTGATTTTACGTTTTTAGCAATTCTCCTGTGTAAACTAGATGAATAATGGTAAAACTACAAAAAGCCATTTCAAACGTAATCAGCCGTGAACTCACCAAGCATACACTGTGTGGTCATCTAGACACACACGGACAACATACAGCAGACAGATTGATGTTTTGGCCACCAGGTCAAACACAGTGCTGTAGATTCCTGCACAAAATCATAATTCTCATGAAAACTCTTTTACACTACTTTGAAACGAACAGCAGACAGTCGGGTGTGTATGTGGGGGGAAGGGTGGAGGGGGTAGGAAGGGGGGGGGGGCAGCAGAATCAACAACAAACAACAAATCATCTGCCACATTTTGCAACATGGTGACTAGGACAGCTTCCAGCCACTGTAGTTCTCATTCACACCACCAGCATACAAGCTTTTCTAGAGCTGAAGACAGGCTATTTGACAGGTGCGCTCACAAGCACAACAGTTGTAAGATAAAATTTGTCTTCAGTAAAGGCTAGAAGTGTCAGACAAGGGGGCTTCTGTTCTAGCTACATGTACTACAGCTACCATTTGTTTAAACCTTTATTACTGATTATACAGTCCAGTCTGGACAGACTGCAGTTTGTGTCAACATAATAAGGGAAAAACCAAAGAACACACTGAGAAGTAATTCAAATAATTCCGTAAAATTGGCATGACTCAGTCAGAGTCTGACCCCTCAGTGAACTGTGGCAAGTTCACAAAAAATCATCTTGATAACTCTTGACCCTCCCAGTCCCACTCACTCAATGCCCTGGGGAAAAAACATTTGCCAGGTATGACTACCTGTAAAGACTCCTGGACTGCACATACTGACCACCTTCAGAGCTGAGATGGTATCATTGTAACTGCGCAAACTGTTTTGTTGTCAACATCACTAGTGTCACAAAACTGAAAATTGTATACTAACTTACTAAGAGCAAGAATACTGTACATAAGAAACTGTCAAAGAACTGTAAACAATTCTGAGTGGTATGCCAAAAGGTATGTAGAAAGGTTTTCAGTAATACTAATATAATTCACGTGATAAGTAACTATTCTAAAAATTTAAAAAAAAAAAATCACTGTGATACATCAGTCTGCAGAGAGAGAGAGACAGAGGGAGACAGAGAGAGAGAGAGGCAGAGAGATTATTCTTGAAAACAATTTGTAGTTTACAGACACCTGTGCAATACTTTTTTCCCTTTAGTTTATGATCTCATGTGGTGTAATTGGAAAACTAGCCGTCTCAAGTGGTATGCAAACAGAGACAACCACCAAAATATTTTGTGAGCATACATGACCTGAAATATTTATTTGTACACTTTTGTAACGTTAAAGCTGCGGTCAAAGAGTTTTGCCCTTCAGAATTCACTGTTCTTAAACAGCTGGTATTGTAACAGTTTACTGTGACTACCCTAATGCGTTTCAATATTAGCGTGGGAAACGTTTTTCCCTCTGGATGTACCGAGAAATATAAGGGTTAGACTAATAAGACGACTTGTTGCAGATCTGTGAACTACGTAGTTCATTTAAGATTTGCAGTCAATTCTAGCTGTTCACTGTTTGTTTTGGGAAATGTTCAGGCACATGTATGCCACCTCCCTTCAATTTAGTTAAACAGAAATTTTATGCTTAGCAAGTAGCACCTCCTAAATCCACTGTGTTCATAGTCTGTGGCATGCATGTTGTCCTGCATGACAGGTCCTACCGTGCACCTGTAATATGTGACTTAAATTTGCTCTGCCCTGACTGCAAGCACTTGAAAATCTACACAGTACTTACTAGATGTTGGATTCCTTATAAAGAATCTACGCAGACGGCCTCTCAAGGACAATTCATGGGTGAAGTATTTCACTGGGACTCCGCTGAAAAGTGAGAGTTGAAAACATTTCAAGAAGTGTCATCAATTTTAACTGCAAACATCTAAGGTGTCACCCGTCTCGAATAAATTATACGTCAGGAGCAGTGCTGTTACTGCACCACTAGAATCATAATTTACAGTAAAATTCAACACTCAAAGCAAGTGACCCTACTAACCCTAATAACACAGCAGACCTTGAGATTACAGTTCTACAAACCCGCTAGTTCAAAAACCTACCGGGTACTTCAAAATTTAAAACTGCTACTTTTGTACATGACAGTGGTGTATCTGCAGTACGCCTGTGCTTATTCAGTTTTATTTACCCATGCAGGAGTACACCGTGTTAGAGCACTGCAATAGAGCCTGACAAATGATTTATTGAAAGCCGTACCAATTTAACACCGAGATAAGACTTAATATGTTATCTTTGCGTGGCTGATTTGTTTTGTGTCCTTGCCAGGTCGAATAGTGCGTCACAATACATAGTAGTGTTTGCAAGAAGTTTCTTTCTGCTGGCTGATTTCACAGGATTTTGATGAGGGCCTTAAGCGTTTACTTTTTTTGTAAATTGAAAAGGCAGTAGGCCGCAGGGTGTTCACAATGTCTGATACATGTAAAACAATGAATTAAACATTGCTTCTCTCAAATACCCGCAAAGTCTAAACAATCTGCGGCAAAAGCATTTTTTCAGAAAAATAATTTTGAAGCAAACTTTACACAGACTAATCCAGCAATGAACTGTGGTACATATAGGCAGTGGAAATCTTCCTCTGTTGGATCTAGATAATCTAGATTGGCCTCAGTTTCACTTCTAGTGTTTGTAGTTTTCACGGTTCTACATAATTTTATAGTGTTTTTGTCGTTTTTAGGTTTGTTGTTGTTGGCTGGGGGGAGGGGGGGGTGTCATTAAATCCCACATCATCTGTGGAACATTTCTGGTGGAAACTGGACTGGATCTGTGGTTGAATGGATTTTATCACTAGAGTCCTACGGCCTCAAAGAATTCGTCTGCTCAAGCAATGCCAGAAATGAGCCTGCATTTTCACGACATTCTTGTCAACTGATTTGCTGCTGCGATTAACGGGACGTTTAGATGATTTTCTCTGATGTACAAAACAGATTATGTGTGTCCATAATGGTGTTCCCAGCTGTTCGGGACAAAATTTGCACTGGCAGATGAGGGACAATCCCGCCATTTTTTCACTGCGAACAAAGTACCGTTCATGGCGTTCGGATCAAAACTTCGTAAAACAAAGCCTATGCCATGCCTGTTAATCAGTCACGATCAAATCACCGATACAAACTCACCCATCTCGATCAACTTCCACGCTATCGTCGCTTTCTTCATCGCTTGAGTGATGCATCCATTGCAGGTCAATTCCATCACAGTCTGCCTGCTGCATCTTGGTACCCGAACTATTTAGTACCTAACCGTGGTCCAAAAGTTGACGTTCAAGTACACCTATCGACGCTGTTGGCAAATTACCCCATCGCTTGTGACGCTTCGTATTGTTCTGCTGAATGGGGCTAATCACAGTGAAGTCACTTTGTCCTTCAGCCACCGGCCTGTGCGTCTGTGGAAGACAGAAGTCACACTGATGCAGCGAGTGAGACGTGAACTTATATAGTGCTGTCATAAATCACGCAGAAACACCGTCTTGTGCTGCAAGGGTTTTTCTAAAGCACACACCATTCGCACCTCTTCCACTAAGGTGACCTGAAAGGGCCCTATTTTGAGACACAGTTCACAGTAGATGCCTACCGCCTGCTCAGTCTGTGTCGCGACAACTCAAGGAAGCCGAGCACACGAGAGTTATGGAAATCGTATACGGGGTTCTGTGTCAGTTAAAACTACACTCGGCCGCTAGAGGAGCGCGGTGACTGTCCTCTCTGGTTAATGGTTAGACTCCGCAAGACCGAAACTAAAAAGGCCTGTTGATCCGGTCCACACGCGACTTCTTCACAGGCCCTTGCACACTGGCGTCATGCGACATTGTCGCGCCACGCGTGCAGCAAATTTTGTCGCGCGTCTACGTATGCAACCCCTTGAAGCGCGAAGCGACAGGCGTAGCACGATTGAAAAATTCTGTCGCGCGGCGATAGGACCTGTTCTATTCGGCGCGCTTGACGCGCGCGTGTTGCGTGGTTTCAGCCAATCAGAAGAGCCAGCCAGCAAGGGCCCACTCGCCATCCTCTTCTCTTCCAAGATGGCGGAATTGCGAGAAGACGAAATGTTTCGCCTCATCGACCGGTATCGTGAACAGGAAACCTCTACAATTTTCAGATCGATTCATATCACAGTCGACGGGTATGCCGTTTTGTTGTGTCACTCTCCGCTGACTCACACTACGGTAAATGCTACATAAATGGAGTAAATAAAACTAGACACAACCGAACCGCCGGGTTGTCACTGATCAGTCTCTCATCGTCCCAGTCTACGATATCATATCATACGATACAGCAAAGCCGGGTTTGTTGTAGCTAAATTCTATCAAGTTATCGTGGCCTCGATCACCAGTCTCTATTCAGACTGCGAACAAGCAGCCTGAAGTTTATGATTCGTTTCAGATCCCTAATATTTCGCATTCCATCGCACACTCAGAAGCACTGACTCGTGGCGAGATCACTGACTGCACGCGGCGCGCAAGACTCCACGTGTGAGAGCCTTCACTGTGCGTGAAGCACGCAAGGGGCGACACGCGTGGCGCGCGCGATGTAGGGCTTTTTTACTATCACCTTTACAGAGAGACTTCTTTTACACTGATCTCAGTTTACGATCAGACAGATCCCGACACTCAACTGAGGAAAAATGGTGACCAGATATCCGCTCGTTAGTTCAGTATTCTTGTATTCTCTGAATGCACATCAGTTTAAATAAAGCTGATTACTGCCGGCAGAGCCTGCACTCACTGCAGCGGGTGGAAGACTCAGGCTGCTACACCGGCTGATGCGGCCGGTATTCTCAACTGACAGCACTTGAACCGACTGACTGACCAGACTGCCAGTGAAAAAACGCCCAGGAAGCAAAATCCGCAGTGAGTGTGGAACTGACTGATTCAACCTCAGAACTGACAGTTTCAGTACAGACTGATGTGGTGTGTGTGTGTGTGTGTGTGTGTGTGTGTGTGTGTGTGTGTGTGTGTGTGTGTGTGTGTGCCAGTCACAATGTCAGTCGGTACGTGTGTGAAACTAAAACTCGTCAGTTAAATGTAGGACGGTATCCGGCAACTCGTAGTTTTTCATCTTTGCAAGGCAGACAGAGTCTGAGGGCAAATATCTCTGTATCTGAGCAAAGTAAAGAAACACGTTGATGGGCCAGTTCACTCGTTCATTTTTGGCATGCATGCATTTTGAAATTTCACATAGTGTATCAGTGAAGAATGTGGTAACTTGAAAAAAAAATCTAAGCATTGCTTTTGAGTTGTGTTGACTCACCCATTCCAAACATCACCTCTCAGTCACAACTCAAGTGAAATCACGTCCTTATTCCGACTTTCTACAAATTTTACATATGAGCCAGACCGATACGTCGCAACACACGATCGCCGGAGAGCGGGCATACATGCACACCTCCCCGGTAGAAGCCGAAGCAAATGTTGGAAAGAGGCAAGAGGCCCCGTGCACAATAACCACTTAGTAATATTACGCACCGATATATGCGTAACTCGAGGATCAGCATGCAAACATTTACGCACTCGACCGCGCATAGGCCTGTCATTATGATATTTATTGTGTGCAACGTTCTGTGGTCCCGCCGCCGGCCACTGACGAGTGAACGTAGCCGGCAGAGGCCGCTTAGCAGACAATAGGAAAACTTCGTAATTACAGAATTTCAGCACATTAGTAATAATGGTCCTCTCTGGTTGCGGTCAGGCATGGCCCGCGAATGTTGTTTTTGTTTCCAAGTGTTGACTGAGCCGGCCTTGTGAAACCGGCCGAATGTCCGTCTGAGGAATCGATCAGTTGCTTCAGTGATCCCGCTGAACACAAACTAGTTTTGAGCTTTTGACCCCTCTTCCCCCCCCCCCCCCCAAAAAAAAAGCAAACAAACAAACAAAACCAACCAGCCAAACAAACAAAAACAACAACAAACAATAAAACGGTAACTGACAGCAAGACACATGGATTCAGGTAAGACAAGTGGGGATGGGATGCGGGTGTGGTGGTGGGGTGGAGTGCAGGAGTGGGGGGTACGCTGAGAGATCCGTTAAATATTTTCTCCTGACAAAGTTTCAAAGAAACTCATTTCATTCCACTTTGAAGAAATTTCATTATGCATAATTATATAATTGTTTTTGTTGTTGTTGTTTTGTTTTAATTTCAGTTGCAGCTGGGGTGGAGGGTAGGGGTGGGATAGAAGGAATCCCGAGGAACAAACGCATCCTCTCTTGCATTTAGGGCAGTTATCACTCCTGTATCAGACGGAAAGGCTGGAACACGGCTGTGCCGGGACGATGTGACATTTCAAATACAAACGCAATATTTGAAGTTTGAAATTTGAGTGAGAATCCTAAATTTTAAGTTCCAAACCTGACACAAGACCGGCCGGGCCCTCGAAACATCTCAGTCTCCAGCCGCATCAAGCCGGTCACAGCCGCCTTCACCTTGTCACCGTCGTCGTTGTTGCGAAGGATGGATGCGGACAGGGTGGGTGGGTACTGCTACGTTTACCGCAGACAGGTGTCATGCAGGCCGCTCACGTCGGATTCATCCAGTTATTAAAATAAAATGAAACCTTCGACAGCCGGTTCAATGTGACCCAGGTCGGTTCAATGTGACCCAGTAGGTGTTGATCCCGGGGTCGTTAGCTTCCACTGTTAACATCATGTTTCTTCATGCGGCTAAGACACCAGCTGATATTCAATGCGTGTACCTAAACGCGCCGCGTACAGATGAAAAGAGCTGAAAAGGGGGGTTGTACGGCTGGGGCATTACATCCAAGGTTGGATAAGGGATATAAAAATCCACCCCATTACCGTTTGCTACGACCCTCTCCGAGTCTGTGGGTGCGCCCTTGTATGACGATCATATCGTTCCTCACATGTCTGTGCCGTGCAGAGGCAGTTCATACCGGACAGCAAAACCGGCGACTGCCGGCTTAATACGGCATCCCTCCCTATTACCGTCCCCTCTCCCTCCCCCACCATCACTGATCCCCTTTGACTGACACAGTCACGTGAATCCAAAGTGCATAAAGCTGAATGGGTTCGGAGGCCGGGTTATTTTTCTGTATGTAGTTATGTATGTGCACTCTCCTTACAAATGCATCATCGGTGCATTTTGCTGCAGAACCGAAGTTACACTGAAACTGATGCAAAATCGTAAATATAACACACCGTTTGAGTCGATTTGCTGCTCATTATTTATTTTTTTGCAAATTTACTTATTTGTGAATATGTTACCCATGACAAAAGAAACAAATCCGTTTCCGTGAGTGTGTGAAAATGAAAGGCTGCATACGTTTCGGCGTTGTGTTTAATTGGTGATTTATCAAACATCACTGAAAATCTGATAGGTTTAACAAAAATATGTTGTTCGCGGAACGGCCGTTTCCGTCAAAATAATGCAAGATCGTGCGGGAAAGAGTTAAAACAACCAAAATCACTGGATTATGAAACAGATGACGTGTTTTGGGTATTTTCAATAAGTGTGCTCCTTTTAACAAACCCATGATGAAATAAGTTAAGTAACGACATCAGGTAGACCACGGCCACTGATGCATGGCCGGCGCAAAATTAATGTTGATGGCCACAGCAAGACCTCCCACCCTTCCCGACGAGTGCTGGCGGGAAGAGGTGGGGGGGGGGGGATATAAACAGTGAAAACTGAATTCAGTCGATTATCAGCTATTCAGCAGAGGTACAAACGTAAAGACCCCCACCCCCTCCCCCGACACAAGTCGCAAAGTGGGAAGACTCTCACTGATTAGCTGTGCCTCGCCTCAATGGCTGTGACGTCGCCAAATAACTTATTTTTCTTACGGTTTGTTACGATTTGATAAAAGGAGCACGCTTATTGCAAATACCAAAACCGCGTCTTCTGCTGTATTATCAGTTTCGGTGAATTGGGGGGAAGCTCTTGTCACACTATCCCGCACCTCCTCCGATTTGGACGAACCACGAGGAACTACTCGGATAGCAATGTCTACGCTACCTTGCTTTTTTATGACGGTAAACTTGTTTACATTTTCATTTAAAACAAACTAAAACAAACAACAACAACAAAAACGAGGACTCGGGTGCAGAGTGAGCCAGGCTGCGATCACGTGAATTTCTTCCCACTTTGGCTGTCCCTGATGCCGTGGCAACCAGGGCCCGCATGTAAAAGTCGAGGTTAGGGATTTTAGCCCCGGGTTAAAGTCTAACCTCGAACTAAACTAGAGCTAGGGTTAAATTTTCTGTTGTTTTTGTTTTTATCTGGAAGCGGGTCCATTCCACCATGGTGCCTAAGCTGTTATAGGATTTTTTTCTTCCTTTCTTCGCTTCCTTTTTCTATTTAATTTTGTTTTTGGGTTCAGTTATTTTGTCCTAGTCTGGGTTAGGCCCGTAGCCGTGGTTCAAATTTACCTCGTTTTACATGCGGGCCCAGTTTACATCAATGTTCCTAGCTGTCGGAAACTGGCAATGACTGACATTGTGTAGCAGGGATAACGGGGACATATGTCAACAAAACCGACAAACGTGAATGATATGAGAGGCTTTGTGATCTGGAAGTCCGTAACGGCAGTGCCGGTCAGTTTTCAACCCTGCAGCTACGGATCCGGTCATGCTAATTTAGCCGACCTTTTGAAGTTAAACTACATGTCTCTTGATTGCCTTCCTGGTGCTATAACACTAGACCCATTTATCAGCTGAGCTTGTGCCGATGACAGTAAACTGTTGTAGGTTCAGGGTTAGGGTACTATGTGGCACTGTGTTACTCAGCATATTGATTTTTGTTATCTGTTTCACTTTTATAGTCTCGCGCGAAATAAACTAGACAAACTTGTTTTGAGCACTGCATACACGGAAAATAGTCAACAGGAAAAAAATGTATTGCAGAGTAAGTCACAATACGCCATAGATGGATATGGCAAGTCAAAGTTTTCCAAGCAAAGTGATGCACGACTCAAGTTCAAAGTATAATTTTGCGAAATTCACGCTTTACTTTTTTGTGCATCAGTGAAGGCAATTAGACTGCCACTGAAACTGAAAACAAAAAAGAATTGGAATTGCTGTCATTGCTGCAATGTCACGCTTGGCTGAATTTATATGGCCACCAAGCACGGTAATTTTATTTTCAGTCAAAAACCAAAGTAAGAACTTCATTTAACATTTCAGTTTTCATTTTTAGCAGTGCCACTCTTTGTCGCGTCCAACCAGAGTCTGGCAATCCGCCGTTTCTAACTTGAAGCCAGCCCATGTTTACTGTGTAGAGTAACGACTGCTGATCAGGCAATTTCAGCATCTCGTGAATGTCCTTTTAAGCTCATGGTACAAAACTTTATCGCGCACAAACCGTGCTCAGATTTTCACCCAGAATGTAGTCACCTCTTGTCAGCATGCACTGATTCACTCTCTGTTTGATACTCTTTTTTCGAGTGAAACTAGTCTTAGAAATAGCAACGAGAGACTTCACTGGGAAATCGTATAATTTTGTGATTTTTGTGCAGACTGTCTATAGATCGGCCCACCTGGACATGAAAAGGCAGGAAACTGAGGGCTGCCTCGAAGGAAAAAAATTGAATTCGGAATTGAAAAATGATATGTTATTCATCGCTAGGACGGGAAATTGAATAAGCACACAAAACTGCGCAGTCAAAGAAGGTTTCAAATTACTGAGTGGACATAGTTTTAAGCATGTGTTCGTAACCATAACAGCAAAACGTCTTGCAGGCGTTCGCTGCACTGAGAGACACTGATGTTGTTTAGGAGTCAGGCCGACGCCCGAAAGAGCCTCCCCTGGTTTACATGAGACAGGGTCCTGCCCGAGATATTTCACAGGGCGAGAGCACGTAGAACATTCAAATCCCTTTCTGCCAACAACACTTTCTGCACGCAAACTGTTGATATCTGAAACTTCAACAGGATTTTTCTTTAACTGATTGTAATCTGTTGAACGCGATCTAGGGTCCATGCTGTCACTCAGTCTACGCACCGAACAACTGACACGCTCAGTCCAGTCAGGTGGACCACGTCCTCTTGTTACTACTGATAATGATAGTTTTTATCAGTGAGCAGAAAGAACTGGCTGGCTCGCAGGCTATGTCACTGTTACACTCGGGCAACCTTTCCATATGCCAGTTCTAGCACAATACACTTTTCTTTGAAGCAACAGACGGAAATGGTACAGTCAGGCGGAACTTACGTTTCCAAAGCCAGATTAGTCCCACGTGCGTTCTATTCTTCGAAGTTACAGTACAATGGAATGGCACATATGACTCCCACGTGTCTTCGTCTGTTTCTCCTTGGGGAGGATGGGGGGGGGGGGGGTACCCAGCAAGTTAAACGATGTCGTGAAACCCGCCAAGAAAGTCAGAACTGTCCTGACAGAGACTGATTTAAGGGACCGTGTCAGTTTGTTACGAAATAACTTGCAGGTACCGTTATAATGTACCAGACTACTAAACCACAATTCGTCTGTGCGCAAGTCCATGTGAGAATTCCTACCCATATGAGAATTCCTAGCAATATGAGAATTCCTAACTGTATGAGAATTCCTATCCATATTGTCTATACTGACTCAGTTAAAGCCAGCAGTGAGCACATGGATGTTCCACAGGTCTGAACTCTCGTTTCACTCGCCCTCTGACAGCAGCTCACTGAGTCATTTGGCACATCGCCCCATGATGCACTTGTCGCGGCTAACCGCGTCTGGAATGCCGCGGATGCCCGGCCGTATCCAGTGCCGGCCATAGAAATCTGGCACTCGTTATCTTTCATTCTGTGCTTCTTGCTTCTTTCTTGCTTATGCCACCATCTTTCCGATTTTTGTTATATTGAATGTGACAGCAACAAGCACTGAGGGTCACACCGACTCAGCGACTTTGTACGGAGCTCGGCGGAAAAGTTAATGAACGCCAAAAAAAACCCAACAACAAAAAAAAAGTCGCCAGCTTAAACTCTTCTACACACGAAATAATAAGAACATCACATAATAATAATAATAATAATAATAATAATAATAATAAAATGGATACTTAAGGGACGCCCTCCCTCTCGCGGAAGCTCAGGGCGCCTTATTGTGACAATGTACACACACTCACTCACCCAGAAACACACACAACATGCCTCCACACATACATTTAACTACAAACACATAATGTGAAGCACACACACACACACACACACACACACACACACACACACACACACACACACACACACACCGTGACACACAAGATGATGATGTATCCAGTCCAATCAATTGTAACTTTCTTTTTTGTCCGCCAATTGCAGAAATCTTGTTCACTCTGGTTAGTCACAGTTCGTATGCATTGTATCGGTTATATATATACCGTGGCGTATCACAAACCCAGTATGTACACGGTCATGCTACATGATTGGCTCTTCTTGGCTCTGTAGCCAATAGCACATGGTTTATCTCTCAGCAGTAAACCAATCAAAATGAAGGAGAAAAAGTCTAAACCTTTTTAATTTTCTGACAAAACTTCTGAGAATTTTCATGTGTTCTTTTTCTGTTAAGGGCTTCGAAAGAAAGTTGTGGTTACGGGAGGAGGGGGGGGGGGAGGGAAGGGTGGGGAGAGGGGGGGGGAGTGGATAGGTGGTGGTCAAAACAAAAAGTACATAAACTACTCAATCATGGTTTTAGCTGAATTATACGTGAAAGGGAAGACATCTTCACTTAGAATACTAGTATATTCAATACTGTGTGCGTACAAATTGACGTTGCACACGATTTTCTTTGTCCTTTTTTCAATGGACTGCAACATCCTGCATTGTGTGGCTGGTCTTATGTTGACAAGTTTATTACGCACTTGCCCGCCTGTGAACAGCCAGCCAAGTTCTAGGTTTTTGCCCTTTTACCTGACAAGGAAGATGCATGCATTGTTCACTAACCTTCTCGCTTACACAGCCTTGTAAGGACGGGGTTGACAAGATCAGTGGAGTTATGTGTCATTACTGGCTGTCAAGTGTGTGTATTACGCAAAGACGACAGTGGGCTGCCCACTCTGCATGTTATATGGATCCATTTTCTTGGTTGTGTACACTACGGATATTTTCGAGTGTCTGTTCAAGTCGGCCCATCTGCAGCTTCACTGATAGAGGAATATTTACACAACCACAACACACATAAAAGCTACTGTCTCCACTTCGGGTTAAAATGTGGACTTGCCGCGATGGCTCAGTGGGCTCCTTACCCTGAAGATGGACGGCTGAGCGTGGCTTGGGTGTCAGTAATTGTGCAGCGCATGATATATCTGTGCATGTGATGGGACGTGCCTTGAGTATACACAGGGCGTTGACGAGGTTAACATACGATTAAGCCACTTTGTCCAGGTTTGACTTTGTTTGGTTTAGTTGCGATGGTTTGGTTTAGGAACAACTCAATATCTGATGGTTGATTTAGACCAGTGATTACAAGGGGCAGTAGAGTAAGGGAAAGTCTGCCAGCCTGGATGTCTACACATGGACTCCCAGACAAAGCGTTTTAGCCACAGAGCTATCAGATCTATTTCTGTCGGGTTCTGGCAGGGTTGCTTGTTCTGTTTATAGTGTTTGTATATAGTTACACAAAAACAAGTTTCTAAACGCCTTATTTCTTCAGTGTTACTGGCCGCAAAGTGATGAAAACAGCCACGATGTCCAAGTTAGTCGAGCATCACATTGTTCGCAAACAGAGCCGGCTGCAAAAATGGAGTTTTCCTGCATTGTAAACTCGCATCCACTCATCAGTTTGGGAAGTTATAAGAACAAGTGTCAGCCCGTTCACTCAGTGTTTTGAATATCACTGAGTCAGTGTCCTAGTCGAGCGTGACTAGACACAAACCGGATACGCGAACACAGTCCGAAACAACAGCTGTAAACTGCTAAGGCCACAATAATGTCAAAACAGACCTGTATAAGTCACGGGGGTGTATTTTTCGTAGACCTCTCTCGGCGGTTGTGCGTCTCTTCGCTATTTCTGCTCCGGTAACCAGCAACAGCCACTACTGACAAGATGCAGAAAGTCAATGTACGGTCTTTGGTAGCCACCACATGATACACCTGTATCCGTCACGGTTGTGTCTTTTCGTAGCTAGGGCTCTCGTCGCGGGCGGTGTTTTGACAGGTGATTAGTTGTATCATGGCTCCGCCTTGGAACAATGTCACAGTGTGTGTGTGTGTGTGTGTGTGTGTGTGTGTGTGTGTGCCGGTGGGGGGGTGGGGGGGGGGTTAGCCTCGGAAAGTTAGTGGACCAACCAGATGTGTCACTTAATGACTTAATGGTAGTGAGCACTCAGTTTCTTTGGCAAGTCTCAAGTTGCTTTTCGCACTGTGCCCGAGGGCATCGATCAAGTTGTTTCTTTGGTGTCGAGGCACGTCAGACTGGTCTGAATTGTCCTGTAAAGGCACCTGTCATTTACCAGTGCTCAACAGTAAGGTAATTCATCACATGGTAGATGGAGATAAACATAGTAAAGCTAGTGACTGTGGTACAATGTATCAGTTTTGGGCGACAATGGATGCAGCCTCAGCACTTTTCTGCAAAACTGGTAACGATGCGATGGTCAGTGCGGTTTGCCTCCTAAACAGGAGATTTGGTAACTACTGTGATGTGATCATTATAAAGGACCCTTCCCATTCCCCCTCGGCTTGCACACCTCAGTCAGAACCAGGGGCGCCGGAACCGGGGGGGGGGGGGGAGGGGGGCAGCTGCCCCCCCCTGTACCCAAGCAGGGGGGGGGGGGGGGGGGGGCAAGAGTGTCTTTTTGCCCCCCCCCCCCCCGGAAAATGAGGTGACTATGGCAAGAGGGGGGGCAAAGCCATGGTCTCCCCCCCCCCCTTCCCCTACCTCTCTTAGTGCTCTCTCCCTCATCCCACCCAACAGAGAACGTCTGTTTTTGCGGACCGAAGGCTGTCCGCTCCTCTGATTGCCCCCCCCCCCCCCCCCCCGCTTTTCACTTTTTTCGGGCAATGTCTTCCTTTCAGTGGCTCCCTGGTTCGTAAAGGGTTTTTGTCTACGACAGCATTTGATCCCCCCCCCCCACCCCCGCTTTTCACTTTCTTCAGGCAACGTTCCCCGCTCCGAGATTCTGCCCCCCCTCCCCCCAACATCTTCCGGCGCCCCTGAGAACTGAATAGGGAGGAGGGAAGGGGAGGAGGATTCAGTTGACGAGGAGAAGAGGAAGTCCGGTCGTGGGCATGCGCATGGGTAGATCTGACCAATGAGTGTCTTGCCCGCCAACCGCAAGCCAGTGAACACTACTCACTATTTCACTGCCGCTTGAAAAAAAATTGTATCCTCTGAGCAGTGTGTGTATGTGTGTTGTTTTGTTTGTTGTTGTTTTCGCCAGTTTCAAAGGATTGCTTGAAATAAGTGTTCCTGAGGACGCTTTGGACAGATGTTCTGGATAATCCTGTATCATCATCATCATCATCATCAGTTATTATTGTCTCCGTCCTCAGCGTCGTCTCCAGCAACCGGCATGTATACCGCAGTCTGCTGTACGTTACACCTTTATAGTCTTTGAATATATCGATGCACTTCTTGTGAGTATACCGGCAAATGTACCAATTTTTGTTAACCTTCAGTCGTACTTTGTGGGTCGTGGTTGACAAACAGGTGCACATATATGTCGACATCAGCTTCATTTTTTTTTTTTTTTGAAAACTAAGCGTTCTTACTCCAGGCATTTTTCAAACATATTTGTCTCATCAATGTCCAACCCCCCAAAAAGTGTAATTAGTTCATTATAAGTGAAAGAATTAACAGACAGTGTGGCCACAGACTGGTGGCGGCTACGAGTGCCACGCCACTGCTTGCCCGGTGCAGGAACTAGTGTATGCAAGTTTCAGCAGGGTTACTAGTAGCATCTGGCCGCCGGCACAGCCAGCCAGCGTATTAGGAACCCCTACCCATCACTATTTCATATGCAGGGTATGGGTCGCTATTGACCCAGGAAGTGTACAACATGAGTTTTTACACCAAGTTCGAGGAAAAGAGGAAAGCGTCTCTCTCTCTCTCTCTCTTGTACATCTTTGGGTAAAGCCGGGGATTGATGACTCGGGAAGGGGGGGGGGTGTAGCATGTAGCACCTCCAATCTTTAAAATTTAAGTTCTTTTTATGCTACTCGTCAGCGGCCATCATAGGACTGACACAATGAAAGAAAGGAAGCGAAGAAAAACTCAGATTCACATTCAGATTCAGAAGGTTTATTGCGTAGGCAATCTGTCCAATCGCATGGGGTTGGGGGGGGGGGGGTTCAACAACAATGATCCATGAAAAAGCGTATTAATTAAGTTTTCCAACTATGCATGGACATTTTGACGTGGATACTACACATTCAAAAGATTTCTGTCACAGGCAAGAAAAAGAAAAGAAAAAGTTTGATTCCCAAGCATTGTACAGTATGTGTCCACCAAAGCTCAACACAGGCGCGTAGGAAGATGCTGAGAGGAAGGGGGGCCCACTAAGTCGGGTGAGCCATACGGCCGGGGTGAAGAACGGGGGGGTTGTGTGTGTGTGTGTGTGTGTGTGTCTGTGTGTCTGTGTGTGTGTGTGTCTGTGTGTGTTGACTGCCAAGGATTGTGTCCTGCGACAGCAGAGCAGGGGGGCCCCATCACTGGTGGGCCCCCTCTCCTCTTATCAAAAGCAAGGGGGGCCCAAAGATGTTCGGGCCCCCTTTACAAAAATCGAACGGGGGCCTGGGCCCCCACGGCCCCCGTGGTTCCTACGCCCCTGCAACACACAGGTGAACTATCACGTTAGAAACACAGTGCTGTCAGCGACCTAAGTAATGCCACACAAGTGTCGTAAGAACATTCAAGAATCTCACTAGGTCGCCACACTCAGTCTCCAGCTTCTGTCGGTCTGTCTCGTTCCACCTGTAACTGTTTGACATCAGATCACGATCGTACAATGGCGTCTTTTCCCTGTCTTGCTTTATGAACCAATGCGTGGCGCACTGATCTTCGCTGTCATACGTCACAACCAGATCATCTCTCTCTGCTATATCAGTAAACGAGTCTGAAACAGGAAACTCAAGATGCAGAGAAACAACAGTGGCGCCCCGGACCAAACAAAAACAATGAGATAACTTGGATTGCTTTAGCTTTGTCAAGTTTTGTGCCTTTTGTTTGCGCTGTTTTTCCACAACCACCACAAACATCAGATGACTCGAACAGTGACGTTAATAAGAAGGGCTTTCAAGTTTCATGCGTACAGTTTTGCCTACACAGCGCTTTGGTAAAAAGTTACAGGTGTTGTTTCGGCCGAATACCACTAAACATCACAGTGATGGCAGATACCAATGCCTTTTTCAGTGATCTCTCAATGTCAAGGTCACATGTGAAGCAATTGCCGTTCATTGTATCAGGTTTGTTGTTGATTTCTTGGACCAAAAATGCACTGTAGTCAAACTTTTTGTTTATACTACGCATTGCCACATTCATTTCTGCTCTGTTGTTGATGGCTTTATTGATTGACTGGTTGATTGATTGATTGATTTTTTTTTTGGGGGGGGGGGGGGGGTGGAGGGGTTGTGTTGTTTTTAAAGATGGTTCTGTTTGTTTTTGTTTGCCCTTTGATTATTTATATTTTAGCTGGCTTTTTCCTGTTTGCACCAGTATCATTCGTACTTGTTCGAAATGGACGTTAAGCCCGCTAACAACGAAGCAGGTAGTATTTACGGGACCAAGCATGCACTGCACGTAGTTACATAGTTTTTGTTTTGTACACCCACTGTTTTTGTTTGGGTTTTTGTTGTTGTTGTTTTTCAAGGGTTTTTTTTGGAGGGGGGGGGGAGGAGGGGGGGTGGTGGTCATCTTGGGGTTTTTGTGGTTGTTTTGTTGTAGTTGTTTCTTTCTTTTTTCTTTTTTTTTGTAATCGTATCTGGGACAAACAATGAAAAAAATCACTGCACTTGTACTTATCTTTTATTATGCGGCACGTACCACCTTCACCTCTGCTTTCTTTCACCATGTGGTTGTGGTGGTTTTGCTTTCATTGATCCGTTTGTTTTGAATTGCCCCTCTTTTTACTAGTATATATACTAATGCAATAACACACACACACACACACACACACACACACACACACACACACACACACACACACACACACACACACACACACACATGCTACGAACTGACTACAGTCAGTAGTTGCCTTTGTCGTGAACATCACGTTCGTGGAAATGTAGCCGCGTCCAAACCGCGTGTTTTCATTTGTGAACAGTAGTCGTGGACACTGCTGTTATCTGTTACTGACGCTAGTGATTATATTTCCTTGGGCACTGCGCTCCCCCCCCCCCCAACCCATCCCATAACACACACACACATACCTTCTCTCCCCCCCCCCCCATCCCTCCCTTTCGTTTTATTGTCTTTCATCTATCGCGTTTTATGTGCCTTTTTTCCCCCACACGATTCTGTAAACTTATGTAAGCTATGAATGTCAGTGTGAGCACACATAAATTCAGGCCTACCGCAATTGGTTGGTGTTCAGTGACCGTCACAGTGGATGACCGGCTGAAGGCGACTTGACCTACGTGGAGTATTGACGGGGAATGGGCGGGCAGGGACAATTGTCCTATACGGGTGTGAACAGACGGTCTAGCTGTCATTTCAGTGTGGTGTTGTGTGGTCATTTGCATTGTCGTGTGCTGTAATGCGTTGCGTCCCATCAGTTTTGATGGCCGCGATTTCTCTGTAACGGTTCAGCGGATTACAATCAAAACCAGAACTTGAAATCCTGTTGAAGTTTCAGCGTGCAAAGAGTGTTGTAGCGGGTTGGACGCGATTGACTTGTTTATCGCTCTCGCCCCTAGGAAGCGTTTTTCCGGTGCAATGGCGTTCTGAAAGTGGATAAACGCGGTGCTATGTCGTTGGAAGCCGCTGATTGACGGTGCAATAATCTGGAGCGTTATGCCACCGGAAAAACGCCCCTCCATTTTGTTTCACACCCGTGATATACTGAGAGGCAAAATTTCTGCAGTTTTTTTTTTCTTTCTTTTTTGGTTGCCAGTCATAAACCGAAATATACTCAAACTTTCTGAATAAATGCTAAACTTACCACGAGTTGTTCAGATTAAAAAAAAATAAAAAATTAATTGCTGCTTTTTACGGTGACTCAGCAATTTTTCAGTTTGCACAAAACCATATTGTATTGGGGAAATCGAGGAAAACGGAACGCACGGGATTCCTTGTTATTGTGTTTGATATTTACCCGATAGCCCTTTGTAATGCATACAAAAGCTTGAGTTTAGCTCACCGCTGTAAGCTGACAGAATTTAGCGAACAAAAAAACAAACAAAAAAACAAACAAAAGTTGTCATCCAAAACTGGACATGCTAATTGTCAGCACATGCGTTTTGAGGATGGCCACGACAACTGACGTCCACAAAACCATTATCTTTTGGGCGGCACTCTGCTTCAGTGAAAGCTATTGGAACCGTTTTGGTCGACCGCGATGTGAGACTTCCGGTGTGACAACATCCTAGTGACGCAGTCGAACTATCCACCATAATACGGCTCAGTAAAGGTCCGTTCTGCTGCCAAAATCATACAAGTGCATCACCGTAAGCACGTCATCAGTGACATTGTCTGATCCAACCTCCAAACTCCCCTGCTGTAGCTCGAGGGCATCTGTTTGTTGGCGTTTAAAAAAAAAATCCGTTCCGCGCGCAAATGCCTCGAGGCAAAATTGAAGTTTTGGACAGAACTGTTTTCCAGCAGGTGCAGTACCTTAATCTTACCTGACACGAGCAGTATCGAGCATTTGGCATACCACAATACCACTTGTTCGGTCACGTATTGCAGGTAAATTGTCACAAAGCCCAAAACACGCTAGGATCTGATCACTGCCTTGCAGCACCCCAGGAACAGAACCTGATGTAAAGAATTGCACTATTGGTGACTTCAGTACCTTGGTTTGAACAGGGGATCGCACCAGATATAGAATTTCCACCCTTCTGAATGCTTCTTGTTCCATATGATTGGGTTAGGGCAGTTAGACGGTGTGCTTCATTTCCTCTGTAAATTTCACCATACACTCCTACTACACTATTGTTCTGGCATCTGTTTTGCTGACACTGAGATGGCCTAGGAATGACATTCTGAAGTTTCATTCAGTTTCGTTGACTGGTTATTTGTTTGTGAGTTTTGGTAAAGAGATGTGCAGAACTTTTGCCTCTCAGTACAAGTGTCTTGCGGTTGACTGATACACGCGGTTCATGTGCAGCGGCCTACGATTGCAACACCTTTGCTGTTATGGTTACAGACACATTCTGAAAACTGTGCTGATTAATTTGAAAACTTCTTTGACTGTTTGACGGTTTTGTTTGCCATAGACCGGGCAGACCTCTCGGTTTTTTCTCGCGACAATCAACTAGGGCCGTGGCCCGGACTATGTGTGCATATTAATATGCAATTTCCCGTTTTAGGGATGAATAAAGTATTTTCAATACAACTCAGTTCAATATAACCTTTAATCCGGCGCCGGCAGCCCTCAGTTTCCTGCCTTTTCAGGCCAGTTTTTTTTTTTTTTTTTTTTTTGGGGGGGGGGGGCTCAATGTAACTGATGTTATTATTTTCAAGGACCCCCCCCCCCCTCAGCAGTGGAGGAGGGGAGGAAGAGAGCTTAGGTTTACGAACACTTGCTCAAATGTTCTTTGATTTGAAAACTACTGAGTTCGACTGCACAGTTTTGTGTGCATATGCAATTTCCCGTTTTAAGGATGAATAAAGTATTTTCAGTTCAGTTTAGACAGTTCAATATAATTTTTAATGCGGGCTAGCAAGCCTCAGTTTCGCGCCTTTTCGTGCCAGGTGGTCCGATTTATAGACAGCCTGCTCAAAAACGACAACATAATACGATTGTCTGCTAAAGCCTCTTGCTGCTTTTAATTCAGTAGAAGACCAGTTTCAGTCGCTAGGGCCTTTCGGGGAATAGTACAATAGGCACGTCAATCACTGATTTCGGACATTTCATTGGCTTTCCTGGCTCAGTTCGTACAGGACGGCATCATCATCTCATCTAGAAGTGAAACAAAGTGACTAGTGTCAAACTAATGCGTTATGTTCTACACCGGATCGAGCAGAGGCACCCGCTTCACCCCAAATATTTAACTCTAATTCAACACAGAGCAATGACAGCGACTGTGTTAACGACTGTTTGGCATGCGCAAATATTCAGCCGACACACTCCATGCACTGTTACCACACTGTAATAATTATCCATATTTCTGTAGTGGTACACTATCTTCAACTCCGTGAAACCTTGCCAATGAAGATGGCGGACGACAAAGCTAGAAAATCACGTGATCTTCCGCACACATCATGTTGCTCTAAACGGCGTAGGTATGTGCGTATATTGCGAAAATACTGTGTGGCAAAACTGGGTTGAAGATCTTGTCAAAGTCTGTAAATTTGAGAGGGGGTCTTCCGTTCGAAACCTGCTTGACAGAAATAGACTAGTTACAATTCGCCGTGGTTTCTATGTTGTTTCCATAGTAGTGGAAACAACATCATAGGACGGGCTGAAATTTCCACGTTCAAAGGCACGTTTTTTGGCACAGAAGCACGTCATCCCACGATAATGCAAGTCTGACTCTGATAATGACGTAGATAACTTACGTCATCATACTGACACGTATGGTGCGCTAGAACCACAGACGTATAAGAACGCAGTCTCGAGCTCAGTGAGTGCCGTCCAGTGTGTGTGTGTGTGTGTGTGTGTGTGTGTATTTACCGGAGACCGGGGACACACATGGGCAAATTTTTCCACAAATCGGGGACACTCCGGAACCAGGGACGTCCCCGGTGTGTCAAAGTTCTATTTTTTAATTTTATCGTATTTCTTGACTAAAAATGATGTTACTAGTGAAATATGATAAAAATCGGACAATGTCCCCGGTTTGATGGTAGAAATGCCACGGAGCGTGTGTATCCATACACAATTTTACCGGAGTATACACACAGGCTGTGTATACGTCCCCGGTATGTAGGTATGGAACTATTGACAATATCTGAACAACGGAATCATATTCTCGTACCTGAGTTACCTCAGCTCCATCTCCTGGTGTTATTTTGTCTTTATGATTGTTTTCACGTGACAATAGACTGTGTTTCGCACGATATAAGCATGTAACTGCAAACCAGCGATACACACAGGAAACCGGGGACACACCCGGAAACCGGGGACACACCCGGAAACCGGGGATACACCCGAAAACCGGGGACATACCCGGAAACCGGGGACACACCTGGAGACCGGGGACACACCTGGAAACCGGGGACAGACAGAGAACGCTGGTTATCGGGAACTCAAAAAATACTCTGGAAAACGGTGTCACGTTGGAAACCTGGGATGCACTTAAAGCCCTGAATATCGTGGACAATTTAACATTATTTTGTTTTTGCTTGTAGAGATAACTGTGTAAATTCACACTTTTTTCTTTTCTTTCTTATTTTTTCTTTGGTGGTGGTGGTGGGGGGGGGGGTGTCGTGGGGGATAATACGGCAACATTGGAATTACAATATCATGCAAAACACACACAAAAAAAGTCTGTAGATGCTGTCTGCTATTCCTATACAAACATATAAATTCATCTCTCTTTGCTGAAATAATACACAGAATACAAGAGACATGTATACCTTAAATAAACGAAATCAAGGGTGCTTTGACGACAAGAGACAGTGATAAATGTCTGAATTCCCCCAACCCACCCCCACCCCCACAAACGCGCGCACACATTTTGGAATGAATTCATTGATTTCCCCTTACACACAGCCCCTCCACCACCAACCCCTGTCTTTCTCTATTTCTCATCAGAATTCTCTATCTCCTCCCACTACCCCCTTCACCACCCCCACCCACCCCCCGCGCCTTTTCAAAATATAATCCCTCTCTCTTTCTCTCTCACCAGAACATCCTCTCTCTCTCTCTCCACCCCTCCCCCTTTCATCCCCCATCCACCTCGCTCTCTGTCACTCATCAACAAACGCCTTCCCTCTCTCTTTCTCTCTCACCAGAACATCCTCTCTCTCTCTCTCCACCCCTCCCCCTTTCATCCCCCATCCACCTCGCTCTCTGTCACTCATCAACAAACGCCTTCCCTCTCTCTTTCTGAACAGATCTCCCCCACCACCCCCTTCCCCTCCCATCTTTTATTTCACCAGTCGTGGAGTAGGAAGTAAAGGTCCTCAACTTGACAGGTGTTCAGCAGCACCAGCAGGGTGCTGCGAACAAAGCCCGCCAGGATGAAGACCAGGTGGGGGGAATCCAGTGAAGTCGGCCTTCAGAAGCGACCCTCAGATGTCACACTGGACCAGGGGTCAGCATACACCTGCTTACTGACCCCCCCCCCCTCTCCCGGGAGATTTTAAGAGAGCAAAAGACAGGTGAATGGACCGATGGAGGCAGAAATAAGAGTAAAGAAAGAGCAAAAGGGGTGGGCAAGCTCAGCGAAATCAGCCCCGCCGCGATGGGCAGAACACTTCAGGGAGCTGTTAAATCGCCCCATCCCAGAAACACCACCAGACATCCCACCAGCTGAGACAGAACTACCCATCAATTGCGACAAGCCCTCTAAGGCGGAGATCAGGAAAGCCATCATGACACTGAGAAATGGGAAAGCTCCAGGGCCGGACGAGATACCAGCAGAAGCCATTAAAGCAGACACAGAGACAGCCGTCAACATGCTGCACAGCCTGTTCAGCAAGATCTGGGAGAAGGAAGAGGTGCCAGCCCAGTGGAAAGAAGGGATCGTCATCAAGCTGCCAAAGAAAGGGGACCTCAGGGACTGCAGCAACTACCGAGGGATCATGCTCCTGTCAGTGCCAGGCAAGGTTCTCAACAGAATTCTACTGGAGAGGATGAGAGAGGCAGTCGACCCCATGCTCCGAGACCAGCAGGCAGGCTTTCGCAGGAACAGGTCCTGCGCTGACCAGATTGCCAGCCTACGCATCATTGTGGAGCAGTCACTGGAGTGGAACTCCCCCCTCTACATCAACTTCATAGACTATGAGAAGGCCTTCGACAGTGTAGACAGAGAGGCGCTGTGGAAGCTGCTAAGGCACTATGGAGTTCCCGGGAAGATCATCTCCCTGATCCAGTGCACCTACCAAGACATGAGCTGCAGGATTGCCCATGCCGGCCAGTTGTCAGAAAGCTTCGAGGTGAAGACCGGAGTCCGCCAGGGATGCCTGTTGTCCCTGTTTCTCTTCCTCCTGGTCATCGACTGGATCATGAAGACCACTACAGCAGGCAGGAAAAACGGGATACAGTGGACACTCTGGACGCAGCTGGATGACCTCGACTTCGCGGACGACCTGGCGCTCCTGTCTCACAGCCACAGCCAGATGCAGGACAAGACTACGTGCCTGGAAGCCACATCAGCCGGAACAGGGCTCAAGATCAACAGGAAGAAAACCGAGCTGATGAAGATCAACACCACTGCCAACACACCAGTCACAGTCGGTGGAGAGCCCATCAGGGAGGTGGAGTCTTTTGTCTACCTGGGGAGTGTGGTTGATGGACAGGGAGGCACAGACCGAGACGTCACAGCCAGAATCGGCAAGGCAAGGGCAGCAATGGTCATGCTGAAGAACGTCTGGGCATCCAAAGTTGTCAGCATAAGAACCAAACTTCGCATCTTCAACTCCAACGTGAAGTCAGTTCTGCTCTACGGATGCGAAACATGGAGGACAACGAAGACGATGCAGCAGAAGATCCAGACATTTCTCAACACCTGTCTGAGGCGCATCTTCAACATCCGATGGCCAGAAAAGATCCGGAATGAAGAGCTGTGGGAGCGAGCGGGGCAGGAACCAGTGGCCAAGCAGATACTGCGGAGGAAGTGGGGCTGGATTGAACACACCCTCAGGAAGCCAGCATCCAGCACCACACGCCAAGCCCTGACATGGAACCCGCAGGGGAAAAGGAAGAGAGGCCGGCCTCGCAACAGCTGGAGGTGGGACACTGAGGCAGAGCTATGTAAGCAGGGGACCAACTGGACTGGAGTGGCAAGACTAGCCCAGAACAGAGTGCGATGGCGAAGGGTTGTCGATGGCCTATGCTCCACGTGGTGAGTCGTCTGCACTCAACAATTAAACCTGGCTCCAAAGTAACTACCAGCCACGTGCTCTGGTGACAGTTGCGTGGGACTTTCGCATGGACGAGTTATCTTGTAGAGCAAAACAGGCTCAAAAACAGTATGTTCCCTTGCCTCCCCCCCCCCCCCCCACCGCCATTTTTTTTCTTCTTCCATTGTCCGGCGCAAGTTTGGCAAGATGACATAGCATGAGGTGGGGAAATAATATTCATCACATGTACAGACAGTTCGCTAAACGGCTCCCCACCAACCGGAGCTTCGTCCCTAGTTTTTGAGGTGTGTACTTTTATGTATCCTGCGCGGCGACTTTGTGTTCAGATTAGTCCGTGCGGCCACCTTGTAGTTGGCAATGGGAAGATAATAGCATGTCCCCCTCCCCCTGCCCCAACCCCCCCGATTTAAACGACATATCAATTTAAACCCTACCAAGTAATTTTTGGGTTGTACACCAGTGGCGTTACACATACAACAACAACAACAAAAAATCGTATTTTGATTGAGCCTGCCTGGATATTAATGTTGCTTAGTGGGAGTGTTGTATTTTGATTATACTCGTGTTTGCTGCAGCAAGAACCTCCTAGGGGTTGCTTGGGGTTAATATTGCCTGATTTTCGCGTAGAGAGTCTAAAGAGAGAGAGAGAGTGAGTGTGTATTTGGGAGTTTGCGTCCTTTTCCACCACGTATCGATAATACCAAAGACACGACAGACAGAGAGAGAGAGAGAGAGAGACAGAGAGAGACAGAGAGTGCGTTTAGGGGTAACGTCCGTTTCCACCACGTATCGATGATCTCAAAGAAGAGCGCGCGCGCGCGCGAGAGAGAGAGAGAGAGAGAGAGACAGACAGACAGACAGACAGACAGACAATGGGAAGATGATAGCATGTCCCCCTGCCCCAACCCCCCGATGTAAACTACATTTCAACTCAAACCCTACCAAGTAATTTTGGGGTTGTACACCAGTGACGTTACACATACAACAACAACAACAAAAAATGTATTTTGATTAAGCCTGTATGGATTTTAATGTTGCGTAGTGGGAGTGTCAGCAAGAACCGCCTAGGGGTTAATATTGTCGGATTTTCCCATACAAAGTCTAAAGAGAGAGAGTGTGTATTTGGGAGTAAACCTCCTTTTCCACCACGTATCGATAACATCAAAGACGAGAGAGAGAGAGAGAGAGAGAGAGAGAGCGTTTCTGCTACATTATGAGGAGTCACATTTGATCACTGGGTGTGTGTGTGTAAGGGGGGGGGGGGTATTTGGGAGTTAACGTCCTTTTCCACCACGTATGGTTGATACCAAACACGAGCAAAGAGAGAGATAGAGGGAGGGAGAAAGGGACGGACAGACAGACAATGGGAAGATAATAGCATGTCCTCCTCCCCCTGCCCCAACCCCCCGATTTAAACGACATATCAACTCAAACCCTACCAAGTAATTTTGGGGTTGTGCTTCAATGGCGTTACACATTTAAAAAAATCATTTTTGATTTAAGGACTCACATTTGATCACCCGGCCGGCATGAATAACTGGGTGTGTGTGGGTGGGGGGTGATGGGGGGGGGGGTACTTGGGAGTAAACGGTTCTACCATGTATGGATGGTACCGAAGACGAGCAAGGGGGGGGGGGGTTTAGGGGTTAACGCCTTTTTCCACCACGTATCGATGATATCAAAGGAGAGACAGACAGACAGACAATGGGAAGATGATAGCATGTCCCCCTGCCCTAACCCCCCGATTTAAACTACATATCAACTCAAACTCTATCAAGTAATTTTGGGGTTGTGCACCAATGGCGTTCACATTAAAAAAAAAATTATATTTGATTTAAATCTGTATGGATTTTAATGTTGCTTAGTGGGAGTGTTGTACTTTGATTATACTCGTGATTGATGCATTAAGAACCGCCTAGGGTTTGCTAGGGGTTAATCTCCTCTGATTTAATGGCGGATTTGTCTTCTAACCCAACAGTTCGTTTTAATTTTTTTCAAGGATTGTACAACTTATGTACAACTTGTGTAAATCGACTGAATATTATTATTCTTTTTTTTTCTGTTTTTCCATTCGATGCTTACCCTGTCCGAACTCCCCTCCCCCCCCCCCCCCCCTTGTAGTATACCTGTATACCTTTGTATATGTTTCATTTTATTCAGTAACTGAGTTTCTTGACCAACGAGCGTTTGTGTCTTCACTTTTACTTCCAGTATCAACATACCATTGCTAATTGCCAGAATAATGCTTTAATCACTACTTCCATCAGTACCTTTTCCGTGTGTCATTGATTATTGTTTGTTAAATGATGAAATCTATGCAAATTAGTGTGTTTGTTTGTCGGGGGATGGCAGGAGGGAATCTGTAGTGTTGTAGACAGGTAATATTTAAAGGACAAAAAATAAACGCTCCCCAATAACCCTCCCTTAAAAAAGGAAAAAAGCATTCACACAAAAAACAAACAAAAACCCAAAACACACAACAAACAACAACAACAACGCTCTTCTCAAGAAATTCCCTTTCTCAACCACAGGTAAATTTCCCCCGTCTCGTTCTTTCTTGTCAGCAGACTGCCACCTCTCCGTCTCGAGAAACTATCCCCCTTTTTTTTTTTTTTTTTTTGTAGCTCATCAAAGCAGTCCCTCTCTTTTTTTCTCTCTGTCTGTGGCCAGAATAAAAATTTCTTTCTGTCTGGTGAAAGTGGTAAAAAGGCAAGACGCTCCTAGGCTAAAACACTTTTTAAAATTACAGCTAACCCTCACAAAAAGCATGCACACAAAACAAACAAACAAACAAACACCCAACACACACACAACAAGAAACAACAACAACAACAAACGCTCTTCTCAAGAAATTCCCTTTCTCAGCTACAGAAAAATCTCCCCCGTCTTGTTCTTTCTTGTCAGCTGACTGCCCCCTCTCCCTCTAGAAAATCTTTTTTATTATTTTTTTTTAGCTCGTCAAAGTAGCCCCTCTCTCTTTCTCTCTGTCTGTGGCCAGAACAAAAGTCTCTTTCTCTCTGGTGAAAGTGGTCAAAAGGCAAGACGCTCCTAGGTTTAAACACTTTTTTTTTTAATTACAGCAGTTACATTTATTCTTTTGCAGCATATCCGAACTTGTGAGAGACAATAATATTTTCTGCCATTTCATTTGTTCCGTTTCACCTGGTAGAGAAGAACGTTAAACCGAAGCCAGTCCCCTCTCTTTTTGTATTCTTCAACAGTTCTCTGAAAGTAACTATGAAATAGAGATACCAGTAGTTGAACAGAAGAGTCAGTAACTGGTACCGCTACCGACTCTTGCTGCATCGTGCACCTAATTAAACCATCGGCATAACTCTCTCTCTCTCCTTCAGGACCCAATTCTCTCAGCATAGACGTACAATCCAAGATACCTATACTTATACGTGCGAATTGACAACCTGCATTGGTCGGCTGGTTTGCTGACTGGTTGGCTGTTGAAGTTTCATTATCACTCGTCGAAAAAATGGAGACGGCTCATTGGGCGATGGCTTAAGTGTTGTGTATTGTGCGTGTTGTGTTGTGCATGCGCGCGCTTCTATACGCACAAGCCAATGCACGCTCCATCTGTGTAGGCCTTCGCTTTCTGCATATCCGAGTTCGGATAAGCCAAACTTTTCCCGAGAAATTACCCTGCAGTTCGGCTTAAGCGAGTTTTTTTTCAGGATAAGTTGTAAAATCACTTGGAATGTTTGTAAAAAGTTTTTTAAAAGAGAATATCTTTGCTTCCCTTTGCAGCTGAAACATCGAATTGATAATTTTGCGAAAGTTTGTAGACGTATATGCTGCTTTTCTATAGGCAAATGTATATGTATATGCAAATGTGTATAATGGCAACGGTCTGAGACACGGGTCGAACTTTTTGATTCCCGAGACTAGTAATACATACAAAACTCTGTGTGTGTGTGTGTGTGTGTGTGTGTGTGTTTAAGTGAATAAGATAAAAACAGTGACAAGTTACAAGTGCTTTCTTCAGTGGGGCTTTATTTATGAAAAAAAACCCTGTAAAACTAAATGGTGAAAACACACCCACACCCACACACCCACACACACACACAAATGCGCGCGCATTACTGTCCGCACAAATCAATGCACGCTCCACTCCGTTCCTGCATTCCCCCCCCCCCCCACCCCTCCCCCACCCTCTCACACACACACACACACACGCATGCGCGCGCTTCTATACGCACAAGCCAATGCACGCTCCATCTCCCCCCACCCCCTCACACACACACACACACACACACACAATGGGAGACTGCATGTTACACACTCCCTCCCCTACACACACCAAAAGAAACAATCGTGCACGCACAAATCTAAGCCCGAGCTCACATCCTTTCGACTAGCCCATAAACCACGCCCATCGCAAATCTCCCAAAGTTACCTTTCGATCTGCGCCTCCCCTGTGCCCCTCGGCCATCCCATCTCTAGCCCTGAACCCACCACCTAATTCACGCACGCAAACTTACCACTCTTTCTGTCCAAACAATAGCGCCTGCAAAACATGTGACACGCGTCATCAGTTTCCCGCATACTGAAAAACAGGTGACGTGTTCGTTTCCGTGGGATAATTATAGCCGTGACGAAATATGTTTATCTTCCCGGCGTGTTTTTCAAGCAAAAATTTTAAAAAAAGTCTCTCCGACAGTGTTTAGAGTTCGGCTTATCTGTCAAAATCACGTTTGAGATATCCGTGTTTGAATTAGCTATTTTTTGACAGAGTTTGGCTTATCCGAATTAGAAATAGTCTTACAAAGAGGGGGGTCTGGCGGGGAATTGGTTTTGGTTTCTGTTATCCGAGGTTTTTGCTTAAGCGTGTTTCGTTTAGGCGAGTGCGGCTGTACTATATTTCGCCCGTAGAGCTTGAAATGAAGTGATACGGAAATCAAATTCCTTCTTGCTTCTCTTAACTTCACTAATGTCATTGTTCTACTGCTCTGTGCGTGTCATTTGCACAATAAATAAACAGGATGCAAACTGTCGCCCACATGGAAACTGATCTGCGGAAGTCGATGTTGCCTGAAACTGATTTCACACGCACTTAACTTTTCAATTGTGGATCAGTTGGAGATGTCAGTTTCAACTCGAGTAGTCTCGACCTTTCTAAAATCCGAAATTTAAATAGCTGAGCTGACCCTTCGCACCACGTGATTGTAATGTGTTTATGTCCAGTGTGTGAGAAACTGTCCTTAAAGGTCTGCAATGGCAACAAAAAACGCCGCAAACATTGTGCTTTTTTAAAACTGTGTGACTGTGTAAAATGCACTGTCAGTTCTGTTACAGTTGCAGAGATTTCAGTGCATCAGGGGCCCTTCTAAAACCCCAGCGTGAGTTTACGGTGACTTCACTGTGCTTTTGGTCAGGGGGCGAGACACATAGCTACAGTGCCTAGCGAATGCTTTGTGCTGCACGAGAAGATTGCGGGCTTTCTCGCTCAGTGTCGGAGACTGTAATTGTGACAGAGTTGATTGTCCACTCCGCATAGTCGGATTTATTTATTTATTTATTTATATTTTACTGTTACAGGCTTTTTGCTAAGTGTGCAGGGGGAGCCAGGGTGGCCGAATGGTAGAGCGTTGGACTTCTAATGCTCGGGTCGTGAGGTCGTATCCCGGCTGGGGCAAAATATTTGTGCTGGCTTTTTCATCGTTGCCCCGTCTTTGATATCACCCGTATGTGGTGGAAAAGGACGTTAATCCCCAAATACCCACCCACCGCCCCCCCACCCCCTCCGCTAAGAGTGCAGATCTTTAATCTCGAAGACATCTTAAACTCAGGCTAAACAAAACCGAGCCGAATAAAGTAATGGCAAAGGGGAAAAATTAACAGGTGGGGTGATAAATGAACAGTTCTGCACAACTTTGGACTTACAGTTACAAAAAAAGGCTTAATTCACACGGTCAGAGGAAACGGGCCGAGTTAGAAGAAAGCACCATGTTACACGCACGGCTGGGCTGACCTCGCACGGCACGCGGTGCACACGAACTGTGACACAAGTGAACAATAAATACTAAAGTGCCCCCCCCCCCCCTCCCCGATCGACAATCCCCACAATCCCTACTTGGCGGGACAGAAGTACAGTCATCGTGCATATACCGGACAGCGTTTGGAGTGCAGGGCACACAAGGGTAAAACTGCTGGGTGCACACGTACCGGCGTCAGAGGAAAACCCTCAATGCAGATGAACCGAAGCGCGAAAACGACCCAGTTTTGTTTAAATCGTGAAATAGGTAGCCTGTTTGAGAATTAACCAGCCTAATTCATGAAACAGGGCACTTTTCAAAATTTTGAACTTTTTTTTTTAATACTACCATTTTTTTTATGCTCACACTTAGATACCTGGACAGTGACAGCGTCTGTAATGCTGGCACTGAGCCAACACTAGCATACTCGATGACGCGGTGACCACACTGAGCGCTCCAGGAGTGTAACAACGGTAGTACTGAGAGTTTGAATGTTCGACCGCTCGCAAACAAGACTGTATCGCATTAAGAGCTGTACTAATCATCAAGATAGAGTATTCCGAGCGTACAGGCGCACCCTGACTCACAAGTGAAACGTTTCCGAAACCTAAGTTGGCCCAGTAAACATGAAGATAGCGTGTGTAAGCAATGCACTGCTGCTTAGATCACAATTTAGGCAAAGTCATTCAGTGCCTCTTTCACGAATTCCGCATTTCCACAATGCAGGAACGACACCGGTATACCACAGACCTGCCAGTTCTGCTCGAGTGAATAGCCGTATTGCACTGACAAGACGGTTCCAGTTCAGTGGTTCGGCAGGCTACAGTACAGAGCAAACCTACTCAACTCAGGGAACCCGCGAGAGGCCGCTATGATTGGCGCGCGCATAGCGAAAACAGATAGGCAACGACCGGGTTTCATTTCTGGTCATTCCTTCATTCATTGTTCACAGTCGCTCTTTATTCATACTGCTGTGCATATTGAAACATAGCTTTGCACCTCATACGTGCATGGTCTGACAGAATTGTGACAATCAGTAATAGTTCAGGGATCAGTTATCAAATGAGATCGGCTCAACTTGATATTGATCAGTCAAGGTGACACTTCGTGGTCTGATCAGTATAGTATTGGCACCACAGACATACGGCAAATCATTACGATATGATTACGTCTCTGAATACCTATAGAGCGCGCACACACACTTACCTCTCTCTCTCTCTCTCTCTAGCCGCGAAATAGTCTTTGTTGCATGCGCGGCGTTAAGCCCTAAGTAACTAACTAACTAACTCTCTCTCTCTCTCTAGCCGCGAAATAGTCTTTGTTGCTTGCGCGGCGTTAAGCCCTCTGTAATTATTACGTAAATCTTCCCGTGCACATGTCAGTGTATCCAGTCCATACCCAACCGCTTTGCATGGGCCCAATGGCCTACTGGGCACATAAAATAATTCAGGTCAACGCTCTCTCTCTCTCTCTCTCCTGGACCTGACCATCCACAAAAAAAATCAGACCCCAGATACTATCTGTCTTCATGGGCTGCAGCAGATCCTGGCCGACTTCCCGGGCTTCCGCCGGATCTTTACCGACGGGTCCAAGTCTGAGGATGGTCGTGTTGGGGCTGCTGCAGTCATGGACGGTCGTGTTTTTACTAGACGCTTAGCGAACGGTAGTTCTGTGTACAGTGCTGAACTGCGGGCCATTTTACTCGCACTTCGGTAATTATACAGCTTTTTTCTGTCTGTCTCACTGAGTAAAACACAGTCGCGGAGGGGAGGCAGGGTGGCCGAATGGTAGAGTGTTGGACTTGTTGGGGCCAAATATTTGTGCTGGCTTTTTCATTAATGTCCCGTCTTTGATATCACCCGATATGTGGTGGAAAAGGGCGTTGAACCCCCAAACACCCAACCCAACACCCACCCCACAGTCGCCAACTTTTTTGTTTCATTCAGTAACACACAGTCGCGAACAGTGTCGTGAACTATGTATCTGATACATGAAGTATAGGTCGCGAAACTTTCTCTTCCAAAGTCTCCCCGATACAATTCCGTTAGTTGTCATCCCCCTCTCCCCCCCCCCCCCTCACTCTCTCTGTATGATTATTCGTCTTTAGTAGTCAAAGAAATTCTCTCAATTTGTCTCACTCTGTATAAAACAGCCGGGAACAGTGTTATGAACTATGTATCTGGCAGTGTAACTCACGAAACTTTCTCTCTTCCAAAGTCTCCCTGATACAATTCCGTTAGTTGTTACGTCCCCCCCCCCCCCCCCCCCCCCCCCCCCCCCCCCCCCCCCCCCCCCCGCTCTCTCTGTCTCTCTCTCTGTGATATGATTCCGTGAGTTTTCAAAAGAAAATCTCTCTCTCTCTCTCTTTCTCTCTCCGTGAATAATTATATGGCTTTACTCGTCAAAAATTATTATCTCTGTTTCACTGAGCAAAACACAGTTGCAAACTATGTCATGAACTATGTATGAGATACTATATCTTTCTCTCTGTTTCCCTCTCTGGTAGTAGGACTCACAAAACTTTCTCTCCCTGATACAATTCCATTAGTTGTGAAATCTCTCTCTCTCTCTCTCTGTTTGTTTCTCTTTGCGATACAATTTCTTTAGTTGTCCTCCAAAATCTCAGGTTTCTCAGGGTTTCTTTGGGGGTTTAACATCCTTTTCCACCACATACGGGTGGTATCAAAGACGGGGCAATGATGAAAAAGTCAGCACAAATATTTGGCCGCAGCCCGGATAGGAACTCACGACCCAAGCATTAAAAGTCCAACGCTCTACCATTCGGCCACCCTGGCTCGTGGGGGAGGGGGGGATCTCTGCTGGGCTGAGACATAGACCTCCCCCACCTCCCCGTCACTCTCCATGACAGTAACGTCGCACTTTATTTGTTCCACCCTGAGTATTACTACAAACTCTTGTTTTTGCTTATTAATTGTTCTGTTCATAAATCTGCTCTGGAAAAAAAAATGAAAATATCTCTCTCCGTCTCTCTCTCTGACTAGCTGTATGGCTTTAGTCGTCAAAGAAATTCTCTGTCTGAGTAAAACACGATCGCAAACCCAATATCTCTCTGTCTCTATCTCTTGTTCTCACCTTTTTTTTTTTTTTTGGGGGGGGGGGGGGGGTTGTAGCTTGAGGTGGATAAGGTATCATTGCTGCCATGACTGTTTTGTCACCGGTTTCCTGGGTTTTGAGTTTTTGAGTGTGTCCCCGGTTTCCGGTTTTCATGGCGTTTAGTGTGTCCCCGGCTTCCGGGTTGTTGTGTGTGTCCCCGGTTTGTTGGTGTAAATGCCATGACGTTTCTGAGTATTTGAGTAAGAATAGAGGTGATTTTAAAGTTCAAATGTCTTTCGATAAGCATTTACAGCATGCTGTGTGAAGTACAAGTCCAAGAGATCAATATTTTATAATGTCTCCGATGTGTTGGTTTTTATGCCAGTTCCCGGTGTCCGGTAAATACAGCTATGTGTGTGTGTGTGTGTGTGTGTGTGTGTGTGTGTGTGGGTGCGCGCGCGCGGCCCGTATCTCCGAAAATTTTCAACCGATTGGCTTGAAATTTTAGGTGTCCCAATATATTAAGATGTTTGAAGAGAGCCTTCGAGCGATTGGCGATTGCAACAATACTTACTGGAGTCGGTTACCAGGAAAAGTTGATCGACATTTTCAGATGAAATATTTGTTCAAATCTCACCATATTTTGCTGGACTCTGAAGAGATTACATTTTGGAGGAGGCCTATACCGCACCTCATTTAAAAGCAAACATGACCCCTTCCTAGATCTCAAAATTGCTCTTCCTGTGTGTATACTGAGATGATGTGTCTCTGATGTCATAAAATATATTGAAAGTTTGTACTCCAAGAACATTTCCTCCGCAAACCACACGCCTCACAAAGATCGAGGAAATGAAGCGTGCTTACTTACAAAGCAAAGTACATGTATGCATGAGCGTCATTTTGCCGATGTCATATTTGACTGACCTAGCTAATGCTGACGTTCCTTGGGGGTGTCTCCCTACTATTTTCCGATTTTTCGAGACACTGAAAGCAGGAATTTTATCGATACCCTGAGTTTTGTGTTTGCCACAGACGCTCAGCAGTACAATCTGATGCGGAGTGTAACAGAGAAAGCCTGTGTGTATGTGTGTGCGTGTGCGTGTGCGCACGCGCGCGCCGGCGTACGTACGTATGCGATGTCGATCTTTGAAGCAGAAAAGTTGTTTGAAAATAAATTCATAAAAGAAACATCACTGTCTCAGTCTCTTGTCCTTTTTTCGTGTGTGTGTGTGTGTGGAAAACGCGTCATGCATGTTTACACCCACTCACCCTTGAGTAGTGTATGCTGCGCCACAAGTCTTTCTTAGAACACTACAAATTGGCGCACACAAAAATTTGGTCTGAACACCGCAATTTGGACAAACAATTTGGTATAAACACCGCAATTTGGCAAATTTGTTTTGGTCTAAACACAATAAGTTGAAAAAAAAAAAGTCTACACACCGCAATTTGGCCAAACAAAATTTGGTCTAAATCATTTTGTTGAAAAATCATTTTGTCACAACACTACAATTTGGCAAAAAACAAAAAGGTCCAAACACTGCAGTTGGGCCAAATTTTATTTTGTTGAAACACCACAATTTGGCAAAATTTTTTGTTGAAACACTACAATTTGGAAAAAAAAAAAAAAACACCAAAAAAAAAACCCCACCAACCTAACACCAATTAATCGAAACACAATTTGGCAAAACAAAATTTTGTCTAAACACAGCAATTCCCCCCCCCCCCCCCCCAATCATTTTGTCGAAAACCATGATTTGGCAACAACAAAAACAATTGTCGCAACACCACAATTTGGCACAAAAAAATTGGTCTAAACACTGCAATTTGACCCAAAGAAATTGTCAAAACGCCACAATTTGGTCCAAATTTTTTTTGTCTGAACACCGCTATTTGGCAAAAAAAAAAAGTCTAAACATCAGTTTGGCCAAAAAAATGTAACCGCAATTTGGCCCAAAAATGTTTGGTCTAAACACTGCAATTTGGCCCCAAAAAATCATTTTGTCAAAACACTTCCAAAAAAAAAAATCTTTCAAACAAACAGTGCCAAACAAACAAAAAAGGAAAGAAAGAAACAACCACAAAAAAGAAATTCACACATGACACTGCAGTTGTTTCATGTGAATATTTATTGTCGTGGCAAGGAACTTCACAACTGCATTCTTGTGGAACAAAATTTGAGGTGTAAAATTCCAGCCTAAACCCCCAATCATACCATCCCATATCCCTCTGTGGAAAAATTCAAACAGCGCAGCACGAGCCAAAAAAACAGAGAATATCTAACCGCCCTACTCTCTATATCTCTTTGCTGTCTTTGCATGTGCGCCGCCTGCTGCATTGCTGGACGAACGGGTACCCCTATGCAAGACAAGATGCTAAAGGCCACAAGTCTGTCATGGAACAAATTATAAACATATCAACACTTAGGTTTTCTCATGTACTATGACAAACCGAGAATGAACTGTATTCAGAATATCCAGCACAGTGTATGGTTAGCATCATGCTATCATGAAAAATGAAGCCCTGTTATGGAAAACAAAACAAGTTAATTGATGAGAACAGTAATGAATAGAATGTTTGTTGCCTGGCGAGTAAAAACAAACAAGGCAAAAACACGGTTTATGTACAAGTGTTCCAGGAACTGACAAGCCCTTATTATGTGTGATTGAAGCTAGGGGGCCATAATTATGTGAAACTTCACAATGAAGTCTACAAACAAAAAAGGACAAAATTAATATACGATGTACACAAATCCACCATAAACAAAAACAGTTCACAACACTGCCACAAATTCCATATATCATCTGGAAGCTATCACACTGTATCTGCATAATGACACTTGGCAACCATTGCCATTCCACACAGATAAGTAGACTGAAAACAAAGCAAAAGTACGCACAAAACTATGACATACAAAACGTGGTTATTCCACAGACAGCTTTCCAACTCAGCACCACTTCACAGGTCATCTGAAAGCATGATTTATAACAAGCACAAAACAACAAAATAACTAACAAAGTAAAAATAAACTGCAAACAATCAACCACCGAAAAAGTCTACCAGCAGGTAGACAACATAGTACATGTAGTGAAGACGTTTGTCATTAACGTATAATACTTTTCCACTTGAACCGATGTGTCTGAGGTGAAGCTGCTATCCTTCTCCTATCAGCAGTGATACACTACTAGACAGAAACGCCACCTCACAAACATTAACCAATCTTTAAACAATAATAAAAGACATGTAATCTACATGAACGTGATGCTGTATTCGCGACAGCAGTGGGTCATGCAAATGAACACTTGGGTCTTGGTTTTGATATGCTGAGCACAGAAACCAATTCAAAAGAAAGGGAAGAATATTTATCAGTCAAATCAGTTTGAACTTTCTTTGTGTAAAAAGTGTACGGACAATCAAATTTGCTATTGTACTCAGTGGACCAGCTGGATGTGGTGGGTATGTCAGTACAGTATGAAATAAATAAACGTGAAAACAACAGTTTACAGGTGGCACAAAACCAATACCGGTCGGTATACATGCAAGTTGCAATCTCTTGTAGCAAATGTTATGAGTCCCTGATGCAGCTTCTGCATAAACATCACACCGACATGCTGCACATATACATCTAACATTTTCACAGTCAACAGCATGACCTTTATTTCTAAAACCTGGCAAGAATCTATTAACAGCACCTGTTAGCAACTCACTCACAGATTCAATACAACTGTCTAGAAAAGGAGCGTTTCAGATTTTAAATTATGTTTCTTAACTGCTGTGTCTGGGGCTGCCACTGCCTGTGTACAATATGAAAAATGGATGGAGAATTCAATTTTGATGAGCAAAAGTTTATGTGGGCAATCAGTCTCCCATCAGGGATGAGTTGAAAGTGCTAATTATTTTTTGAAGTGTACTTTGTAAAGCTAAGAGGGTATTGCTAGGAAGTTGAAGTAGGTGTGTAACTAACCTTCTCTACATGAAAAGCGATGGACAAACAAAATCACTGCTGTACAATACGGCTTTTGGATGAAACCAACAACTTTGACAATAAAGAAATAGTTGTGTCAAGTCAAGAGAGCTCCTTTTACACCTTCTGACTAGAAGACGTCATTACTGTTTTGTTTACGGCAAGGTCTGTAAGATGAATGACTGGACAAGACTTTACCTGACTTATCATAAGTTACATCAGCAACAACTGCAGTTTACCCTGAATTATCAAACAGCTTTTGATACATATGCAGTATCCACATATCAGCAAGATCATTTGTGAAATGAGAATTGAGGAATAAGTTACAAGAAGACAGTCTTCAATGCATACTGTCACATTTCCAAGTTGAAGACAGGACTGCTATTGACCATGATCCCTTTGAATGTTGTTCTGTATGCTCTGTCTCTCTCTCTCTCACACACACACACACACACACACACACACACACACACACACACACACACACACACACACTCAATCTTACTTTCACTGCTCCTGAGACAAATAAACACAGACTGAACGCAATTAGAGAAAAAAGCACTTCTGCACAGCTGCAACACAGGGACTGCTTTTTAAAAATAACTTTGTTCAACCACCTAGTCCAAGTAACTGCATAGATTGCCAAGAATCTGAGAGTTTTCCATCTGTATGGAATGTTTTTCATGCTTATTGAGAAAACAAGTCACGGAGGAACAAAAGCCTGAGAGTTTGTTTTCGGTGCATGTCAACTGTCATCCTTGTTTCATAAGAGCAGCCGAGGAAATCGAGATAATGAGTCACAAGCGGCGTTACATTCGCAGACTACGGTAGTCAGGTGGTGGGCGATCTCCTCCTCCATCGTGTGGGGTCCTAGTGTCATTGATGGTGGAGGACGACTCTAACTTGTCCTCTTCCTGCTGTAGGTACACTTTGGCCTTGTTAACAGGGGGACCTGGGAAAAAAAAAAAAAACACACAACAAAATGGTACTAAGCAAATGATTCTTTCAGTCATGCAGAGCTGTTTCCTTAACTTTTTTCTATGAGAATCAACTTTCTCATTCCACCCTTTTCATGTCAAACATTTGGTTGCTTCAAGCAACAGGACAAAGGAATCCCAAACTAGTGAGTGATGGTGTGCCTCAAATTACTCCTTACTTAAAGCTACCTCTGGCTGTGTCCATGTAAATAAAGTCTTCATCAGATTTTGCATGATCTGGTTTTGCAATGTGTCAGTAGTGACTCACCAATATAGCTGAGCATGACAGGCAAGAAGATGAGTCCATGCGAGGCACCGAACACCACAATGCCCAGGTACATGCGGAAGTAGAAGACTTGGAACAGCTGCGACTTGGAGAAGGCCAGCACAATGATACCGCCCAGTTTTGTCAGTGTGATGCCGCTCAGCACCTGTTTCATGGTAACCAAGACATTAAAAATAAACAAGCACACAACTGCTGGTAAAAAAGCCTGCAGCAGTAAGATGGCGACTGGTCTGCTACAACTTTGTTTCTACTTAAAATGACTAGCACACATACATATACAGAAAACAAAATGACGACAACAGGAACACCACCATCACCAAAAACTTGAAAAAGCCCAAACAAAACAAAACAAGCTTGACAGGGAAGTGAGAGTACTCAACTTTCTTGTCTACATTACTCTGCAACCGATTTCAGTTTTAGCATCACAAGTATATCATTTCACAAAGTGCCTGACTTACCGAGCTGCCCATATGGGCCAGTGCATCCTTGGCACGTTCCTTCCTTGTAGGCCACGTGCTGACAGCAAACGCACGAGTGACGTGAGAGCAGAACTCAACAGAGATACCAACAGCCTGTGGAAGAAAAACAAGTGTACAACAGTGCACAGCAATCCATTCCCAACAACAAAGCAATGCCAGGTAAACTTTCTTGACAAGAGGTTTCACAAGAGAAGAGCAGTAAATGTCCAGATTCTAAGTCATGTGTATTTCCTTGATTCCTTGCCTAGTCTTTCTGTATTGTTCCAGCAGATGCTTTTCCTCATGTAGTTAAAACCTGTTCTATGGTATCAGCAGTCATATTCCTGTGGAAAACAACCAATTACATGTATAAGAGAAAGTTCATGTTCACCGGCAAAGCTAGAAAGCCCACTATGGTGCTTACCATAATCAAGTTGACGAGAGAAACAGCATTGAGAGAGATGTCCCAGAGGTACATGAGGCCGAGGAGATCGCAGATGATCATGCAGATGGTGACAAACACCATGAGAGCCGAGTAAAGGTCACAGCCTAGCAGCACGAAGGTCACCACCAAGATGGCCGCCAGACATACGCCGAGGTTTCTAAGGGTGTCATCGACGATAGTCAGATACTGCTCGTAGAATACGTAGAAGATACTGCAAGCAAGAACACATTGGTGTTGATTAAAGGATGTCAAGTACAAAGGTCAGAGTTTACAAACCTAAACAAAGTAATGGCTGTCTTCTCTTACAAAGATTGTGTCAGCAGCCAAGTCCAGAAAAACTTCCATAACTAGCTAATTCTGAAAATTCTGAAGACTCTACCATGCTACTGCAAATCCATGTGTTTAATAGCACAGGCCAGACATGTTGGATCAAACAAATGGTATCAAACTCAAAGATAAGGCCAATCCTGATGACATCAATCTAAATCTAGAGTCATTTCTAACACATATCTTGTACATAAGAAAAAATATCCAATTCAGTAAAGCATAACTATGAGTCCAATGGAAAGCATGGCAAGAACTTCAAAAGTGACATCATATACCTGTACGGGAAAACTTCCTCTAGCTGTGGGTTTTCATCCCCCACTATCAGATGTTTGTTTTTCATTGTGTCTGATATGTTCTTGCTAATCCTCCGTGCCTCCTTGATGGCGTTGATGTAGTCTGCTGACGTTTTCAGGATGCTGTGGTAGGTCATGAAGTAGGTGGCTGAAAAGAAATCGAGGTTTGTCTTGTCAACTGGTGAAACTGTGCGAGCGTGCAACTGTGTGTGTGTGTGTGCAAGCACATTATTCCAGAGGAGCATGGGAATGGAGCAATAACAAAAACATCACTTTTTGTTTAACCAGACACAGCAGAGACAAAAGAGGATGAAAGAAGTTGAAGCCATACCTCCTACATCACTGCCATTCTTCTTCACCTGAACAGCTGATGCATATGCTGCATGACCTCTGTGGACGGGAAGTAATGCATGTTAAACATCAAATCTGGTACAATGTAGAGAAAAGATGACTACAAAACCAATGCACTTTTACAGAGAAACAACATTCACTTATTCACGGATGCCACAAACTTCAACACTCAGCAAAATGTTCAAGTTTTCTTATGTAAAAAAACAAAACATTTTCTCCATAGAAAGTGAGCTCACCCCTTGGCACACTTCAAGCCGGGGTTGTCTTTCAGGAACCATGGCAAATATTTCATGAAATCCTCTTGGTCTGGTCGATTGTTCTTAATAACATGGACATCACAGGCGACACAGTCTGTGTCATTGCCTGTAACACAAAAATACAAGTCGTTTATGTTGCTGCCAATGCACTTGCAATGGAAGGCTTTCTTAGGCCTTACAGGTACCATAGTCTGGAATGTACCCTTTAGTGGCAGTTCCAACAGGAAGTTTTGTGTTTACCATGTAAATCGTGCCTATGACTTGTGTAAACACATGCAGCTTGAGTCTTGACTGTGCTTTTTTTGACTTTCAAAACTTGGCTTTTTAGTCAAACCCTACTGCCTTTATGTTAGCTCTTTTGACCAGATACATCACCTGCCATACTTGTATGACTCTGGATACTACCCATGGCACAACATGACAAACTATCAACTCACTTGTGGAGGGGCAGAAGTCGCCAGTGATGTTGTTGAAGCGACAGCAGGGTGGATTGCCTCCAGGTGTCAGCCAGGAAAAGTAGTCGTCTAACCAGGACGTGGCCGGATGAGCAATGTATGAGCTGCAAAGCAAAGCACGCATAAATAGTCAGCAGAAACTGCAATAACAGGCAAATGCTCCCTACTGTGCAAACCTTTCTCGGCAAACAAGACTTACTCTCACTCTCAAACTAAACTGAGACTTGTTTACACAGAAGGCATGTTTTGCAAGGTACAAAATTAAGAAATCAGTGAAAATGTTAGAACATAGGAAGTGTGACTGACTGAATTCCTATCGTATGAAAAAGATGTCAGAAAAGTTGCTCTGCCTTACAGTATCTTCAGACAGGGTTGTCAGATACAAAATTTCAAACACAGAAACAAATACTCACTAGTTAGGCCTGAGGGAGGAGGTGAAGACCTGACTCAACAAGGAGTTACTGGGACACCCACTGCCACCACATATTCCATTTTGCCCCTTTGGCCCTGTGTAATTATAGCCATCCTTCACCACAAAATACACAGGGGCTCCCACAGACAGGTACGCAGTCAAGTTTGAGAAGTAGTTCAACACGTATGAGTCCTGAAAAACAAACATCACCATAAATCACTGAGATAATGTATGAGATCAGGAGAACAGACATGCATGCATACACGTTTAAGATGACAGAAAATCAAATGGATGCATGATAATCAATATCATTAAACCATCTTGCAGACTGTACTGACGTCTGTTGTCACGGATTTCTACACTGGCAGGCCAACACAATCTACCGCCTTTAAAGAATTGAATGCCTTTACAGAATCTAAAGGGGAGGGTGCGGGGGTGAGAGAGAGAGATCCATGTGCAATGTGTACTGACCTTTGGCATAGAGAGTGCTTGGTCAAGTCCAATCTCGATTTTGGGAGTCATGGCTGCAGATGCACAGAACCAGCCAACAAACACCACCATCTGCATACACAAGACACACAGCATCAGGTAAGTACTGACCAATACAGTCTGTGTAGGGCCTGTCTACGTGTTACTGCTACAGGGCACTTCAGTATATCTATTCAAATAAGACACTGTCTTTTAATTCATACACTGTGAATATGTAAGTCCTGTGGATCAAGTGATGTTACAGACAGAAAGAATTTAAAAACACAAACATAAGACACGCACCACAATGGGTCGGACCCACTCCTTCATGAGAAAGTGTGTGTAGCAGTCGCGGAAGATGACAAACAGCAGCCCCTCTTGTTTATCAGATTTATCCTTCTTTGCCCCCTTCACACAGCACGCCATGTCCAGACGGTTTTCCTGATGATGATAATGAGCAAATCAACAGCATTATTATCGCCCTTCTCTTTCCACCCCTTGCTTTTTCACCTTATTGAAGGTTGCAGGTTTCAAAAGATAAATCACATTGGCAGACATCTTATTTCAGATGCTCAACTCTGAAGAAGTACTCTACAAAGGGTGTGAAACTGTGGCATGTAAAAGATGTGGACAGGTCCAGCGATTATGCAAGAGCCAATACAGAAGAGTGTTGCTGGAACAGGCTTGGGACAGTGACAGACAATCCAGACACTCGGCATGGCATTTTAGCGACTGACCATACAGTAACAGGTGGGTGTAGCCACCAGTCCTATAGTCACTCTAAACTGATAAACTGTTTCTCAGGATTTCCTGAGTCACAATACGGTAATGAGACTGCCCAGAGGAAAGCTCTCCACTCAGGCAAACACTGACCTATAGCAGCCTGTGACTTGCTCTTACTCACTGATACTTGGTGTGAGACATACAGAAGAAAAGACAGGTACATGTATAATGCCCTCACCTCCATGCGCCGAGCGTCTAGTGTCATGAGACCGATGAAGCAGGTGATCTGGAGAAGAAAGTTAAACAACACCGCCATGGCTGCGTACAGCGAGAAGATCTTCACTGCTGGCATGTCGGTCAGGGCGCCTGTCACACAATACACCAATAAGGATCACCATCATCATGTACAAACAAGAAACTATCAAGACAAGCTTGTGTTGGCAATCATACCGTAGTACTGCAGAAGGCAGTGGCTAGATACAGAACACAGCTCTGAGAGAGAGAGAGAGAGAGCGTTCTTACCTAGGAAGAAAGCGATGGATTCGGAGAGACTGGTCAGCAGCATACTTGGTCCAGCCTGTCCCAAAATGCGGCCGACCTGATCCTCCAGGGTCTCTCCATGGTGACGTTTGTCTCTCTAATGACAAAGGCAAGACAGAAATGCACATGACACACAAGCAGTACATGACAAAACATCTAGAAAACTTTATGAAATATTTTTTGAAAAAACAAAGGCGAGGGGTGTGGGGGGTGTGGGGCATAAGTACTGAATTGTGGGTGAACACAAAATGCATGAGGTAAAGCTGGTTGTTCAAGGACTTATCACTTTTGTGCTTCAGTCACCATGTCATCATAAAATTTTTTTTTAAAATGAAGATGACTTTAAGACTGAAGCAACTATAAAACAAAAGGACAGTGATGCTAACACAAACCTGGAACTTCTGGACCAGGATGAAGATGTTGTCAACACCCACAGCCAGCACCAGGAAGGGGATGACCTCAATGATGATAAGTGTAGCTGGCTGCCCGACATAGCTGAAGAACCCCAGACTAGCTCCCACTGACAGCAACACAATCACCACGCCACCCAAACCCACTGTCACTTTGGAATCGATCTACAACAAACAAACAAACTTCCTGCATTCAGAATTCTTTACTCTCTGGGAACAGCTGTCAGTCATGTCATACCATGCAGCCAAAATGAATTTATCAAGGCGAAAATATGGAATGGGCAAATCAAATCACAGTTGTCTTTCAACAACTAGGCTGGGGAACTACTGAACTAAAAAGACTGAAACCTAGACTGGGGTGCAGAGGCAGCGCCCTGAGTGGGGACCATGAGGGCAACACCCCAATTAATTTTAGCATATTTTAAGGCATTTAGTAGCCTCTCCTGGCACCCAAAAGTAAAGTACAGTGTACTGACATGCAAAAAAGAAGTTAGACTGTGCCATATTGCATTACGTGTATCCATACATGACTGTGCGCAATCTTTTCTCCCCTTCCTTTTCTTTGGCTGAAACTTGGATTTTTAGAAAAGGAAATTTGACTGAAAATTGCCAAATGACTGAAAATTCCACAGCCTGAACAACTCACAACATGTACATGTCCAGTTCTTAGTCAATGTTCAAAACATTTAGAATTTCAGGTCCAGCACCAGCTTCTAGTTTTACCATCTACCTTCATTCTTAGTCTCTTTGTCCAGCACCAGCTTTTACTTTTACCATCTACCTTCATTCTTAGTCTCTTTGTCCAGCACCAGCTTTTACTTTTACCATCTACCTTCATTCTTAGTCTCTTTGTCCAGCACCAGCTTTTACTTTTACCATCTACCTTCATTCTTAGTCTCCTTGTCCAGCACCAGCTTTTACTTTTACCATCTACCTTCATTCTTAGTCTCTTTGTCCAGCACCAGCTTTTACTTTTACCATCTACCTTCATTCTTAGTCTCCTTGTCCAGCACCAGCTTTTACTTTTACCATCTACCTTCATTCTTAGTCTCTTTGCAGAATGTAAAGATTCTACTGGGTAAAAATGTTATCTTATCAAATATTCTTGTGGTGTACATCTGGGTAGCAACCTGTTTGCATCCACAGGGTTCAACTCGTAGTAAACAAGTGTATCAAAAAATATGAGTGAGCCATGGGACTTAAGTTTGACTGACCAGTATTCTGTCCACGCTGTTGAACTGTCCGAGGAAGATGGTGATGTAGGCGAACATGATGAGATAGCTGATCAAGACGGTCAGAATGTCAGAGTTACTCTCCCTGTCAATCTCATCTTCGATTGATCGCTGCAAACATAAATGACAGAACCCTCTTTACTGCAAAACAGACAATTTGACATAAGAAAATACAGTAGAGCCTCACTTGGGTGACCACCCATGGAACCCAGCAAAAATGGCCGTGAACGACTGTTGGTCTCCCATGTCACAGACACTGACGGTGGTGTCTGGACCCCTCCCTGGGAGCGCACATCAACCGCAGATATAATGGCATAATCACTACATGCATAAATGTGACTCAGTAGCAGAGTTTGGAATTTCTGTGGAGTCTTTTAGTAATCAAGATTGTGTGGCGTTACCTAAATTTGAGTGACGGATAACATGTCCTAACAACGTACACTGACATCCCGATGTTGCTGGTTTGCTAAGTGTCAAATCACCCAGTTCAGTCCGGTTGAATTCTCAGTGGAATCACAGTCTCTCCCTCTCTCTCTCTCACACACGCACACGTGTCCAAACGATGTACACTGACATCCCGGTGTTGCCAATTTGCTAAGTATCAAATCACTGAGTTTAGTCCGGCTGACAGCGACAGTTTCCGTTTTCTTTATTGTCAAACCCCAAAACAAGGAGGATTAGTAACCACACCATACCTATCAAATATCCGCCTCAATTCGCTCACAAAGACACACGTTCATATGCACTGATAGTGATATGCGTGTGATAGGGTGTCTACCGAAAACAATGGTCAGTGATTTGACAGGTGTAAAGGATGTCGGAACTGGCGGATGAGGTGATCACCACCCGCATAACTGAAGTTGTGTTTAGGGAGTGATGTGCTAATTGCCCTGTCCGTGGTCACGCATGCACAGTATGGGGTGGGCCAAGTGGCGGCTCACGGGGGTAGTGTCGGCCCAAGTGCTGTGGGCGGTCACGGGTAAATCGGCTGCCGACGAAGTGTGAAGCGCCAACTACGCCAGCAGTGGTCAGGGCTCCCTAAAAGCTACAGACCTAAAGGATCCACTGACCCCCAGTTCAAAATTTTAGGGGGTCTTTGTACCTCCACTTTCAATTTTTAAAGGGTCAGAATCATTTCTCAAGTGTTTAGTGCATGGAATTATAAATTCAGTAAATACTGCTGAACAGGGTGTGTGTGTGTGTGTGTGTGTGTGTGTGTGTGTGTGTGTGTGTGTGTGTGTAAAACTGAATTTTAGCAACTTTGAATCATATAATTAAATGAAGTGGGTACAATTCAGTTTTGAAAGTTGGAAACTTTGACTTTTTGCTGCTCTGTGCCGACTCTGATGCGACGTCTGAATCGTAGCTATGCGACGCCGAAGTGCACCCGCTGCCGGGCGAGGGCTCGAACCCCTCCACAACTTTTCCACTGACGAAAAAGTCCTTAGTCTTTTGAACTTTCACTTTTTTCGGTGGCAAGATTCGTCACAGAGAAAGCGAATCCGATCGGTAACAAGAGCACTGACTCTAAAATCTTTCGTCCATAGTTTCGAGCGCAGAAGCGGAAAATGATGGGGCACGTTCACTACGCGCGAGTGGCTGTAGTGGCCGCCGATCTGAAGCAGCAGACAGTTAACGCCTGCGAGCATTAAACAGAACTAAAAACAGAACCGAACTAAACGCGGCCAAGGCAAGGGAGAACACTCACTCGATCACTATAGGCGTACGCACGGTAGTGCGTCAAGCTAAGCACAGATCGCGTTCATAATGCTTTAACGTACCTCCTCGAATATTTTTTAGGACGTAAATTTTTATTTTAGTGTGTAAATTACGCACAGACGCACAGTTTAGGGAGCCCTGAGTGGTCGCCTACAACAGAGACCAGGGGGGTCATTTTGCAAGCAGGATAGTGTTTGAAAGTCGTGTACTGTAGGTGGTTGGTCACTGGAGATGCAATAACAAAGAAAAACTGTCTGTGCCGGACAAAAATGGCCGTGAATGACAGACGGCCGCTCAATCAAGAGGTTGCCCAAGTGAGGCTCTACTGTAAGAGTAACACCTAAGAGGTTAAGTGCATATAAGGACACTGCCACACATTTTGTAAGCGTAAGAATGAAACAGCGGTAATGATAATACACAACACTAGCACTTCTTTTTCAGGGAAAATCATGAACCCTAGGACACAATATGTTAAGCTATCATGTTGTCAATGGACACACTTTGCTAACAGAATCATAATGACTAGTCTAACAGTTTGTGACAATAGTGCTACATATTCCTGACCTCGGATGAAAAGGCAATGCTCATGTTGGGCTGTTGTTTGACGTAGTCCTTCATGAAATCAATGAACCCCCTCTCCCATGCCTTGGCTTTGTCGTTCTGCTCATCAACGTTGTGGTTGTTGACAACAAATGTGATCACCAAAGCTGTCGCTTTTTTGTAGTCATTGCCTGGCACAAGAACAATGGCTAGTTAGAAGAATACTGAAACTCAGAAACTAGGCCAAACAAAACACACCAAACCCAAGATGATTGGCGCAAAATGTTGAGAAGAAATCCTCACTTGCCCCACGAGAATAGTAAACTGTGTGTGGTGTTAGCATCCCATCTTGGATAAACTGAATAACTCGCACATCAAGAGAAACAGCACTACAACAATGTTCAGTGAAAGCTCTATGCTGCAATACTGCAGTGGAAGCAAAATGTCAAGAGAGTGGAGTAAATCAAATTCCTATTCCTACACCAGTGCAATGTTTAAAGATCTAAGCTCCCAACAAAAAGCTTTCCGAAGTGTGAAAAAAATTTACAGAGTCGTCCGTGCAAGCACAGTCAACTATGTCACAGTTGCAGAGTTTTCAGCGCCCCCGAAACCCCAATAAAAGCCAAGGGCAGCCTGATTTCACAGCTCAATTTGCGTTTTGACACTGAGCGAGAAAGATCGTGCAGCACTCAACATCCGCTAGACACTGTAGCGATGTGTCTCGCTCACTAACCAAACGCCAAATAATGTCACGGCAAACTCGTGCTCTGGTTTTATAAGGGTCCCCGAAGCGCTGAAAACTCTGCAACTGTGACAGAGTTCCCTGGATTACGCACAGTCGAAGTTTAAAAAAAAACACATTTGCAGCTTTTTGTTGAGACTGCAGACCTTTAAGGTAGGTTATCCAGAATGACAAGGACTGCACACACCTAACACACTATCTCTATACTCCTCTCTTTCTTCCTTTGATTTCATGCCTTTCTCATTACTAACACAAATCAAGCAATCAAAGAAAGTAAGGACTATACACACCTTCAAATCCACCAAGCGATGTGAAAGGGAATACAGGCCCACCATACGTTCCAAGACAAGAACCATGGAAAGCAGAAGTGTCATTCACTTGAGCTGGAGCACTGCCATAACAAAACAGCATGAAAATCGCACCATCATTTCTGCAAAGATTCTGTCTGAGTCTTCAAAGATAACAGCTGCAAAGTCGGATGCATACAGCACCATGATGTACAACATGCAACTCTGTCATTCACAGAAGCCAACGTCTGGTTTGGAATGGTTACACTTGTGCACCTGTATGCTCAAAATAGTAGATCTGCGTACAAATTTCATACCACCTACATATCCCATGTTTGTTTTTATACTCTGTTTTGCTTTTGGCCCTGTATGTGAAAATCAGGAACATTTAACAGTTCCTTGATGGCTCTTACAGCAGCAAACACGAGCATAATCAAAGTGCAACACTCCCACTAAGCCAAATTTAAATCCATGCAGACATGAATTAAATTTTATGATTTTTTTTTTTAAAGGCTCCTGGTACACAACCCAAAACTTACTTGGTAAGTTGGTAGGAACTGAGTTAATGATCAGTAGAGCTCTTAATGCAGTACACTGTTGTGGGGAAGAGAGGGACAGAGAGAGAGAGAGAGAGAGAGAGAGGCTTCACTGACTTGACACACTGCAGGAGATGGTCGAGATAGTTAGCGTGCAGGAAGAAGTGCCACTCATCCCACACCTCCTTGTCCAGGGTCTCGTGACTGTTCTGGAAGTAGTTGAGGACACTCTGAATGGTACAGTTCTGATTGTCCGGCGCCAGTGGTTGGAAGCAAATGTCCTTCAGGCTGATGTTCTGGCCATTGTGCGGCGCCAGGAGGCTCTCAATACTCAGCTGTAGATCCAGTACCTGGTGAGGGACAGAAGACATTATACATTCAGAAAACACTTCCTTTTTTTTGTATTTTAATAACACTTGATATTATCACTATTTTCAACTAACTTCCCTAAAATGTTACTCCCAGCGTGCAAAGTCTTAAAGATAAAGAAATCTATGTGACAGATTAAACCCTTAACTCTTTTGCCTCGCAAAGAAGAGACCTTCCAACAATGGATATTCAGGTCTGTGCAAAAACTACACGTACAACGTTAAAAAGATCCACCTCAGAAATCAGCAAGCCTTATCATCTCACCTGATGAAGGAACTCCTTGTCAAAGATAGGACTGAACTGCACAGTTTCAGTGCTAGGAGCAGGGGGAGGCAACTTGTGGGTGATGGGTGTGTGATTGCCTGTCCGCGTGATGATCAGCTGCTCTGTGCGGTAGAATGGTCTGGGGGAAAAAATAAATTGTGCTGTTAGTTTTGAAGCAAGGGCGTGACATAGGCCATGACTGAAAACAACAGTGGGAAGCAACCATGTACCAGCAAAAGTTTTTTCAAACCAGAGCAGTAACTGGGTGTCAATGGGTGTTTTCCCATGTCAGGGGGTGGGGGGGGGAGATGTTTTTGAGTGTGTACCTGGCAACAACCTTTGATTTACATGAATCTGAATAAACCATTGGAGAGAAAAATAAACAATCCTACAAAGGCCCAACACACATACGTGATTTTATTTGTTTCTTTCTTTTGTCAAAGATAAACTGTCTGTCTAGACAGACAGAGGAAAGTAAGTAGCCAGACCTACCCAAAGCGGCTATCAAAGTAGTTCTTCTCCAAGCGAGCGCGACTGTTTGGGGCGGACCAGAGGAGAACAGGGTCAGTGATGACCTGGAACATGAAGATGCCACCAGCCAGCGCCAGTGCAACTAGGACCCCAGCCACCAAAATCGCGATTGGATGACGTGCACAAAACTTGCCCCAGCGTGTGAAGTTCTTTTCCAGCCACTTCTCCAACTTGGCTCCCACCTGCAACACAATTGAGGATATATGTAATTATTACCTTTACAATTTGTAGGGAATTGCTGAGTCTTTCCGTTTCCATTCTTGCAAAAATGTTGCAGAAGTGCGCCCCCCAGCCCCACAGACACACGTATCCACCCACCAACACACAGACAGAAAACCTTTGTCAACATTTCTACTTTGGCAATGTACACAATGAATTGCTCTACAACAGTGGAGGTTGTTGTGACCAGAAAAAAGGTCTAACCTTCTCAAAGAAGCTGAGCTGTGAGTGTGAGATGTTCTCCAGCTGCGCACGCTTGCGTTGGTACCGCTCAGCCTGAGACAGGGGATTTGAGGAGCTGGCAAAACAACCAGGTGTGAATGCATCTTCATCCAGATCCCCCACCCTGCCGTCTATCCTGAGGGAATCCTGCACAGGAAAACATGTCAGTCTGTATAAGAAAGTGAAAAAGGTGACTGCAGCAGCACAACTGAGGCTGAAAGATTGAAAAGTGAGTTTGGCAGAAGAGAGTACTTCTCTCCTGCAGTATATGACTATGTGTATCTTCTTTTGTTTGTTTTCAATGTTATGTCTGCATGATCTTCCCCAAACGGCTGATTTGCCAAGACATTATAAAGTTAAACAAAAAAGAAGAAAAAAAATTACAGATCAAACAACAGGAACTTTTACCAGAACTTACAACAACAGGCTGTGTGTAGTTTATGGCTCATTAACATGTACTTTAAAAAAAAAAAGGAAAAAAAAAAGAAGAGTAACCTGTGGTTCTGGGAACAATAAATGAAGCGCTCCCATCATTTGACTCCACAGATCACATCATACAAAAGTTGGCCAATTTTTAAACTGGGGTAGATATGATCCAGGATGAAAAAAGAGGAAAATTTTATAACGGTGTGGCGAAGCCACGACTGCGTAGTGCCAAAGGAGCCCTACCTAGGGGGATCCAGGGGATCTACCTACGCATTTACACACAGTGCCACAAAGCTGGAATAGCACCAGATCCAACCCCCCCCCCCCCCCCCCCAAATCTGGTGCATTCTGACTGCAAAATTGCACACAATCAAGGATGAAATATATGCAATTTTTTTTGTTTTATGATACCATCAAACAATTAACAACTTGGTTTTTGTGGTCTTCACTCAAACAACCCTTGAAAGAGCATGTTGCCCACAATAACAATGCTTGACGTCACTCATGCATCATACAGACTACTCTCAACTTCAGATACTAGTAACCAACGACACTGATTTACATCTCTGAAACAGAATCTTTTTTTTCTTTTCAAAATCCAACATCCCAGTGCTGAATGAATTTGTATCTTCTGTCAAATAATACTGAGGAACAAAGCTGGAATAGCACCAGATACTTGCAGACAAGATTATCTGAACAATTGTGGCGTTCCCTTTCAAACTCTCTTTAGCAGTGATCTTTGAGAGCAACGCGTACATGGCCTGCGTGTTCACTTCGCATTTACACACTGTGCAAAATGCAAGACTGCTTGTGCTCAGCTTCCTTAGGTAGCATCCTAGTTTTTCATCTTTGGCCATACACTCCATCCATTCCCATCTCCAACAATTGTTCACACCTTTATCATCTAAAGCCTCCCCCCACTGAACTATTCCTCTGTCCGCCATGTTGCCAGGTACAAACAACAGCCCCATGGTTCAACACGACCGACTTCCGCTGCACTACCAGGACCAAACAGAGCGGGGATTTGCACTGTTCACGGAAAGTGTACAACTGGGAATTTTTTTCTAATTTTTTTTTCTTCCGTGGAACCTCACTTGTTTTAGAAGAAAACGGATTTCTAAAATGCGGAAATTTGCGGAGAATTTTGACATGATTAATACAAGACAACGTGATCAAATCCGTGTGTACAATACGTTCAGGTGTAACCTGACACAGGAAAAGTCATGATCGACTCAGCTGGGATTTGAACCCAGCTCTCCTGATCTATTTCGAAGTGTGAACCACTGTGTCATCATTCATGAGAACTGGTAGAGTGTCCACAATGTCTTAAATGTTCACTACACTGACCTGTACTATGATGTTGTAGCAGATGGAGTAGCAGCCAAAGATGATGAGAAAGGCCAAATAGATGCAGCCCATGATGAAGATGTAGCCATCAATGTGCAGGATTGTGAATGGTTTTGGCGGGGGAGGGATCGGCGGCAGTGGGGGACAACTCATCTTGCAGTCCTGACATGAACAAGCAGCTGTGTCATTCGTTAGACCTCGCCAACATGGAGTGATGGTGGCGTTCATTGGGGTCAGGGTTGTGTTGTCCAGTGTGAAGGGTGTGTTGGTGACTGTGAAGTTTATCTGGAAGAATAAACACATTGCAAAACGTGAGTTAAGCTGTAGTGTACACACAAACACACACACACACAAAATCTGCCAGCAAAGCCTTCCACAACAGAACAAAGAGGTAGAAACTCAAGAAATCACTGTTAATACTTTCCAATGACTTTAAACTGATCTAAAATTCACTTACTGTTTTCAGTCACTTTCTACAAACTGCACCAAGCGGCCACATGTAAAGTAGCATATATATATAAACTACCCAAAGCTATTCTGCGGCATGTTATGATTACCGTAATAACCTTTAACTTTTCCGCTGTCCCTACTTTTCAACCACAGTGCAAAATCTGGGAAAGTTCGGTTTAAAAAAAAAATATCGTCTTACTTTTCGACCAGGCACCATAAATCTGTCCCTGTTTTCAACCGGACGAGTATAACTGTGAAGCAACCTGAATATAATGCTGAATGCCCAGAAAAAGTGAAACAAATTGATAAAAACTTTGCCGATTTGCCAGTCTGCTTTTTAATCGCTTTGTTGATGCCGCCATTTTGATGCCAGAAGTTACAGAGTAGTTTCTTACGGTACTAATGATGACGGGAGATTTGCTCCATCATAGCCATGCACAGTAAATGTACAAGAGACTAAGTACATACCGCGAATGGAGTCTGGCCGTTACCAGTGTCACCCATGTAGTCCAGCCAGTTGGTGGCATTGCACTCTGCCACTGAGTGTCCACACAAAATGCCGATAGCTGGCATGTTGGCACTTGGCATCTGTACATCACGGCATGAGTTGAACATGCCAAAAGCGAAGTCCTTTGTCAGTGTGTAGTTTACCTGAAAGACAGAAAATCACTTCATGAGACAAACCTACTTAACCCTCCACAGTTGTCTTCAGAGTACCGCAAAGTGACTGACCTGTTCAGCAAGTAGGTTTGAATTTGTCTTTTTTCCTCTAAGAATATTATGAGCCTCTTTTCTACCATGCTGGCGGTCACATATATATATGTCCTGCCAGCTCTGAACTACAGTATAGGGCACTTGAAAGAAAACTAGTGCTGGTGAAAGATATGCCAACTGCACTGACAGTGTTTCATCAAGTCAAATGGGCTGATACAACAAGGGATTATGGCCTACAATTACAAAAGATAATCCATCTTTTTCAATTGTTCATGCCCTTATTGTCATGCTCGGTACACACAGGAGCTTCAGGTTTGGTGTACAGGTCAAGGATCATTTCACAAACCTGCATACATGTTTGTGTGTGTGTGTGTATGTAGCTCCATGTGCGTGTAATTGTAGAGCGCTCTGAGTCAGCGTCTGCTGGGATACTGCGCTATATAAAAGCAATTTATTATTATTATAATGTTGCTCACACAGAGGTCTGTGAACATCTCCTTTTATTTGTAACAATAAATGACAGATGTTTTCAAGAGCTCATTACCCAGGAAATCTCAAACCTAGAGACCTTGTCTGATCCCTGTTAGATAAAGTGGATTGCACATGTATACATGTATGTACTATATATGCTAAGCTGGTTACAAAGATTGCCAAGTCCACTGTGGGGCAGACTGGTCCCTGAACATGATGTGCACATACCTGATACACCTGGTTCTTCTCATTGATCTGTGGGTAGACAAACTTGCTGTGATTAGGAGCACACGTCAGGTAGCAGTAGACGTTGCGGAAGTTGTTCCAACAGGATGGACAGCGCTGAAGGGCCTGTTTGGGTACTGACATGCTCTTGGCGATGGTGTGCATCTGGTCATCACCACAGCATACAGGGGTATCTCGATCTATGACAGGAGGCAGAATGCCTAACAGGTTTCTCAAAGAAAAACTACAATTGGCAAACAAAACTCACACAAGGAAAAGAACCCTTGTCTCCTGATGTCATAACATCCTATGGCTTGCAGCAGATGGCAGTACACTATATATATATATTCCCCATTTCCCTGAGAGCGTTTCTTGGGCTGGGCACCCTACTTTTCTTGATAAGACTTTTTTTTTTTTTTAACGCATTCAAGGGCAGGTTATTGATATATTCTGGCAAAAAGGCATGTCACTGCTGTTGTCAAGTCGCCTGGGGCATCAGGCACCCTTGTGGACTCTTCTCACAGGTTACCTGATTGCTACTCACTTTGAAAAAGTAATTTGACCATTGACATTCTATATATGTGTGTATTATACGTACCAGTGTAAATGTCTGGACACCAGAATTTGAGCAGATCCGATGCTTCCGTAGTGTTGAATGGTTTTGCTGTACCATTGTACCCACAGTTCACTGTTTTGCCCTCGATCTGCCCACATTGGCCATACCATATGCAGTGGCCATCTTCACCCTGCAAATAATGAAATTAAGCTCATAGAAAGGCAGCAGAAGCAACAAAACCTGAAAAATTTCTAGCACTGTGTGACAAATCCACACTGCAAAGCAGACGTACTGTGCCAGGGGAATCCAGAGGCATGCCCCCACTCACCCACTGGAATCGTTTGATTGTTTTAATCTGTGCAGTTTGGTTTCACATGACCCATTCTGAGGCAGTGAGCCCAAAAATTATGTAGACTGTTAAGCCCGGTGCACACTAGCGTCGGTGCTACATCGCGCGCGCCACGCGTGTCGCCCCTTGCGTGCTTCACGCACAGTGAAGGCTCTCACACGTGGAGTCTTGCGCGCCGCGTGCAGTCAGTGATCTCGCCACGAGTCAGTGCTTCTGAGTGTGCGATGGAATGCGAAATATTAGGGATCTGAAACGAATCATAAACTTCAGGCTGCTTGTTCGCAGTCTGAATAGAGACTGGTGATCGAGGCCACGATAACTTGATAGAATTTAGCTACAACAAACCCGGCTTTGCTGTATCGTATGATATGATATCGTAGACTGGGACGATGAGAGACTGATCAGTGACAACCCGGCGGTTCGGTTGTGTCTAGTTTTATTTACTCCATTTATGTAGCATTTACCGTAGTGTGAGTCAGAGGAGAGTGACACAACAAAACGGCATACCCGTCGACTGTGATATGAATCGATCTGAAAATTGTAGAGGTTTCCTGTTCACGATACCGGTCGATGAGGCGAAACATTTCGTCTTCTCGCAATTCCGCCATCTTGGAAGAGAAGAGGATGGCGAGTGGGCCCTTGCTGGCTGGCTCTTCTGATTGGCTGAAACCACGCTACACGCGCGCGTCAAGCGCGCCGAATAGAACAGGTCCTATCGCCGCGCGACAGAATTTTTCAATCGTGCTACGCCTGTCGCTTCGCGCTTCAAGGGGTTGCATACGTAGACGCGCGACAAAATTTGCTGCACGCGTGGCGCGACAATGTCGCATGACGCCAGTGTGCAAGGGCCCTTAGGTGTGAGACATGAACAAAGCCACTGTGTGACAGAGACTACAGTTTTAATGCATTACTCTTAGTCTTACTACTAATACTGTGTGTGCTTTTACATACCAGCAATATGGCCACTTTACTAAACTTCTCTAATCCAACTTGATCAAAGTTTCAACAGCTGATCATAACAGAACTTGTAATTATTTGGTAAAAAACAAAACAAAACATCTTGTGTGGTGTAGTTCACGTTATTCGGGGCACGGCATTGTGAAAATCACTCATAGTCTGCTTTAGTGCTTATACCTAGATTTTCTTGATTTGAAAGCTTACGTAGACATTGGAAATGGTTCAAACAGCATATCTGACTAAGGTGGCACTTTACATACTTTCTGGCTTTGTGGATGTGCTTGGAGAAGTTTCTATGCACATACATGTATGTATGTTCACTAAGAAACCTTGGCTTTATCGCATATGTGGTTGATGACAGATGTACAGATTTACGCTATGACCTGCTGGAAGTGGTACAGGATATAAAATCTCTAATTTGCCGAGTGTTAGTGCAGTGTGAAGCAGAAATGCAATAAACTGCATCCTTGTTCACCAACTCTCATGGCTGCATACCATGTCAAGCAAAAGGTCTCTTAAATAATGGATGCTGTTAACAGGTAATCAAGTTATCTAAGGTCTTAACATGTACAACATTCTCAGAACAGAGTATCGCAAAGACATTTTCCCATAAAATGATCATGGCACTAGTGCTGCTGAAATGTGATGTGATCATTTTAGACCTTATTACGTGGTATTGACAACTGTAAATGTCACCATTCAAACCTTATTGAAAATGCATCACAATACATTTCTATCCTTATGCCGTTATGGAAATGCAGTTTTCCAGATTATATATATTTTTTCTCAGTCTTTTCAACTTCAAGGCTGTGTGGTATACAGTACTGCTGATCTGCCTTCCACACTAGCTGACTTCTGAAAAGTGACTGGCTACAAAGTTGATGAAGACAAAAAGGAGAATTTACAAATAAGATCAATATTATAGTAATGGTCAAAACACTGGCCGCATTGGTTGTTATCTGACAGAGAAAGAAGAAAATGTGCAAGTCGCGTATCTACCATATCAAAATGTATAGTCATATGACATGAGCCAGTCAGCACGAGGGCGACGAGCTACGTGTGATTCATTACCATAAACATGTGAATGTAAGTACATCAGTGCATAACAATAAACTGTGCGAGTTCTCTGCTGCTGCCTTATACTAAAAGAATACAAGATAAACTGCCTGAGGTGTAGAAAGATGGTCTTGAAGTATGGCACAGCAGCCAAAACAACATGCCTCTTACTAATAAGAAAATACGGCAACTTACAGCGCTTGAAGGCCATGTCCAACACGCCAAACCGATAATAAAGAACAGAACTTTTGCGATGGCCATCTTCGCAGTACCCTTGTGTTATCTGGGCGCGGAAGAAGTCAGCTGCATTAGCACAAGCCCGTCTGACTTGTGTCGGGGGGGTCACCAAGTAGTTATTTTGGGTGGATCCACTTGCCAAACCGATGCACTCTGTACCGGAAGGCGCTGGTGGTGGTGTGATCATGTGAACGGTACGTTGTGTAACGGGAGTATGCATTGTTTTGTATGAAGTGTGTGATACTTGAAGAGAAAAGATGACGGGTGACGCAATTGTTTTATTTGCACAATAAACAAAAAGAACCCATTCTCTCACTTTCACTTTCAATCGACGGTTTGACAAGTATGCGTAGGTTATTCGTGTGACAGCCGAAGCCACGTGTACAAAATGATGACTGCTCCCTGCAACAGCTTAGTGCACATGCACCGGTTTCCCCAGTTACCAGTCGCGCGATCGCTGAGGTCATCGTGTGCTTAGCCGCGGGAAATTTCATCGAACTAATTATCAGTGCCTCGATCTTTTTGGTTTGTCAAATAAGACGGTGACGTTGTGGAGCATTAGCATTAAAGACTATGTGGTATCATCGGCGAGAGATGACAAAATGACAGTGTTTCAGTCCGCAAGGAAAAAAAACAAAAAAAAAACTTGATGCAGGAAAACCGATTTTGGTAAAGTCAGTTTTCGATCTGTAGCATGCAAAGAAACATCGAAAAGCAGTTTTTTGGGTTTTTTTTTTTTTTTGGGGGGGGGGGGGGGGGGCAGCAGGTGCCGTTTTTCCGAGTTTGCAGAAAAAGTGCCGTCAGTTTTTCTGCGGGGGGAAAAAAATGCTATTTAGACCTGACATCTCGCCAATGCGGCCGGATACCTGCACTACTAGTAGTAGTGGCCGGTGCCATACTGAGTCAGCTTTGGTGACTGAGCTCACGTTGATTTTTTTTTTTTCTTCAGTTTTTCCTGCAGAAAAATTGCTATTCAGTTTCTCTCTCCACTGACACTATGGTGCCGCACTGAGCCTGGTTCAGTTTTGGTCAGTGAAAGCCGTTTGAGGGTATCACCCTTAACTGATTGAAGTGGCGGCAACCGGCTGCATGAGACTATACACAGCGGATCTATAGTTCTGGGTGGAGTCAGTAGATCATGATACACGACACCCAAAGCACTGTCTTTGGCTGGCGGAAAATTAAAGAAAATGTATGAACACCGGCCTAATCACGTCTGCTCATTGACTCCACCGTGGGACCGTGCAGCCGGGACACTGTGACAATCCCAGTGAGGGCATTTCTTGCCTACCGGCACAGGACTGAATGACTGAAATGCAGCAGGTTTTGCCCGGTTCAGTAACCCATGGTTACTGCAAGCCCAGTCGATCTGTCGAAGCAGAATTCTGTGAATTTTAAAATTGTCTCAAGTGTTGTTGTAGTTGTTGTTGTTGCCATTATGCACCAGTAGTGCTGTATGTGTCACAGTTGTGAATCAGTGGTTGTATGAGATTATTGATTGATCGATTGATTTGATCTTGTTTGTGACTGACTATGTTTTCGGGTTTTATGTATCAGTATTGCAATTCAGTATCCCCTGATGTCACGCGATGTATGCCGAGTTAACTTAAATTATTTATGCTGATGTTTGTGAGAGCGGCCTGGACCAAGGACATTTCCCAGCCATGGGATTAGACCTAATAATATCACTTGATTGTCTTTAATAATGATGCATCATTTAAATACACAATTTAATGTCAAAATTACTGGTATCAACTGAACACACTTATAGGCTAGAATATTAACATGCTCCGGGGATCATTCCTGCGTACGCCAAAGTGACCCGGTGTCGTTCTCTTGGGTGGCACTGTCAGTCAAGTTTCTGTAAGTTAAGGCGGCAACGGCGAGCATTCCAGTTATACATGAAAATTCCGTGAAAAACAGATAACAAACAAACAAACAAACAAACAAACAAACAAACAAAAACATCTCCATTCTAACTTCATCGGGTAAAAGGGGTTAACCGCCCATTGATTTAGTGAGCACTTAGGCCCTTTTTCCTGGCATTGCGGATCCCCGACCCCCTCCCCCACCTCAACAAAATGTATTGTATTGTATTGTATTGTATTGTATTGTATTGTATTGTCATATTGTTTTGCGTAGTTTCTGGGTCATGTTGCCTTGCACTGAGTATGCATTGTCATTTTGCCAGTATTAAAGCGTCGCATTGTGAATCTGTGTACGATACAGGGGGAAGTCCAGAGGGCTGTGACCGATACGTTGGCCGCTCACTATACCATCTAACACTGAACGAGTTCAGCCGGCTTCCAAGCCAACTGGCACACTGGGTGACCGCATTCCGTTCACGAGACAGTCGCGAAACCAAGCAAGTGGCGTGAAAAGCCCACTTAAATTAAAGTCTCAATACTTATGACAGGCTTACAACCTTTTCAAGTATCGAATACGCTGAATCAGTCATTTCGTTCACGATATAGTACCATTGTGGTGATTCTGGCCGCCGTGTATGTTCTAGAAGTGTACCGCGCACCGCCGGATGAGCAGACGACATTATTTGGTTGCGGATTGAGGACTGGTGACTACTTTTAGAACCTTTTTCAATTCCCAGTCTGTTCAGGAATGGACCGCAGATTCAAATAAGGTCGTATTTCTCTAATATCAGAAGCCACCAACTGGCACCGAGTCACGAAAGCGGTCACTATGGCCAGATGAAACATCCTTCTGCCTGGCAAACAGCCTTACAGCTTCGAAAACGCCGCCGGGTAGTTTTCCATCATAGCAGCGTTACAAACATAGAGGCCACAGTTGTGAGGCCACCCTATAATGCCCACCCCATCCCCCAAGGTGGAAACTGGCAAGGGAATCCGGCCCAGATGAGCATGCGTCAATGGAAACTGAGCATGTCCGCTTGCATATCAGTAATACATATATTACTGTGATATTTGGTTCTTTGGGTCTGCCGCTTTGGACCAACAGGAGTCGGACGGAAGTGGTCAGGCAAGCACTGTTCATAGTCTCTGGCGGATGGCCAGCGCCTAGTACTGAAGATCAGAGACAATGAGAAATCGGAGATGCAGCTTTTATTATTGAAGTCTTGGTCAGCAATGCTGAGCATACCACGCAGAGTGTAAACGACGGTCGAAGATGCCTGTAGCTGGACATGTGAACCAGACACTCCCTGGAGCGTCAAAGTACAAAGCAGGGAAGACTTCTGAGAGATGGGATGGAACTCGTAAGGGTTCTTTCCGAGCAAAGAAATGGCATTTCCACCTGAACTGAACTGAATTGAACTGAACTGAACTGAACTGCTGGTTCTTTCAGATCTCGTCAATCAAAGACTGACTGGAAGCCGGACTGTAGTCTTGAGTTTATGCCCCCGCCCCCATCCCCACCCTCCTCCACCTCCTCTTCAGATTTTTCAGACACAGTTGGATTGCCTAAAATGGCCTTGAGGTGGGAATAAGACCTACGTACTTAAGTTTAAAGTGATGTCAAAGATTCTCTCCAGATAGCGTAGCCATTACTGATTTTGATATGAGTCAGGTAAAGCCTCGATCACGTGATGTTCCTGGTCTGCCCTCACACGTTCTACTCATGATCATGCTGACGTGAATATAGCGTGTTCTGTCTTAGTGAGAGAAGGTGAGTTACTGTGGAACAAAGCCACCACAGAAAAACTGCACCACCTCTGGCCGAAAAAAGGAGGCCATGAGTGTTGTAGGTGTGGGTGGAAGGTTGTAACTGGGTGTTCTACAGCTTGGTCGTGGTACATGTACGTGTGTAGTGTTATCTGGGATCTTGATAACGTCCCCAATACGTGTGATCCTCAATGACATTTCTGTGCTGCTAGGAGCTTCTCAGTAATTGCGCAGACCGAATTCCACCAGGGTGCATGCTTGCCAGTGACGCCAGCAAAAGTGGGCCGTTCTGGTAGGTCAGACTGACTGACCAATCATGGTCTTGCGATAATGTGAGGACATCACGCCACTTCTACTGACCTGTATCCAAACAAAACGTTATCAACACTGCAAACGTACTTCCTTCAACACCAAACCTACGTACAATGCATCTTGTTTGTTTGGCCATGGTTTGTCGGCATGGCAGAGACACCTATTTGAGGGTTATCTATAAATCTGGTTAACGGTTTCTCTAATCCGTGAAAAGCCGACTGAGTCCTAACCATCTATCAACCTGGTTTGCCTGAGACGTTCGATACCCCAGGACCGCTCGGATACACTTCAAGCAAGCGGCAGGTCACGTGTTGAGACCGCAGACATGCAAGAGGTCGGATTGGCACTGAGAAAAAAGCCAACGCACTTGTAGCCAGGCCCAACATTGAGTGTGTATAATTATGTCCATTTTGTTCTGCCAGTAGTACCATGCAATATTGTAAATTATCCAGAATTCGGTTTTTAGGCATGACAGTTAGCGAAATAAACCAAACATCATCATCATCGTCATTATCACCATCATCAAATTATTAAATGCTGTCGGTATCCCATTAAGTTTATGTGAAGTGGCTGTGAGCGTTGCAACTGGTTATTTTTTTTCATTAATAATGTTATTCAAGGTAAATGATACTTTATTGCCTGATCTGAATCTGAATGACTCGCTACGAAGGTATGATGTATGTGTAAATGCGCAGTTAAAAACTGAAGCCGCAAAGTCTATCTGTTTGTCTCGCTTCCCCCCCCCCTCACACACACACACACACACACACACACACACACACACACACACACACACACACACACACACACACACACACACACACACACACACACACACAGAGGCCGTACCATGATTTTATATTGACGAAGAACTTTGTTTAGCTTCACAGTAAACTGTAGGGTTGCAGTGGGACGTTTATACGTTTAGGTTCAGGCACCTTGCAGCCATTGAGCTTTCAAGCGCAAAACACTCGTCAAATCACTACACTCAAACTGGATTTAACATAAGTGCACCGGACACCAAACGTACATTTTCCTTCCCGTCATTTCCCTTGTATTAGAAGCAAGAAGAACCGTGACAACTTTTGTTTGCATCACGTCCTTGTTGAAGTTGGTTCGCTGCGCGGTTGTGTGGAGACGAATAACAGACCTTTACAGTCACAAGGGCGATCATCACGGGGGTAAAACAAAATGGGCGGGAGCTTATCGGTGCTATGCCGGCCCACTCCAAATCGTGATTGCACCGTCAACTTATCAGCGGGTTCCCACGCCATAGCACCTCGTGTTTTTTCAAATTCAAAACGCCATAGTACCGGAAAAAACACGATTTGGATTTTCAGTTGTCGGTTAGAACGATTACATGGGGGCGCCAGTTTACACTACTAATGCGTTACTACAATCTAAAGACGTGTATATGCTCATGTTTTAAAATAACGGCTTTAGATGAGAGCAATCGTCGTCAGAACATTTCAAGCGGCATGGCAACAGACAAAGGGCCTCCGTTTTTGTTAGCCCCCCCCCCTCCCCCACCCCGTGATCATACGATGTCTTGTAGGCAAGTGTTGACATTTCTTATCTGTATTTCAGTAAAATTGTGACACGCACGTGTTGTATGTCGTCAAAACAGGCTGACAGTTGCCAGTAACACACTACGTGACGAGAGAAACGTCTTTGGCGGACGTAACAGGTACAACGATGTTTGGGGAGGGGGAGAGGAGCCGATCACTGGTCCCACCCCCACCCCCACTAGGCCCCGCCAACACCAACTAACCAACCAACCAAACAAGAATGAAAAAAAATTAATAAACATATAAATCAAACACACCATAGAAACAAACGGCAACTTTAACCACGTGACCAGCAAAACAGAAGAGAACAAAATCCTAACAAGCGAACAAACCAACAACAACAACAGCAACAACTACAAGTTAGATTGACACCATAAGACCTTCCCTTTTGTTTCGGAAACCCTTTCGTGTATTGTTAGGCTGTGTTGGCTTTACTTGTTATGCTGGTTTATTATTTCCTTCCTGTACGTACTTGTCATCATGCTTGTGGCTATTGTTTTTAAATGCGAGACATTTTGTGTGTGTGTGTGTGTGTGTGTGTGTGTGTGTGTGTGTGTGTGTGTGTGTGTGTGTGTGTGTGTGTGTGTGTGTGTGTGTGTGTGTGTGTGTGTGTGTGCCAGGTGTGTGTGTGTGTGTGTGTGTGTGTGTGTGTGTGTGTGCCAGGTGTGTGTGTGTGTGTGTGTGTGTGTGTGTGTGTGTGTGTGTGTGTGTGTGTGTGTGTGTGTGTGTGTGTGTGTGTGTGCCAGGTGTGTGTGTGTGTGTGTGTGTGTGTGTGTGTGTGTGTGTGTGTGTGTGTGTGTGTGTGTGTGTGTGTGTGTGTGTGTGTGTGTGTGCCAGGTGTGTGTGTGTGTGTGTGTGTGTGTGTGTGTGTGTGTGTGTGTGTGTGTGTGTGTGTGTGTGTGTGTGTGTGCCAGGTGTGTGTGTGTGTGTGTGTGTGTGTGTGTGTGTGTGTGTGTGTGTGTGTGTGTGTGTGTGTGTGTGTGTGTGTGTGTGTGTGTGTGTGTGTTAGCACGACGATTGCTTTTTGTGTGATCACAGCACTTTATAAGAAATATTTGTTATTATCGTTTATCTGTTATTACCGTTATATCTCCTTTTCTTTATCACATACACGTTAACGAATAAGTGGATGTCGACTTCAAGTAAGGCCGTGTAGTATGATGACTTATATTAGTGTTGCACTTTGATTATACTCGTGTTTGCTGCAATAAGAGCCGCCAAGGAACCGTTAATCTTGCCTGATTTTCGCATACTAGACCAAAACCCCCAAAAGAGTCAAAACGTGGGATACTTGGTACGAAATGTACTATAGCTCGGAGTTAAGGTTTCTAGTTTGTGGCGGTTGGGTGGAGGCGGTACCGGCAGTAGGCATGACGGGGAGGATGGGCGTATGAGAAAATTCAACCATGGCGTCCTCCTCAAGACACATGTGCAGGGTGAGGAACCCGGTGGTGAGGGGGCAGGGGATACGGGGGAGGGGGGGGGGGGCGGAGGGGGACGTTGTGGTGGATGCCACAGAGAGCAGACGAATTCAGTCGAATTTGAAATTTCGGTTTCTGACCCCAAATCTGTATGTTCAAATTTTGTGTTGAATGACTGACGAAATTCAAGAGAGGCGGATATGCCACATTGTCCCGGCATTGGGAGTGGGAAGGCTGAAGAACACGTGGTGAAGGAAATTCTAGGACCCACCTGCCATAATTGACGGGAAAAATATCCGCAGACGCGGAAAAAAACAGGTACTGTCTTGTTTCAGTTGTTTGTTTGTTTGTTTTTTCGCGCTAAGCCTGCCGGCCGGTCAACTCGATGCAGTCGACAGTGCAGATACAGTGTGCACGACATTAACATTCTTTCCATCTCTCTTTAAAAACAAAACAAAAATAATATAAAATAAAATGAATATTTTGGGGGGTTGCAATAACTTGATGAAGAGGATGAAGGGGTGGCCATATGCATATTTACTTCATTATGACCATCCTGATCCAGCATTCCAAAAATCTTTGCATTTGTAGTCGTTTTCTCGTCAGCGTTGTCGCGATAGAATCGAAGGGGAGTAATACATGAGCCAAGCGTTTTTCTACGCGTGCTGGGGACTACTTACATTACTGCCCCTGGCATACAAATGCTCAGCTCAGTGTCTCCAGAGACATACATAACATGTTATGTATGTCTCTGGTGTCTCTATCGCCGTTAGACAAATACAGGGTTAGGTGACTTTTCATGTGCCGCGACGATGTGTGTGTGTGTGTGTGTGTGTGTGTGTGTGTGTGTGTGTGTGTGCAGTGTAAAACGTCAGATACCAGACGACAACAACACGGAACTACCAAACAAACCAGCTCACACACGGCAAGTCCTCTTGTTTTTCTTTTTCCTTTTTTTAATCCCCCTCGATGACGTCACAATGGCCACTTCCGGTCACTTCACCCCATACACCCCGTCCCACCGGGCACCACAACACCCAAAGGACACTACTCCTATCCTACTATACACAACCATCATTACCTGCCCTCTTGTTGTTTTTGTTGTTGCGCTGAATACTGTACCTGCTACACGTTGCACTGCAAGCAGAGACCATATGATTTATCACAGTGTACTCTGTAACTGGCAAAGGTACTGAAAACAGTCTCTGTGGCCAGTACTATTATGGAGAAAAACACCAACAAGCTTTTTTTTCATTTGATGCACAAGCAGCCGCAGTTATCAAGCGCACGTGACGCAATCAATTTATCGAATGCAGGAATCGACGTAGCTGGAAGTCCCTCGCCCAACTGAGCAACTAGTTAACTATGACACATTTGGGTCAACAGTTAACTACATCTTGCTGACAGCTCCTGTGAACAGGAAATAGCATTATCGTTCTACTGTATGTGTTGACATTTACACCTCTGTTATTTTGACAGAGACCCGACTGGCACAACACAGTGCTAGCGGTAGCGGACTGTTGAATGTTGGTACCCGTTTTGAATGTGTTTTCCTGGATATATCTGGCCTTCAGTTACAAAGTGCGACTTTCAAGTAATATTTGAGGCTGAGATTCTGCTCAGTGGATACCGGCTGAATTCAGGAACGGACAAATGGGTGTCACATGCAGGTAAACAAAGTTAAAATGTGATTTCTGTTTCATGTGATTCCGTTTAGTCAGTTCTTCACGTTAACACACACACACACGCACACACACACACACACACACACACACACACACACACACACACACACACACACACACACACACACACACCTCTGTCTGTCGGCACCAATACAACCGTCCTATATGCAAACAAAAGGCTGTGGAGCGAAACGTACAACTGTGCACGGACATATCACTTTCCAATATCCCCCCTCCATATGTTTTGAGCTTTTAAAAGCGTCACGTGTCCATTTCAAGGCCACAGAAAAAGTAAATGATCAGATATGGCCACGTTTTCTGATCCAGAGATATCTGGTGTCAATATGAAGGCACTTTATACAAGGCCCCTGATCCATACCAACGTCCTTACTATGTGTAAAGTACAGTTTACGAAGTACATGGCGGAAAGAGTAGAGAGAAGGGCATTGGGCGGTCACCAGCTAGTAGTGGCTCTCTGACTGAAGACTGGTATTCAACAAAGTCAGTGTCATGCCTGTACTCTGGTCCACCCGACGTGAAAAGTGTACAAACCGACTGTTCAGATAGCTGGGGCAGCTCTTTTTCTTCCTTTCGCTTACTTCATTCACCGCCTGGTACCTAACGCAGACGTTAAAAAAATTCCAACATCCAACCATCCAACCCTGAACACTGACACCAGCCCATCGATCAGCCACCACCACTACCACCACCAGCAACACACACACACACACACACACACACACACACACACACACACACACACACACACACACACACACACACACACACACACAATTTCTGTCAACAGCTGCTATCAAATTATGTGAAGCTTGTCATTTTGTGCAGCAAGTCGAACTTATTGAAAACCCAGCTGCTTTGCAACACATGACCAAGCTCTTGTATGTTGCTGCACTTTGTGGTTCGCGGCTTAATCATGTTTTCACAGCGCACGTGGATGATTCAGGTGTAATATTTACACAGTTTGAACAGCAGTTGTGCTGTGTTAACTGTACGTTTTGCATCGTAGTTTCATCAAAAACCTGTGATATCTGTTTGTGATTTTTTTCGGTGATGTATAGTTTCACCATCATTGTAATCAGCATCATCATGTCACAGGGTGTGTGTGTGTGTGTGTGTGTGTGTGTGTGTGTGTGTGTGTGTGTGTGTGTGTGTGTGTGTGTGTGTGTGTGTGTGTAGCTGGAACACAAATCGTATCCACTCGGACTATGATGGGCTCCTCATGTGATCACTGTAAGCTGCGTTGGCATTACGAGTATCGTGACATGTTGTCCAAACAGCTGACAGTGATAGTAGTGGGTTTGTTATCACTCTAGAGCAGTGTCGGAATAAGGTCAGCGACTTGACGAGTCATTCACTCGTGATTACATACATGTATACACATAATGGTCACTCGAGGTCACAAGCTGCCAAAGTGTACCACGTCATATGGAAATACATAGTACGCACCGGAGTGAATATTAGGGTGGGGGGTTTGCGCATATAATAGAACTTTCATTGCATATTACAGCCCTGCGGCGCCTTAAACGTTTCTAAAGAGACCGATATGTGCGCCGAAGAGAAGCGTACTTTATATAATACCACAAAACCTGTACTAGTGGACTAGTTCGTAAACTGCAAACTCTATAGACAAGGCCTCTGAGAAAGACTGATTACATTCCATGTGCATTTTCATTTCGGGCGAGCGGCAGACGGATGCCATACACGAACTGTTTTATCAGGCGGCCACAATACGTTTTCGTGTCAGTTGTTTGTTTGTTTGTCTGAGCGTTTCTACACGCTCAACTCAGTGATAAGAACCAGTTACAGAACACTGATAGTGCCAGCAATAGAATTCAAAGACAAAGCAAACAACGCACAGCCTACGTACGTTACTTACTGCAACAAAACGGAACACACATAGGCCTACGTTTGACAGAGATCGAAAGGAGCATTTGCAGTTTATTTCTATCGGTGTCACACGTGTCCCAAAACGGAGCGACAAACGAGCAGATGGTGTTACCTGCATTGTGTTATAACAATACCGCATCCACTCTCTTTGAAGCTGTTCGAGCGTGAATCCAATATGAGTGTCATTATCAGTGTCGTGATCAGTGTCATTGTACATTTTATCAGAGCAGCCAGGCGCAATACCATAAAACGCAATATGTAGCTATTGGAAGCCTTGCATTGGCCTGCAATATATTACAGTGCAGCCCGCTTGGAAAGGAAGCACTGGCACCGTTTGTACGATTTAGTGAACAGCACTTACAGAACGTGTGGTGCAGATAAAGCAGGTGACATTGTGACAAGGTATGTTTTTACTGGATTTACTATCTGTGACATATCGCATTTCAGAGTGACACAAAGTAGGTGACATCAGTGTGACAGTTAATGTTTTTAAATCACTGTCAGTGACATTATAGTAATATACGAGTATCTCATTGCTGTGTAAGACAAAGCACTGCAGGTGACGTTGTGACAACGTATGCTTTTGTATGCTGAATCATCATCAGTGTCCGTAGGTGGTGGAAAAGGACGTTAAACCCCCAAACACCCACCCAGCCAGCCACCGACAATCAGTGTCACATATCGCATGTCTAAGTGACAGGCTTACTATACTGGTAAAGTGTCAGGGTGTCAATAGGTAAGTGAAGCAGAATCTGTGTATACAAGTAATGTCAGCAGCTGTGGTTCTCATGTTGGACTGAAACAGGTCCAGTGAGCACAGTCCCGTGACAAAGTGCCAGTATATCTGGTTATCTGTAGACAAGCCTATCTCGTTCGCTTAAGAAATACAAGAGAAGGTGGCGAGGGAAAGACCAATCACGTGTGACAAATGGACCACTCCGTCGGGCATGTCGGAAATCAAAGAATCTCCAACCACGCTGCGCACGTCTAATGTACACAATATAAGTATACACGTAAGAACTGAAGACCAGCTTAATATGTTGGTAGCCTACATATGTTATGAGTAGTTAGAGTCAGTGGTAGGGTACTTGTATGTTGAGTGTGACCACCACAACACTCTATCAGTCGGCAACGGGACGCTTACTACAGTAGAAGTGTACCAGAAGGTTGTGTGACTGTGTTTCTAATTCTGTAGACTAGAGTCCTGCTTGACAGATCAGACCTAACACACCAGTCACAGGAATTGAATCTGCCTTGAAGGGATAAGTGGTAAGTCACTGAACTTCGCATGAACTTCGGTTTCGCACTCTATAAACAGCCTTTTGCACAAACAGACGGAGCGCAGCTTAGAATCAGTACTTAGTTCTCCGTTTTTCCCCCCAAAGACGAAATCTCGCTAGCTGAAAACAGTGCAGAAGTGACTGAGACTTCGTAAGGTAAGTAGCATCACTTTTATTTTGTCTTCAGTTCAGTGAGTGCTTTGCTCTAGTATCTCGTACTCTTTTCCATTAACTTTTAATTTTTTTTAATTTTTGCATTATTGGTTTGCACGGCTGCTGATATGTGATATACAAAGGACTGATCGACGTTAGACAAGGTAAGCGGCCTACGTTCCGATGTGACTCCAAGTACAGCTATTTACAGCAGACTTTCGCCAGTTTAGGATCTTGTCACGCTATTCCTTTGTCAGTAGAAATTCCTTTCTAAGCTGGACACGAACTCCCCGCAGGTATTTGGTTTGCTTTGAAATTGGCGTTACGCTTGAGTGATCACGAAGGTAAGCATCTACAAGAATCCGTTCTGGACTGACGGGTACACGATCATGTCGCGTCGCTTCACTGCCTTCTGAGCTGCCTCTAGTCGTGGAAATTAATTAAGTGATAAGGAATTTCAAGAGTCAGTCACGCTAACTGTACCGATTTTCGTTATACCCACAATAAACCAAACACACTAAGCAGTCTCTATGTGTGAGGACACTTGGCGGATATCGGAGAAGAAGCAGGAATATGACATACTTCGTGGAAGTGTTAGTTACGATTTGGCCTTGACATTCTGCAGCAAGAGTGACAAACAAGCTCAGTTATATAGATAGAATGCCTCAGTACCGTGTTATGACAAGTTTAGTGCGCACTCTGTTTTATATTTAACATGTGTCAGAAAATACATGCGATAACACTTTCACAGATGGGAAACACAGACTGACATCAGCCAAGCTGTTTCCATATGTAGCATCATGTACGCGGCACAGGTGAAATCGCACGAACTGTGCGAGGTAGCTAGCTTATGACATAGAAGAAACTTTACGGTCGCCGACATGCTGTGCTGCTATCCGCTGGAATCTAATGCTTATGTATGGACTCGCACTGCAGGAGTATTGTATTGTATCAGTCGGGTAGACTGACTGATCTGTCACAAGACAGGGAGGTTTTCAGTCGGGATGAATCATAGCTGAAAGTTCAACAGGGTGATGTCAGCATGTAATTCGTTTGGCCGATCTACCTGTGAAAGCAGCTATACACAACGCCAAACCGCGTTAGATGGATATTCCCGATAAAAACAGGTTTGACGCAGTAGAACCGTGAGTGTCTATAATTACCATCGCCACAGAAATCCCGTCAGGAGTTCACAGCTAACAGCTACGGTTACGGTTTTCAAAAGAAAGAGGACGACATTTACATATACAACACGACTACAGCTGGCGTCCCGTCTCTACACTTTTCGATCTAGACAGTTGAAAGTTGTCTGTACGCCTGAGGGAACCGGAGATCCACAGCTGTGATAAAGTGGATTGAAGTAAATCAGTGCAGGAGAAGTGGATGGTCGGCAAACTGAATCCTACGTGAGATATACGACACACTGAGTCAGCTGTGTTTAGCGGCAGCTGTATACATTTTCAAGTGTCCCATCTCATTTCAATTACCACTGTGACCAGCGTTGTTGGAAAACCTTCGGTCAGTAGTACGACAAACCAGCCAACTGGCAGCGTACTAAACGTTTGCAGTATCTCTATATAGCAAAGGTTTGACAGCGAAATTTGATATTTCTGACACAGACGCTGGAAACCAACAACAATGGGGGCGGAACTGGCGTAAGTATTATGCAGTTTATCTGCTTTGATTTAAATGCTTTCTGCCTGGAATGTCACAGTGTAGTGTTGATGGTAGTGTCTGTCACAGTGTAGTGTTGATGGTAGTGTCTGTCACAGTGTAGTGTTGATGGTAGTGTCTGTCACAGTGTAGTGTTGATGGTAGTGTCTGTCGACACAACTGCCTGGAATGTCACAGTGTAGTGTTGATGGTAGTGTCTGTCGACACAACTGCCTGGAATGTCACAGTGTAGTGTTGATGGTAGTGTCTGTCACAGTGTAGTGTTGATGGTAGTGTCTGTCACAGTGTAGTGTTGATGGTAGTGTCTGTCGACACAACTAAGCTCACAAATCGTTCTGAATTGTTTTGATAGCAACAGAGACTTACATCGAGAGATAGGAAACAAAGGCACTATCTGAAATATCAACAGGCTACGTATTCATGATATAGACAAAACAGCCCAATGTACGAATTGTGAAAACTCAAGAATCAGAAAAGAGAAATCTGTTACACCACCAACCATCTCAGTCAACCTCTGATCCACACAGCCCCATTCCTCTACCATTTTTCACTTGGTCTTCTCACAAGACAAGTTTGTGAACTCTTGTCAGTACCCTGACTATATAACTGGCTGCCTCTTTCATGAATCAGAATTGCATGAGGACAGTACGACTGACCCTTAGATCTGTTAGACGTTTCAGCGGTAGGATGGTAGGTCTCCCCCCCCCCCACCTCCCATTGTGGCTTGTAGCCAATATAGGGCAAGGCGGACTTGTCCAATGGCATACAAAGCACACACCTCCTAGATCTAGGGAGCGCTCTCAGCTTTACTTACTTCCCCTACTTTCAAATTGACCTGATTGAGCGCATGTTTTCGGCTTTAGTAACGCCTTTGTTCCTATTCTATATATATATATATATATATATATATATATATATATATATATATATATATATATATATTTATTAGCCATAGATACTAATCTGAATACAGCTAACGGCATAGGTGAAAATATTGGTGAAAATGCGAACTGGAGAAAAACGAAATGAGCCTAAAATATACCTCCCGAGAAGCTCAAGTAACAGTGGTCAAATGTAATCTTGCTCAGTGAAGAAAGTGGCGTCAGCGGATGACGTCAAAGTACTATTCTGGATTGTTTTATTCCTTGGAAAGGGCTTGCCGGGTTTTCAAAGGAGTGAAAATATCGAATTACGCTGGTTTCACTTACTCCGAGAAGAAACGGAATGACAGAGAACGTTGGTTGTTATAATATATAATATTATTAGGTCACAACTTCCTAAATAACCCTGTCTCTAAACTATATCTACGAAAGTGGCTGTAGAAAAAGTTATTGTGGAAAACCTATGGCAACTGCAATACCAAATGTACCATGCAACTTTTTTTTTTTTTTTTTTTTTTACTGAGGGTATAAATGTCTACCAAAGGGACACTGGCATACGGTTATTGATCCAAACTTATTACAATAACGTTGCCATTAGTCCATTACCGCATGGGCAAACTGCTTGTAACATATATATGAATCACTCAGTAGAATAAAACACCTTTCATACATCAGCGCATAATACCAGCTCATTTTGATACATGCACACAGCTTGTGTTGATACAGCCGTGCACGCTTTTACAATAATGTCAATGCAAATACTGGCGGGTGTCTTTCCGCAGCAACAGTTTCAACAACAACAACAACAGCAGCAGCAGCAGCAGCAGAGGCAGCATCCGTAGATGAAATTGGCAGGGACATGAACTTGAGGTTTCATTGAAACCATTTAGGCAGTATTGATAGCAAGACGAACCATTGTAGCTTATTTATCAAGATGAAGGTTAAACTCTTCAGGCGTTTGTACAGGAGACTCCTACGTATCTTAAAATGACATAAAAACATTGAGCGACGACTGGCAGTGGTTATCACTTCGGACAATGGACCGGGAGACCCGGGTTCGAATCCAAGCCGAAGCAAGCGGGATTTGTGTGCTATACGGGCCCAGTGGGGAGGCTGTTTCCACACAGCCGAGACTTACCCACTTCCCTTGTTATGACACATCTCATGAAGTGGATGATTAGCAGGCGACACCGCGGGTGCCGTAGTTCCCGGGCTTGGTTAACACCGAGGTATTTATGACAGGAAACATGGAATGCGGCCCTCTGTTGCAGTCGTAAACCACATGGACCTCAATAGCATCATTAGATCATCATCATGCATAAAATGAAATAAATAAAAATGCCCCGACTTTCGAGCCCTCCGTGGATTCCAGCCACGATTGGAGGAATACCACTGGAAAGGAGATGGGAAAAAAGCGACGAGAAACCTTTCAAGTGAAGGCACCACTTCATCTTGCCTCAAGCGCAGTACATAAAATGCACTCTACACACGTACAGTACTGTCCGTATTGCTTGTCTTGTACAACCTGTTTAACAGTGAGGTGGTTTAGTAACAGATGGAGTATGCGCCGCATAGTATTCATAGTGTGTTCTCGATAACCCGCTGCTTACAAACTGGTTAACCAACAGCAAGAGCCAGTCGTTGCCATGAGATATGAACAATAAAACCCCCACACCTGGTGTGTTCATCGACATCTTAAAACGGCTGCAGCGCTATAAACCGGAAAATTACACGGGGAACTTAGATTGCTTTCTCTAACAGCTAAAGCATAACAAAACCGCTCCGTACAATCGCTTTAAATTACTAGTGCGAGAGTTTAAAAAAAAAAAAATTAAGCGTTATCTAAAGTCTCAATACATTTGACAGGCATACAAGGGGTGGGGTGGGTGTTTGGGAGTTTAACGTCCTTTTCCACCACGTATGGGTGATATCAAAGACGGGGCGACGAGAAAAAGGCCAGCACAAACATTTGGCCCCAGCCGGAAATCGAACTCACGACCCGAGCACTGAAAGTCCAACGCTCTACCATTCGATTATCCCGGCTCCCCGTACGACAGACATACAACAACGCCGTGGAAAACTTTTCATGAAATGTGCTTACTCTGTGCATCAGAATCAGTCACTGGGGTTGGCGTATATGTTGTTCTTTGCACGTAGAAGATTACCGTGTATTGAGCAGACGACGTTATTTGGTGGCGGACTTGAACACCAACTAGCGCTTACTGGTGGCTATTTTTAGCGACTTGGGTCGTGTCGACGTGTAGTACAGGTACAGACGCTTTAGGCCGAAAAAAAAAAAGTCATATTTTTCTACTGTTAGAAGCTGCAAAGTCACGAAAATAGTCGCAATGGCCAAAAGAAACATCAATTCACTTGGCAAACAGCCTGAGAGTTTTGTAAGCGGCAGTTTTTCCCCTCAGAACTCATGACCAACATAGAGACTTTAACTACACACAAAGTGTTTGGGTTCATGGGGCTTACTCCGTCGAGACTGACATGTGATCGACATAAGGCTGGTTGTACTAATACCTTTCGCTATAGTTCGTTATAAAAAGTGGGGCTCCAGAAGTGGCACAGACATGCATTGTTATCAGTGTGGCAGCCACAATATGGCACATGCTTATATCACATGCCTGTGAGTGCTAGAGAGGGCTGTTGTCTTACTGCCAGTAAATAGTACCAGCCAGAGGAACAGCAGAACAGTACACGTTACGACAACGACTGTCACACTGTAGGTTTGACGGCGTGTAATGGAAGTGAGACAGCAGGGACACAGTACATCAGCGTCCCGAGTTTACGAAGACTATCCTGTTACACTCATCGGCTGGGCATCGGTTTCTCTCTGACCTTGCGAGCTGTCTTAGTTTCCGCTTCAGTTAACATTGAGACCATCGGAATGCCTTTACTCGTAGTGTAGACACTGGAGCAAAGCAAACCACGGAAACACAGCTTGTTTCTGTACACTTTGTGCTTGAAGAAAGGTAAGTGAAACAATGCTGTAGGGAGGAAGAAACTAACACCGATGAGATAAGTTCTTTATTGTCTCATAACACGCAGTGCGGTGTGATGGAAGAGTTTTTAGTAATCTCCCACTTGTACGACTGTAAGCGAAAATAAATTAGAGCCACAGTCCCGAGGAGAAACACTTAGAAAACGAAGCCACCCCAGCCGCACAAGGTGATAACACTGGAGTAAAGTACCAGTAAGATAAGGCAGGTGAAACAACGAGGAACATCCCGAGGATCCCAGCGAGGATTTATTCAGTTTCTGGGCGTTGTAATGAATGTGGTATCCAATTCTGTTCCAGCAAACTGTGTGCTGTGTGCTGTGTGTGTGTGTGTGTGTGTGTGTGTGTGTGTGTGTGTGTGTGTGTGTGTGTGTGAGCAGTATGACATGACAGTAGTGCATATGAGAAGATGAACAGATGACTCTGAAGCATCTCTGTAAGAGTAACTAAATCGTGCGCTGTGTTTGTGTGTTGACAGTAAGCGGAGTGCTGGCAAGATGTCTGGCAAAATGTCGAAAGAGACACGCACCCTGTATTACCGGGCGGAGTTCCAGACTATGGGGGACGTGCTGCAGGACGGACAACTCAACGAGCGGGAGTTCTACAGACTCATGACACTACTGGGACTGCCTGACGTCGCCAAGTCTGCTGGGGTAATTATGGTCACCCAAGAAACAGGATGCTGGGTTTCGCTTCCTGTATGTGTTTGTCCACGTCCGTTTGTAGGCTTTGGTGACCTCCTTCAAAAATAATTTGAAAACATTGCATGTCAGTAGAATATTGTGTAGGGCTGGTTAAGTAAGTTAGGAACCGAAACATCATATGCCTCTACAGCCAACATATGCTATGTCACCTACCCTTATAATGGAAGTTCGCACCCAGGCGTCAGTCAAGGAGATACGTGAGGTAATTTAGGCTTTACGCGGCGCAAGCAACACAGACTAGCTATTTCGCGGCTTACCAAAGTCTTTTTGTATTAAAAGGAATTTAATTTAAACTTATTCCCAGGCCAGGTGCATGCTTGTGTATCTGTTTTTTGTTTGTTTGTTGTTGTTTTTCTCATTCCACGGCCCCTCCTGTTTGAAATGGAGGGTTTTAACGTGTACACATCAGTGATGTGTACGCGTGCGTGCGTACGCGACATCGGACATTGCATCATAAGCAAGTCTGTAGATAAATTTGACATTTTTATATTTGTGAAAATATCCCGAATCTGGTAAGCAGGTGACAGTAAACAGCAAGCCAAAACAACAACACACGCGCCCACAAACCCGCCTACACCAAGTTACTTATCATGTGACCCCCGTGTTACAGATCTTATGGAACAAGACGAAGAAAGCGGCAGGAAACAAGATGTCAGTAGACGAGTACGTGGGGATGATGGTGGATCCGGCTGTCGACTCCAAGTACGTAACTTGCTCAAGCTGTTTGTGATGTATTTACACGTGAGTTGTACACTGAGACAAGAGCCCAAACCCCACCACCCCCTGTCCACTATATGCTAAGACTGGTTATGAACAACGTGCCACTGCGTACCAGTAGCAGCCACTTCAAGCCACTATTACACAAAGCATGAGTCTTCCCGCTAGGCCCGAACTTACCGCTGCAGATTGCACGATAGTGGCTTCTAGTGATATAAAGATTTTACGTAAAAACGTCAATTTTGCATGTCTGCGTAGTCACGAATTCATGGATGTCTGATTCAGAACCAGCCTGTGGCGGAAGTTGTTCGCGCAGTTCGATACAGACGGAAGCGGATATGCGTCACGAGAGGAAGTGATTACGGGCCTTGAGAAGCTGGGTATCCCGGTGAACGACGAAATGCGACAAAAGATCAAGGCCATGGACGCAGACAAAGATGGACGGATCTATTATGGCGACTTCCTCAAAATGCAGTTGCTGAAGAAATGATTGTGCTTGTAGTCAGTCCTTTGATACGGTATGAGGGGAATTTGAAGCCAGTTGATACAAAATAATTTGGTTCAGTGTTCAAACTTATGTCTGGTCAGAATTCGGTCTCGCTACACAGACAGGTGATGGCCATATGTGTCTCTGGGATTAAACACCGTTGATCCGTCCGTCAGTCGGAACAACACAATACAAACAACAACAGCTTTATTTTTCTGTACACCTAACAAACGAAGGTATGGTTTGTAACGCCGGACCGCCATTTTGACATATTAGCCATGACCTTGGAGAAATTGTGTCGTACTGTCGTTTTCTGATCAGGAACATTTTATGTGTTTTGTGGCCATGCCAACCCACATGACAGTCTCACCATACGAGACACAAAGAAAAAAAACCCAAAACAAACAAACAACAACAACAACAACAAAAAAGTCTCTTTTTTTGGAGGAGGGGTGTAAGGGAGGGGGGGGGGGGGTAGGTGTAGGGGGGTGTAGGGGTGTCTGTGTAGACATTGTAAATGGAATCAAGATGCGGAAGTAATTTGATCTGTCGGCTTCCATTCGTAGTGTTTTCCTCTGGTAAGGGTGTAAACAGTCATGTAGGTACCTGCGGGTCACCAGCATGAACAAAACTACACTGAGTCAGAATCTACTAAAAGGCAGCAATGTTCCCAGTCATTCAAGTTATGTCAGAGAAATGACTTGTATCTCTGTGTAGATGCGTGTGTAATCTCAAGTGCGTTAGCAGTAGGAATAACGAGAGAAAATCATTATAAAAAATTATGCATGTCTATATTTTGCATTGTCTTTGCTGTCGTTCGCTTTAGCAAAGAAGCCTCCCGGTGCAGGGGAAGCAACCCGTAATGTTTCGGTTGCACGTGGGTTCCTCATGCCGACTGCTTGACTGGTGAAAGACCAGGCAGGTATGAATAGGAAGGTCCATGAGGTATAATTATGGTACATAAGGAGAAGGCGTTTTGCTGATAAACCAAACAGGTATTGACGGCAATTAGGTGAAATGTATTAACGTTCCTGACAAATGTATATCGTTTTAAGCACACTGAGCTTCTTTTACTTAGGATAAGGTATTTTGTCATCATGACCATTAATTGTTTATTTGTCTTCCATCCATAATGTAACGCAATAATGTAAACGTAATACATAGTCATCATCCTTCTGCAACATTCCCATGGTCATTCTCCACACACTTGTATTTCACCGTCTAATGGTTCTTAGTTTTGCTTGTTGGTAAACTTTAACTTCACGCTGTTCATTTTCAGTCATACGTGCAATAACAATTTTTTCTAAATTTTTTATAACGCAGTCTGTGTTTGTATTGTAAATATTTACAGTCGTATTGTTCACCAGTATTTTGCGGCTTCTACGCACACAGTTTGGACATGTCCCTTTAATACATTTACTTATGATGTCTATTTGACTTTGGGTCTGGGCAGAGCTTCCGATAATTGGTACGGGGAATTAGACATTGTGTTTGTTTCCGTTGCTCAGTGACATACCATTCTAACAGCGTCAAATATTCCATCTTCAATTCTGTGAGAGAAGAAAGTGTTACTAAATGTTTGAGTTTTTGAACTTCGAAATCTTATCCATAAGTATCAGGATATTTATGCTAAATACCGCCTTTTGCTGAAATCCATCTTTTTACTACCTTTACTTTTCTGTGGTCAACATTTCGGTACACTAAGAGAAACTGTAGATTCATGAAGTTTTCTATCTCCTTTTCTTGCCATTTGTTGTGTTGTAAATTTTATATTATCTACATACTTTTTGTACACCAGCGATATTTACGATTTGTTGGTCATTAAACTACAAAAAAATCGCAGTGTGAAATGTCTTTACATATCCACGCCTCTGTCTGTCTATCTGCATGTCTGTGTCACTTTGTGTGTGTGTGTGTGTGGGGGGGGGGGCTTGCTTTCATTGTAAAAAAAAGACAAAAACTCCGATCACAATTAAAAAACAACAACAACAACAAAAGAAAACTCTTGCACATGTTAGGGTCTTTCCATGGACGTCTGAGATCAGCACTTGTACTTTTTATTGTTGAAGTTGAAAGCTGTGTAGGGCAGGATCCGAACATACGTTTCCTCACAGAAAGAATGGGACAAAGATTCAGACAAAGACAAAGTGTCAGATGCTCAAGATAATGAACGACGACGACACGTACATTTACATAGTGAACCAGACGCTCTGTACATGAGGCTAATGTAGTCCAGCAGATAAGAACTAAACGCTTACAACATGGAGTATTACCCAAGACGTTCCTACGATTATAAAGAACGGAATCAGCTGAAGCAAAGCTGTCTCCGGTTTCACGAAACTTATCCCCAGTCACACATAGCGCTTGCCATTTCTAAGTCATTTATATCATTATTTCTAAGAGACCAACAAACGCGCGAGTACGTAGGTCAGGATGCAGAGAACAGTGTGCAGCTGTGTATGCATCTTGCTGTGGTTGTCAGCGTTAGTTCCGGCTGTACTGAGTGAAGACTGTGTGAAGACAGGCCCTTGTTCGTGTCGTACGTCTAACGGTAACATTGATCTCAGTCCTCTGGCGACCACCGGCACTCCCAGGTTAGTCTGCTGCTCGACGAAACTCCTTGCTTTCTAACGTCATTCGGTATTACAGCAAGGGCCTAGATTTGATAAACATTTAGGCCCACTTTCCATTAATAATAATAATAATAAAGACCTTGTTCATAAATGATCTATGTTCTAAGCGCTAAAACAGTTTGAAAAATCTAAAACTTAGTCTAAGAAATGAAAATTACAAGAACAAAGAAACCGCGTTAAGTAGCACTAAAACTGCACCTCCCTGTGTGCGTGTATCGTAAGGTTTAACATGATGCCATGTATCGTAAGGTTTAATATGATGCCATGTATCGTAAGGTTTAACATGATGCCATGTATCGTAAGGTTTAATATGATGCCATGTATCGTAAGGTTTAACATGATGCCATGTATCGTAAGGTTTAACATGATGCCATGTATCGTAAGGTTTAACATGATGCCATGTATCGTAAGGTTTAACATGATGCCATGTATCGTAAGGTTTAATATGATGCCATGTATCGTAAGGTTTAATATGATGCCATGTATCGTAAGGTTTAACATGATGCCATGTATCGTAAGGTTTAATATGATGCCATGTATCGTAAGGTTTAATATGATGCCATGTATCGTAAGGTTTAACATGATGCCATGTATCGTAAGGTTTAACATGATGCCATGTATCGTAAGGTTTAATATGATGCCATGTATCGTAAGGTTTAATATGATGCCATGTATCGTAAGGTTTAACATGATGCCATGTATCGTAAGGTTTAATATGATGCCATGTATCGTAAGGTTTAATATGATGCCATGTATCGTAAGGTTTAATATGATGCCAGACACTCAGGGTGCCGCCTTCTATTCCTGGAATCCATGCAACAGTTTCAGTGAGAGAGACAACTGCAACAACGTGGCGGTGAGTGCATGCATACTTCAGCATTATTAAGCTGGCTTTCAAAGAAAACAGGCACGTTTCACAGATCGCATATATCAGAAGCCAAAGACAGGTGTTGCTGTGAGTACATGCACACTTCAGCAGTGTTATGCTGGCTGGCTGGCTTTGACAATAAGAATAAGAAATGTACAGAATTTCCAAATGTGGAACATTGCTTTGTGGTCTCATAAAAACATGCCAAACACTCACTCATATGGCCATACACATCCACTCCACCTATTTACATGCTCGCACACTCACACCTAAAAACAGTGACCTGCCATCTACGACATATTGCATCACTATAAATTACAACAGACCACTCCACATCACATCACAGCAGCAGCACAAAAGCAGAAGTGCACAGTCCAAACCAACCGATACCCAGTAAGAAGCAAATATGTCTGATTAGTCTAGTGATGCGACAGAAAAATTACAACAACAATGCAGCAGCATTGGAAAGTATCACCATCAGCATCGACAAGCCTTTCCACACAAGCATACAAGCCCCCCCCCCCCCCCCCCCCCCCCCCACGTAAGTAGGCACGTTTTATAGATCACATAATGATATCAAAACCCATGACGGCTTTTTTGTGTTCTGCCATGAGGGGTTTCCATTCAAGGTTCAGTTGTCTTTCATTTCTTCAAGTTTATGTGACTGCAATATATCTAGTCGAGTCTGCACACATCAATCATTTTTGCAATTTCCTGTGAGTTGATCAATCCACGACTGCGTTTTATTGGCAACATTAAATGATAGCAGACAAGGCCAAATATAATTCAGCATATTTCTCCCATCCCGACTGGTTTGATCTGGTTTGCTACCTGACATCATTTTATAATGACACTTCTCATTTATGTATTCATCACAACGTCTGCAGGCTTGTCAGTTTGTGTATCTGGCAAACGAAACCCACAACATTGGAACTCAGGAGAGCGCAACATTTGTGACGTCACCATCAGGGGACCTCACTCTCCAATACTCCTATTTCGGTTTCGGAGAAAACAGGTGAAAAAAGGAGGGTGTGTGTGTGTTTGGGAGTTTAACGTCCTTTTCCACCACGTTTGGGTGATATCAAATACGGGGCAACGAGAAAAACACAGCCGGGATTAGGACTCACGATCCGAGCACTGAAAGTCAAACGCCCTACCATTCGGCTCTCCTGGCTCCCCGTCAGGTGAAAAGAGAAAATGAACACTGTGTTTGCTGGGCGTTAAAAACATGTGTGTGAGTGTGTGCGCGCATGTGTTGTGTCTGTGTGCGAGTGCGCGTGTGTGCGAGGGTATGAGTGTGCAATGTGATACAGTTATCTTACTAGAAATTATTTTTCCATTGAAGGGTTGTAGTCCCGTCTTAATAGTGGCACTTAATGAGAGCATGGTAATTAGGACGTGCGTGCGTGCATGCGTGCGTGCGTGCGTGTGTGCGTGTGCGTGTGTGCTTGTGCGTGTGTGTGTGTGCGTGTGCGGGTGCGGGTGCGGGCGTTTGTGTGTGTTCGTGTGCTACCGTTGTAATGTTACATATTTAATTATTGTGACATGTTACATTGGGTATATATGCACCTTTTGTTTTTTGTGTATGTGGTTATTGTCTGTTTTTTTACGTCGCAACTAAACTGCCTCCCCTTGAGGACAATAAACAAGTTGCGCGCCGTTCACAAGCGCAAGGCTATTTATGGCTGGCATGGCTTTCCTCTCCGTAGGCGGCCAGCGCCAACGCCACGCTATTCGCATCGCCCCGCTATTGGCATTGCATAACATGACCTAATTCCGCACGCTGGACGCTTCCTCCCCTTGTCCGATGTGTCCAGCTCATTGCGCCAGCGTCGCTTTTGGAAGACAGACTTCAGTTCGCTCGGCAGCAGCGGATTTCCTCTGTTTTTACAAACTTGATCCCGCCACCTCCCCCTTTACCCCACCTGGGTGCTATGCGCTTTTCAGTTCTCACCCCTTTTTCGTTTACCCTGCCTAATAGAAGCTCACTTAGATATGCCTACCTCAGTGCCTGCGCTTCTGTACCACATGAAAGTGGGACTACTTTGCCTTTGGTTTCAAACCTTTCCCGACCGGACGTTCGTGTCACTTGTGTCGGGAATCTACTCTTGAGCTGTTTCCCTTGCGTAGGTTACCGCCTTTTGCTGGTACCAAATAGTTGATTTGAACCTAATGGCTTGGCGTTTTTCTTTGCTTTTAGTATCTCAGTGTAGGTAGCGGTGGAAGCGGGTTTCAGACCCCCAAAACAGTAGTGGATTTCGCAATAGCTGCTTGTTTCTCCTAGAATCTGGACTTGTATGTTTTACTAATCCTTTTCTGGGATTGTGCTTTCCCGTCTTGTCAAATAAATTCACTGAACGTGGACAACTCCGCCAATAGCTCGGGTAGTGTTGTAGTTATGTGTAGGTTTTTAACTTGTGGTACCCTTTACAGTGCGAACACGCAGTAGATTCTCTGGGACACATAGTTTTCCCTGTCTCACGAATGCCAGACATAAAAGAATTATTGAATTGAATTGAATTGAAAACGTTGGTGGTGGGAACGGCAGATTATACGCCGTGACTGTAGGTATTCGATCAAAGACATGTCTGTGTCTGATTCATATTTCAATAAATTTCCGGAATTCCATATTCAACAGAGACTTTAGCTTGCCGGCTGAACAATGGCTACTGATTGTAAGCTGAAGGTAAATAGTTTGTGTCCCACGTTACTTACATTGTTGCAGAACGACAGTGGTGACCCTGGTGTGTGACGAAAGTAAAGAGGCTGACCTGGCAGTGTTTGGTGAAGAAAGTCACAATATATATGTAAGGCCAAAAGAAAAAAAAAAAAACAAAAAAAAAACCCGACCGGCCCTGTTATCTCTTAATAGCCCAAGCCCAATCACCCCCTTGTTATGAAGCCACTGCACACCAGTAGGAGCCACTTCAAGTCACTATTACACAAGGCGTGGGCCTTCTTGCTAGGCGCGAGACCACCGGAGATTGCGTGATCGTGGCTTCACGTGGTTCTGGTGATCTGTGGTCGGTGGAATAGTGGTTAAGATACTTGTCACCAATGCGAGAGGTGGGGGGTTCGAGTCCCACTCGGGGCAAAGAATTTTTCCTTCTCGTATGTGGCACCGTTCATTCGGGCCGATCCTCGGGGGTTCTCTCCGGGTACTCCGGCTTCCTCCCCCTCTGCTTTGGAAATGTTCAGCCCACCAAATTTGAAAAATAAATGCAATTCTAAATTCCGAAATTTAAATAGCTGAGCTGACCCTTCGCACCACGTGATTGTAATGTGTTCATGTCCAGTGTGTGAGAGAATGCGTGTGATTCACGTGAGCGTGCGTGTCGGGTTCAGTTCGAGGTACTTTGAGCCGATTCCTGAAATTGGGTAAAGCGCCTATTCAATACTCATTATTATTATTATCTGAGGATTTCAAGTAAAAGCGCGATTTTTGCACTGGCTTTTAAGAGTTAAACTTTTGTTTTTGAGACATTGAAAAAAAAACCACCAAAAAAACAAACAAGAAGAGATATTTCAAACTTCCCATTCGCGTCGGTCTCTTTGTGTCGTCTGCCGCAAAAGAAGAACAATTCTGAGCCCGATCATGGCTGATGTCAAAGCGGCGAAGCTGCATGTGAACACACAGCCACAGACGCAGCATGCTAGTGGCCCAGTTAGTGGATCCGCACGCATGTTATAGTTAACCCACCCATTCTGACGATAACACACACACACACACACACACACACACACACACACACACACACACACACACACACACACACACACACACACACACAGTCGTTCTATTAAAAGAAGAAGAAAAAAAAGAGAAAAACCGGCCCCCGTAGTGGAGTGGTTAGCACTTCGGATCATGGACCGATGGACCGGGAGACCCGGGTTCGAGTCCCAGCCGAGGCAAGCGGGATTTTTCCTACCTAGGTCGGCTCCTACCCAAAGCGGGTGTGCTATGGGCCCAATGGGGAGGCTGTTGCCACACAGCCGAGATTCACCCACTTCACAGGTGCGACTTTGGGGGTGCTTCCCTTGGTATGACACGTCTTATGATGTGGAAGATTACTGGCCGGCACCGCACGTGCCGTAGTTCCCGGGCCTGGTTAACGCCGGGATATTTATGACAGGAAGCGTGGAATGCGGCCCTGTCTGTATGGGTCAACCTATTAGTATTACTTACACATTTCACAGCCATAACATTGTGTTGAAATGCCACTAGAAATAATTTCATTTGTTGCAGTCCATGACCCTGACCTCCAAATACGCTTGTGTGAAATCACGTATCGACCAGTAAATCGTTCCATTCATCGTTAAAAGCCGCGCGGAGTTACAAATCGATTTGAGGGACTGTATGAAATACAATAAACAAAGAGAAGAAAACCTTGTACGGTATATATATATACCTTACGAGTAATTGCCCCATTTTCAAGTACGATTGCCTGTCATTTGTTGCATTCATGGTTTGTCCTTGTGCTTGTGTTCCACCTGTCCTGACCTCACCTGCAATTCCATGTTGCAAGATAAGAACAAGCAGGCATGCTTATGGCACGACACACCACACATATCCATGCCACACACACACACACACACACACACACACACACACACACACACTAAATACTCAGACGAAAGACACACTAGAGAGTAGCGAGAGTTTAAAGAATGGCAGTCAGGACTTGCATGTTACTGTTACTGCTGCTGTGGTTGACAGCTTTAGTAACGGTGAGTGAGGGACTGCACTGTGTGAAGACAGGACCTTGCTCGTGTCGGACGTCCAACGGAACAATTGACCTCAGCCCTTTAGCGGCCAAGGGCACAGCAAGGTTGGGTTTCCATGAGACAGAATTCCATGTGAAGCAATTAATGTACTATTGTCAGAAGTTACTCACTGCGAATCCTTTTTCCTTGAGGTAGAGTTAAAGTTTCTATGTTCGTAACGAAATAGCCAACAGTCAGCACTGTCTGTTGGTCTACTGTCTACGTAGAACAACATATACACCAACCAGTCACCACAATGGTGTCAGATGCTGTACTGTGTCCCCAGTGACTGATTCTGATGTACAGATTAAGCGCATTTAATAAAAAGTTTTCCACAGCGTTGTTGTATGGCTGACAAACGTATTGAGACTTTAAGGCGGAGATGCGTTGTTAAAATGATGTTTAGATTGAAATATTGGAATGCAATGTTAGAGGAGAAAAAATTCTGCTGTGCATGACCAGCATACAGAATTCAGAATTTGAAAACAAAACAAAACAGAACAAAAACAAAAACAAAAACAACAACGATAATAACCGCTACTACAGCATTGCCAAAGCTTCACATTCCATCTGGATATACAATTTTGGCATTGTCTTTTATGTCTAGATTCAAAGACGTTCCCGACACCCATTTTGCCGCCAGTTATTCCTGGAACCCGTGTACCAGCTTCACTGAGGGAGACAACTGTACTAATGTGGCGGTCAGTCGTTTCTGGCACTCGATAAAATGAACAGGCTGTTACTGAGCATCATAAGATGAAAGGACCGAAAACCTACTGGTCCCACACAGTGAAATCCTTCTGCGGAGACATGGACTCCATGGCTGAGTACAAAGACGATGTGAAGCACTGACAGGGCTGTGGTGGATGTGATGATGAATAAGTAGCTTGTGGTGAAGAAGAAGGCTCTTGTTACATGGTGTGTCGTCTGCAGTTAAAGTCTGTGAAGGCTGTTGTTACATGGTGGTACGGGTCGGTGGTGTACGTAACTTCTAGGTAACTCTTATACTTCTACACGCTTCTCCACACCAACAGGTGATACGTTAAACAAGCTGGCTTTCAATTTCACCGCCTTCATCGTGTTCACCAGGGAATCCCACAAATGAGTTGCGTATGCTATCAACTTTGACAGTTTAGAAAAAGAAGACTGGTTGGTCAATTGGTTGACAACACAGTGATTGTCCATGAAAAAGATCAACTCACTTTCATACTTCATTCATAAAACACTGTTTTAGAAAATCTGTGCAGGCCTGTCAAAACACTTTGGGTCTGAACTACACTAAGAACATCGGGACACAGGACACAGCCATGTTTGTTACCACAGCCCGAGGGGACTTCACTCTTCAGTACACACACCCAGATCCTAGTGGTGTCAACAGGTATGCACACACACACACACACACACACACACACACACACACACACACACACACACACACACACACACACACACACATACACACACACTCTCTCTCTCTCTGTGAATGGACATTGATTTGAGATTAAGGAAGAATGTCAAAGCTGGTTACAATCCTACACGTTACCTGAGTGTCAGTTGCTGTTTAAAGCAGGTGCATGAAAAGATGAACTTGTCATCAATTGTCGAAAACTAAGAATTCGCTTTCAATTAAAAACAAACAAACAAACAAACAAACAAACAAACACATACTGAGTAGTGAAGAGTGGCAGTGTTCTCTTTATGGATAAGGCACCAAAATCCTGTTCCAAAACAAAAACACCCCACCCAAAAACAAACAAACAAAACAACAAAAATTGCAAGAACAACAAAAACGGGACAACTTTTGAAAGTGTCTTAAATTTAAACTTGAAAACTAACAACAGCAGCAACAACTTTATTGGATAAAACGTGTTTTGTCCGCACGTGAAGACAATGACGTCATTCAGCTGACCCTATGGATGTCAAGAACTCAAGATGATTGTATTGTTGTGAATGTTTCAGGACAACGGTGGTGACGCTGCTCTGTGGTCACGATACGGAGGCGGACATTGGCGTCTATGGAGAGATGACAGCATTTATATACGTCAGTTTGTCCTTTGTACTCATGACCATCACCACCTCTCTCATCTCCCTCTCATTTCTTTGCGGAAGTCGAGTGGCTAAACCGGCTGAGCATAGTATTCAAGATCGGAAGGTCAAGGGTTCGATTCCTGACAGAGCCAAAATTTGTACAGGCCTTTTCAGTGCTCCTGTCTTTGAAATCATCCCGGCGGTGCATGGACAGAAGACGTTAAAATTACGAATAATACCATTTTTTATGCTCACAGATCTTTCCGAGCTGTTTTCGTGGTATCTATCATCACATCACTTAAACAAATGCACGGTGACAGCGTTTGTAATGCTGGCACTGAGCCAACAGAAACGTACTCGATGACGCGGCGACCACACTGAGCGCTCCAGTAGTGTAACAACAGTCGTTGAACTTTGAATGTTCGTCCGCTCGCACAAAGGCAAACTAACGAGCGGAACTGTTTCAAAACAAACGCTGACTTAGCAAAGATGAAATGAGCCCGTTTGAACCTCTAAGCAGCCATCCATTCTGTCTCTGTTTCTGTTTCCGTTTGAAGCCTGTTGGTAACGTTCATCACGTCCTTGTCCACTGGCACACAGTGGTCATGCAGCATGCTTACTGTTCATTATTCTGGTTTGGTTTCTCCTGTGACTTCGGATACTTAAAGTCGATCCTCTTCCACTGGTGGGGGAGCCGGGATAGCCGAATGGTCACGGTAAAACCTTGGACTTTCAATGTTCGGGTCGTGAATTCGAATCCCGGCTGGGAGCCAAATATTTGTGCTGGCTTTTTCCTGGTTGCCCCATTCTTGATATCACGCATATTTGGTGGAAAAGGACGTTAAACCCAGAAACCCCCACCCACCCGTGTTCCGCCATTAGCGGTGCCGGTGGGCATGCACTCATCAAGTTTATTTCACAGCTGTAGCCGATTTCCATTTTCACTCTTGTTTTCCATTTGATTGTTTTAGTCAGTCGCTGTTCTTCGTAATTCACGTTGACGATTAAAAAAAAAAATTATAGCATACTTCTTCGACATGCGCCTTTTCCTGTTTCAGTCCATGTCACTAACGTCCAAATATGCCTGCGTCAGGCCGTAAGTCTCCGCCACGACAGAAGGACGGTACCACGTGGTGTATATCATTATAAGGAAGACAACTGAGCGGGCAGTCTATGTGGAACTTGACGAAAGGAAGCAAAATATGACATTAATCAATAATCTGTTCATCTGAAATTGATTTGGCAGCTTTGAGTGCGAACCACTTGATTTTATCAACAATGTTCTTCACTGTTAATATTTGTTGCCGCCATGCTACCATCCTGATTAACAATATCATTAGTTTGAGTAAACTGATGTGCAATAAAAATGTTATAACGTGTGTTTCTTTTTGTGCTGCTATTGAAAATCACATTGATGCCATGGAGATTTCCCTACGTGTAAGGATACTAACAGCGGCCAGAGTGTCTCCACACCTTCACAACACAACTAGACCATACAAAATCCACACCTTCACAATACAACTAGACAATACAAAATCCACACCTTCACAACACAACTAGACCATACAAAATCCACACCTTCACAATACAACTAGACAATACAATATCCACACCTTCACAACACAACTAGACCATACAAAATCCACACCTTCACAGTACAACTAGACAATACAAAATCCACACCTTCACAATACAACTAGACCATACAAAATCCACACCTTCACAACACAACTAGACCATACAAAATCCACACCTTCACAATACAACTAGACAATACAATATCCACACCTTCACAATACAACTAGACAATACAATATCCACACCTTCACAATACAACTAGACAATACAATATCCACACCTTCACAATACAACTAGACAATACAATATCCATACCTTCACAATACAACTAGACAATACAAAATGCACACTTGAACGGCGCATCTTAACGAACTAGGTTTGCTTATCCAGACAGATAAACACAGCTGTTGTCGAACTGTAAATACAGATCCTGTAGAGATAAGGCAGAACAACTGCTAAGGACAAAGGAGTAAGGTCAATGCTACGTAATGCTTCACAGTGACAGAAGCCACATACAGTTGAACGTTGTAATCCAAGCTTTCAGAACACCTCAGTTATAATACAAGCGCACAAGCCGACCGACAGTGTCTTGAGAAAGCGAGTATGGAGTGTGCCGTTAGTTTGATGGTGCTAGTGTTGATGACAGCTTTAGTGACGGTGGTGACGGGACTTGATTGTGTCAAGACAGGCCCCTGCTCCTGTAGGGCAGCCAATGGCACAATTGATCTTACTCCTATAGCTTCCCACGGTACCGCAGCGTAAGTGTTTTGTTGGTAACTGGTAATGTTTCAATTTAGGAAAGGTCACCGAGCTATGAGCAGGCATAGAACAGGACGGAGGACAGTGAAAAGTCGACATTACTAAGCCTGACGAGTCCGTCTTTGCTATGCCAACTTATTACACTACTGAAGCAGTTTGCTATAAGGAAACATGATCGAAACATGGATTATTTAAGCGTTAGGCATATTTACCCACGAAAATATGCAAATGCGTGTAGAGTGTCGTAGCAGAAGTGTGCATGTAACTTTCCACAAGATTATGAACTGTCTGTCTCACCAGTTTCAAGGACGTCCCTGACAGCGAGTTGGCCGCCGGTTATTCGTGGAACCCGTGTACCAGCTTCACTGAGGGAGACAACTGTACTAATGTGGCGGTCAGTGCTGGCTTACCTCCACTTTGTCCTCCTGACCGCACATTTATAAAGTAGTCAGCGAGTGCCCTGTTAAATTATGAGCGTAGAAGTCATACTTCATATTTATTTATTAGCGTATTTATTTATTTGTAATTTTGGTTGCTTCCAAAGTTTCCTGGCGATAGTCAGTGCAATATACGGTCAAGAAAACTGTATGACTGTGGGGAAGCAGGAAAAGCGATGCGTTCTACATTTGCGTGATAAGGCAGACAGACGGCATCTCATCTAATATAATGCACATTATGCTGTGTGTGATCTTCTGTGTACATCACATTATCCGAACCAAACTATGAGTGGCGCGGACGGACTCACAGTGGGAGTGACAGGGAAGGGTTACAAATTCACAGTAGAGTCTTTGGTACAATGCCTCTGCCTCACTGATGCAAGCACATGCTGAATGAATATTAAATCCACATTGTTGCTTTCATTTGCTTTCGATAATGGGCTACGGCATGTACAAACAAAATACTAAGTACGAATAGCCATACGAATTTTAGTAATATTGGTGAATTTGAATGGGCTGTGTGTGTGTGTGTGCGTGCGTGCGTGCGTGCGTGCGTGTGTGTGTGTGTGTGTGTGTGTGTGTGTGTGTGTGTGTGTGTGTGTGTGTGTGTGTGTGTGTGTGTGTGTGTGTGTGTGCAGGCATGTCAGACAATTCTTGGTTTAAACCAAAAAATAAACATTGGGACACAAGACACCGCCATGTTTGTTACCACTCCTAGAGGGGACTTCACTCTACAGTACACACATCCAGACCCTAGCGGAGCGAACAGGTTTGAGCATGTTATTATTGTTGTTGATTTTAATAAGAGAAAAAGACAATAAATCATTTCTTCTTGTCCTTCCTTTAGAAAAATCAGATTTTGACAATGATTAGTCTTCTTATGCCAGCAGTGACGATCGTTGTTCTGTGTATGAAGGTTCTAAATCTAACAATACTAGAGTCTTAAGTTCGAATCCCGTTGGTAGCAAAACCCTGGTGCTGGCAAAATGTTCCTCGTTGCCCTATCTTTAATGTCACCCTTTCATGGCGCAAAAAGAATTTAAAACCCTTAAACAATTTAACCAACCAAGTAACTGAAAATGTAAGATTTGAGAGTCTGCAGACTGTAGATAGCCTATACGCTTGCCTTGTTGAATGCTGACGTACGTCACGTGCACTACACGCAGGACAACAGTGGTGACGTTGGTGTGTGACCCAAACGCTGATGACCCTTACGTCGCTATTGGGGGCGAGATGGTGGCTTTTACATACGTATGTCACACAGACACAGACACACACACACAGACACACACACACACACACACACACACACACACACACACACACACACAGAGTTCAATCCAGATGGCGTCTCTGCGCTCCATCCCATCTCTCAGAGGACCGGTTTTCCCAGTCATTGCGTTACTTCATACGATCTGGGGATCCTGCTTCCCGTTGTACTGCCGAGACATCGGTAATACAGAAAACATTTAAACAAATTCTTTTGATAAAACATCAACATTAATCTTGTCAACTACTTACCCCATTGTTTTCAAATGTATCTCTTTCAACTTCATTATATGCCTTCCCCTTTCAGTCTATTACGCTGTTTTCCAAGTACGCCTGTGTCCGGTCGTGACTCTGTTCTTATGCGTGACGATGGAATGGACCCGACCTACAACAGGGCAGACGTCCACCAGACAACGTGTCGTAGACCGTCGTTTCGGTGACATGGAACTAAAACACACGATATAAGGAAAAACGTCGAATGAGCTTTTTAACCCATGCACACAAAGGGCAGTTTACAAAATTCTGACCCGAAAAGATATCGCAAAATGATTGTTAAATGAACTTAAATTGTTGAGCTGGCCGCCCTTCACAACAAGTGATTGTTATGGTTTCATGAGAAAAGTATCTGAGAAAATGCGTGTGATTCACGTGAGTGTGCGTACTGGGTTTAGCTCGCGCCGCTTTGAGTCAAATATTTGGGATACAGCACCTACACTAATGCAATTATTATTATTATTTTTATTATTGTTGTTGTTGTTGATGTTGTTGTTGTTGATGTTGTTGTTGATGTTGTTGTTGATGTTGTTGATATTGTTGTTGATGTTGTTGTTGTTGTTGATGCTGTTGTTGTTGTTGGTGGTGGTGGTGATGGTGCTGTGTGTGTGTGTGTGTGTGTGTGTGTGTGTGTGTGTGTGTGTGTGTGTGTGTGTGTGTGAGAGAGAGAGAGAGAGAGATCAGTTACTCATAGTGTGTGTGTGTGTGTGTGTGTGTGTGTGTGTGTGTGTGTGTGTGTGTGTGTGGCGGGGGGGGGGGTCTCAGGATTAGAATTTATGCTGCCATAGGAACCGAAATTCCAAAAATAAAAATAAATCAGCGAGGAGCTGTCTTTCTATTACTGGGATGATTGAGCACGTCGGTTATATCGACGAAACAAAATGGACCACTTACTCAGTACTCTTACACCCATCGTGTGTGTTGTTGTTTCTCAGTATTTCCGATGGACAGAACATATAGTGCAAAAGTCCTTAAAGTGTGACTTATGCTAGGACAATATCCTTCCATGCGAGGTACGGTCGATAACGAAATGTGTGGATTATGTGTGTTGTACCCCGCTTCACACGACGCTATGTTATCTCCCTCAAAGTGCTCTCGCGTGCGACTCTCTGTCCCAAATAACCCCAGCCCCAGTAGGGAGTACTAGAGCACTACTTGAAACAGACGTCTGTAGCGATGCCACTGGCATCTTTGACTGACATTGTTGGTGACGTGTCAGATAGGTATGACACTTGTTGGAACGTACACGACACAGGTTTGACATCAGACAGTCATTGACAGCGACTGACTCATTCTATGTCTTGTCTGTTTGAATGCCGGGTATGCCGACACAGGCTGTGCACTAAACAGACGGGCAAGCAGCTGGTGACGTGTCAGATAGGTATGACACTTGTTGGAACGTACACGACACAGGTTTGACATCAGACAGTCATTGACAGCGACTGACTCATTCTATGTCTTGTCTGTTTGAATGCCGGGTATGCCGACACAGGCTGTGCACTAAACAGACGGGCAAGCAGCTGGTGACGTGTCAGATAGGTATGACACTTGTTGGAACGTACACGACACAGGTTTGACATCAGACAGTCATTGACAGCGACTGACTCATTCTATGTCTTGTCTGTTTGAATGCCGGGTATGCCGACACAGGCTGTGCACTAAACAGACGGGCAAGCAAGCAAGCACGCAAACACGTGATAAAGAAACAACAATTCCTAACTATGACAACAACAGCGACAGTGTTTAAAGGGACGAATGCCGCTACCATTTTATGCTCACGGGTCGTTCTGAGCCGCTTTCAGTCGTGGTGTCTATCATAACACTACTTAGACACCTTGACACTAACAGCGTCAGTAATGCTGGCACTGAGCCAACAGAAGCGTACTCGATGACGCGGTGACCACTGAACGCTCGAGTATTGTAACGAAAGTCGTAGAATTTGAATGTTGGACAGTTCGCGCAAAGTAGCTGTACTTATCATCAAGATACAGTATTTCGACGGCACAGGCGAACTCACGAGGGAAACTGTTCCAAAGTATAAGTTGGCTTAGTTAAGCTGGAATTAGTCCGTTGAGTTATTATGGTTCTGTCGGCAAATCTTATCTTTGTTTCCACACCCCCCCCCCCCCCCCCCCCGAAAAACAACAACAAACAAACAAAAACAAAACAACAACAATAATAATAATAATAATAACAACAACAAAAAAACACCATGCGTAGCGCTTTCTAATTTTTTGTCATAGGTATCTGGTGCAGATACGTAAGTTCCAACTGTCGTCAGTTTCGCTGTTCATAGTTTGTCCGAGAAATTATTTCTTGTATTCTTCTTCCGCTTATTTCATTATTTTCTGTTTGTTTCTTTATTCTGGTAAAGCAACCAAATGTAATTTACAGAATTCCAGTAAACAAAATGCTCAAGTTTATAAACAAACAAAAAAGTGCAATCACCTTTTCCGGCGTTACTTGCCTTCCGACTTGTGGGAAAACATGAGGTCATGGACCGTTTAGTTTCGCAATGCATCGTTGTTATCATTTGACTTTAAACCTGGTACGATTTCATTGACCTTAACGTTTGGAGAACGTGCGATCGGAAGACCTAGATGTATATATATATATCGTCCAACTTGTGTTAAGGGCACATGGAAAGATATATGTACGCTCACAGTTCGTTCTGTGATGTTCTGGTGGTAGTCCGAGTCATCTGACAAACCTCCTTTTCCACCGCGTACGGGTGATATCTAGTAGGCGGGGCAACGAGAAAAAGGCCAGCACAAACGTTTGGCCCCAGCCGGGATTCGAACTCACGACCCAAGCACTGAAAGTTCAACGCTCTACCATTCGGCTGTCCCGGCTCCCCCTACAAACGGATCATCGTCATCATCATCATCATCATCAGAGCTTTACATATCACTAGAATGGAGGGGAGCCGGGGTGGTCGAATGGTAGAGCGTTGGACTTCTAATGCTCGGGTCGTGAGTTCGATCCCGGCTGGGGCCAAATACTTGTGCTGGCTTTTTCATCGTTGCCCCGTCTTTGATATCACCCTATGTGGTGGAAAAGGACGTTAAACCCCCAAACACCCACCCCCACCCCCACTAAAATGGACTATACGACCGCACAAGCGCACCCATAAACGTAGTTCGATTCATGTGACTCAGAAGGCGTGAGTCAGATTCCTACATTCTCAAAGGCTGTTTGGAGCATTGTATGGCGGCGGGGATTTGGACTGTGTGTCGGTTGGGTGGCAGCTTGAGTTGAAATCAAAGGTGTGACAACCCTAAGATCCTACCGTGACACTGCAGCCGTTAGAAATCCCGAACGAAGTCGCTGTACTTTTTCCGTGTCGCCCGACAGGTCCGCAACGACTGAAATTAAAGGTCTGGGAAATCCGAGACAATGAAAGGGGACTGTACTGTTTACAGATGATGGCCGCAAGATCGTAAATCAGCGCTTGAAGCACTCATCTACCAGCGCGTGAACAGCTTTTCAACAGTAAGATTAATTCCTTTTCAGGTTCTTCTTCGTTTTAGTTTTGCGTTGTTGCTCCCTGCAGCACAAACTTGGATGCACCACGGACAGAAGACTTCAAATTCACTTTTGTTTTAGAACAGTTTCGCTCGTGAGTGTACCTGTGCACTCGAACTACTCTGTCTTGATAAGAACAACTCTTAATGCCACACAATGTTGTTGTTTTTTCCAATTTACGCGAACGGTCGAACATTCAAATTGTGCAACTGTTGTTACACCATACCACGGAAACAGCTCAGAGCCGTCTGTAAACACGAATATGATAGCATTAGCACCTTTAAATGTACAGTTTAGTACAGTCAGAGAAAGACTCGCTGCCCACCCTAACAACACGAGACTCAGTAGGATTATCTAACAGAGAACAGCACGTTTCACCACATCCAATCTTATCAGACCGAGCATGGTCGTCACGTGTGACGAGTGGTCTAGTCGAGTTACTGGCTGGAGATACGCGTGTCTACCCTGGACGCTGCTGGTATTCGCCAACAGACTTGGCAACCCGATGCTGTCTCTCTGCTGTGGGCTAAGGTCAGCTGGCTGTGTGTGAAATGTGTGTGATGTTTAGCTTGGACCCAAGCACTGAAAGTTCAACGCTCTGCCATTCGGCTGTCCCGGCTCCCCCTACAAACGGATCATCGTCATCATCATCATCATCATCATCATCATCAGAGCTTTACATATCACTAGAATGGAGGGGAGCCGGGGTGGTCGAATGGTAGAGCGTTGGACTTCTAATGCTCGGGTCGTGAGTTCGATCCCGGCTGGAGCCAATATTTGTGCTTGCTTTTTCATTGTTGCCCCGTCTTTGATATCACCCGTATGTGGTGGAAAAGGACGCTAAACTCCCAAACACCCACCCCCACCTCCTCCGAAATAGCTGACGACCTCAGTATAAATAACAATTTGGGCGAAAATGTGAGGTGGGAAAAAAGTATCGAAATTAGCCTAAAATATACCTGCCGAGACCCTCAAGTGACAAAATCATAAATGATGTCAAATATAAGCTTGTTCAGTATTTGATGTGTACTTCTAAAACCTTCATAAGACTGTGGGAAAAGTGAAGTCAGTGAATAACGTCAAAGTGCTATTTTGTAATGGTTTCATTCCTTGAAAAGGGCTTGTCGGGTTTTAGGAAGAAACCCTGAAAATATCGATGTAGGATGGTTTCATTTACGCCGAGGAGAAAAGGATCTGGCTGTTGTAAAATGTATCAGGTCACGACTTCCTGAATAACGTTTTCTTTGCAATAGGTCTACACAAGTGGCTCTATAACAAGTTATCGTCGAAAATCGTTGGCGTCTGAGTTACCAAACACACTGTATAAGTATATATAGTTCTGCCCAGTTAGGATTTGACTCGGCATCCACAACCTTCTGATCATCTCCTGCCCTCAGCACCCCGATGACTCTGTTCAGACACTACGCTAACACTAATAACAATTCCATCGGAAACGACAAAACTTATTTCAAACTGATCTGTGTGACTGACTTACATTGTCGTTGTTGTCCATAGCCAACGGAGTCAAGGACGTCCTTGAGGTAGGAATCCAACTAGTTAGACAGCTCAAAGAATTCCTGTGAGAATCCTGGTACATTCTGAAGCTCACTCCTGCCACTCAAGCTCTTCTAGCTAGCACCTCATCGCTTCAGTGTTCGTTAGCAGCGCTACTATGACATCAGAAGGCGGCACCAGACTGCAGCCTACAGGCCTGACATGCTGCGGTGGACGGATACCGGTACGAGGCGTGTTCGTCGTTATGGGAGGCATCTTGATCCATCTCACGCTCGGCACTCAACTCACTTTCGGTCAGTACCAATCTTCATTAGTTCTTATACACTATCCGTTTATACTATACTTTCGTATCCAGGCTTGTTCTTGTCTGCGTGTTAAATGTCTTAATTTTCGGACAAAATGAGCGGTTTGGTGGTTCTCAATATTCTCTTTGAGAAAAAAAAAGAATACTGCCGAATAAAAAAGTAATAAAACGAGAGCCGGTAAACTTCTCTACTGCTACTACTACTACTGCGACTACTAAAGGCGATTTTTATTCCAAAGAGCTGTAGGCGTTTTACGCGCGCGCGCGCGCACACACACACACACACACACACACACACACACACACACACACACACACACACACACACACACACACACACACACACACGCGCGCGCACGCACGCACGCACGCACGCACGCACACACGCACGATTTGGAGAGTGAGTGAGTGAGTGAGTTTTTAGGGCTTAAAGCCGCGCAAGCCACAAAGACTAATTCGCGGCTGACACGATTTGGAGAGACTAATCATACGCATCCCGTGTCCGTGTGTCCGACTGACGCAAACCACATCTTCGGAGATTTCTGTTACATTCTTGTTACATTACTAAAGTCAGAACGGTTCCTCGCAATCATGAAAGAGGCTAAAATTATACAGTAGACGTGTATTTTGACCCAGTTATCAGCGTGGATCAGACAAATATATATAAAATCGTCCTTTTTTTCTGAATGTATCTCTCAACTGCCTTTGCCAGGACAGTCTCGATTGTGACCAATTTCCGTTATTTATCTCTCAACTGCTTTTATCAGTCTCCAGTGTGACCCCATTACACAGTAACGGACGAGCACTTCGGTGATGAAACATTATCGGACGGGTTTCGTCAGTATTTCCGGTAGCCCCGAATATCGTAACAGTTGCTACGGATTGTAAGCTTTGTGTTCAGTCAGGAAGTTAGCAACGGAAGGTTACCTGTAGCGAAAACCCCTCAGAAACAAAACAGAAAGAACAAATTCAATACTACGATAAGTACTGGTACGCAGAGTAAAATTGAGCAATGTCTTAATTAGTTTAACTCTTTCCGGACGAACGGCCGCATATATGTGCCCTATAGCGCACATCGGTTTCAGACGAACAGTCGCATATGCGGATCGTGATTTTTTTTCTGTACAACATGACTAACAAGAAAGATATTGAAATTTCAGCTACAGCTGCATAAATATGTTAGTCTAACTACCCTGAAAATTTCAAGTCTATATCTTGTTTTGTTATTTTTTAAATGATTTTTTTCTGAACCTCTTAAATCTGCCCGTCTACAGGGATGAATGAGGAAAAATTCGGCCCGTCTTGAATGAGTTAAGGCCCATCTTCCTATACAGTGCAGCACTCAGCACGACGAAGAATCACAATCATGCTCTCAGTTTGCGTAGCACGCACGGCACCTCAGTTTTGGGTTGGATTTTTCAGGCTAAATTCTGACTGTAATTCTATGCTTACAGATCGTTCTGAGCTTTTTTAAAATTTATTTTTATTGTAGTTTCTATCATCACTGAGGCACCTGCACATAGGTAGACAGCCTCTCACATGCTGCCACTCAGCCAGCAGAAGGCTTCCGGTGAATAAAGATCAGTCAGCTAGAGTTGCCGGCACCCGCGGAGCAGAAAATTTGAATTTTCGCTCACACAGCCTGCATGCGACATTGTATGGCATCTAGAGCGCTACCAGGGACACTCATACTGTTCGATAACATTAACTGGCTTCTGTGAAATCTTAAATACTACTACTACTACTACTACATAGTATAAATTTTGTAGCGCCCAGACTCTCCAAATAGGACCCACACACGCGCTGAGACACACACACACACACACACACACACACACACACACACACACACACACACACACACACACACACACACACACACACAGGTCTTGTAATCTTGGAATAATTATGAACGTTTCATTTTCAAAGAGCTGTATTCGCCTTTCGTGTCAGGTAACACAAACCCCTACCTGGTGTCCTACATACGGAAACACTCGAGTCCTATCGACCTGGAGTATATAGACGGGATCTGGATCCAGGCCTGCATGTTGATGGGACAGGGAGTCACTATGTTTGTTGGCGGTATTCTGGAGCATAAACTCGGGCCCAGGATTGCCTGTCTCATTGGGGCGTGGGCACTCAGGTAAGAGGACTCCCTCTCCCTGTTATGCCGCGTACCTCCCCACAGACCTAGGATAGTTCTCTCAAAACACAAATGCCCTGATTTCTAAATCAAAGACTGTTTTCTCGTTACTGGTGGGTGAAAGCTGCCAACCCTGTCAGAAGGTACTATCGACGCAGATCGACAGAAGAGAGATAGGAACTCTCGCAAGATAAGAACTGAAATTTGGTACCCGTAAGTTCATAATACGGAAATCGATAACTGCAAGCAATGGTTTTCCGCTGTTTTTGCAAAGAGCTAGATCGTGCAAATAGCCCTTTTATACGTTAGACAAGTCGTTACTTGCATCGGGTGTACTTTCCTCAAAAGAAAATGAAATGTGGTAAAAATGACAATGACAGTAACACCGTGCATCGTCAAACTATGCGATAGCGACTATTTCAGTTTGACAGTTTTGGTTCGTAAAGTTCATTACGTTAACGACTCGCGTAGCACGGAAGCAAGCACCGCATGGGCAGTGATGTTTCTGTTTGCAAGTTGTTCATAGTAAGACGAATATTATAAAAGTTTCTGTCAGTTGTTGATAACAATGGATATCGTTCACGCAGCATGATACGATGGACCATGCGTTGACCCAGTTTAAAACACTTATACATGGATGATGCACTTGTACTATGCTGCCCTCTTTCTCAGTTTCTGTCTGCTCATTGGACAAGCAGATTTGTTGTAAATATTATCTCCGTTCTTTATGAGACACAGGCTGATATAATTCAGCAGGTTTATGTAACACCTTCCCATCTCCTGTGTCCTGAACTGTAAGGATAGAACTGTGTTTGTTCGGGGGCTAGATAAGTCAACTGAAATGGCGGGGTGAGGGAGAGAGGTGGCAATTCGGTGGTGACTGGGTGGGGTGGAGGTGGGAGTAGGGGTGGTGGGTACCTTGGCTGAATCTCGATATTGGAAAGTCACCAGTAGTAGACAGGGTGGGTGGGTGAATGGGTGGGTGGGGGTTTAACGTCCTTTTCCACCACATAGGGTGATATCAAAGACGGGGCAACGATGAAAAAGCCAGCACAAATATTTGGCCCCAGCCGGGATCGAACTCAAGACCCGAGCATTAGAAGTCCAACGCTCTACCATTCGACCACCCGGCTCCCCCCAGTTATAGACAGAATTGAATGTCCTTGTATGACAGTAATGTTGTAAGTTGGCTGATGTTTACGATTCTGATCAGCGCAGGAACAGCGGTGACGTATTTCACAGTGAAGATCTGTTATGTGACGTCAGTGATGACGTATGGAGTGGTGTTTGGGCTGGGCTGTGGAATTGCTTATGCTGTGCCTGTCACGTGCGCTATGAGGGTACGTCCGACATAACCAGGAAAAGGTTTCTAATAATTTGTAAGCATACAGACTTTATAAAGCTTACGCCAAAAGTCACACAAGATGGTATTCGTTCAGCTGCCTTCGATATATGCACTCAATTGTGTGTCCTGTATTTCAAAACTGGTTAAACTCAACGCACAGTACACACTGGCATCAGTGGTTTGTCATCGCCATAGTTTCAATGGACCTTTTGAATGAACTTCAAGGCCAGTTCAATATTTCAGTTTCATTATTTCTTCAGTGGTTTCCAAACCAGAGAGGTTTTATAGGCGGCCTGATCTTCGTTGGATTTGGAATGGGGTCCACCATCTTTAACCAGGTCATCACCGTCTACCTCAACCCTGACAACATTATCGCCGACCTGACTATCGGAGAAGACGTGTACGTACATCTGACAAAAACAAAACAACAAGAAACAAACAAACAAACAAAACAACAGCAACAACAAAAGCGACTTAAACCCCAGATATACCCGTGCGGTTTTGTACATTACACAGAGAAGTGGTACTTCCATTTGTTTGTAATTTGATAAAATCTCCCAACATAGTGTCTGGTTTTAAAGTAGTTTAATTAACTTGTGTGCACAGCTATGTTGAAGCGGAAATCCGAGATGTCTAACAGTCTGGAGAGAGAAGCGTTCTCTCCGTTTTACAGAAAGTGCTCGCGTCATCCATTTTAAGCAACCGGTGAAGGGGTGGTACTTTTGCCCAAGTCGACTCCTGTGGAATCTGTCCGGTAGAAAATGACTTAGAATCAAATCGTGCTGAAAACATTGTGCAGAAGACACCGGCGTACAATACTGAGGAACAGCGGCTTGTGACACCGTGACACGCGGTACAATGAAACATTTACTCACACCATTATCTTTCTGTCTTGTTTTGCCTTCTTCACACACTAGTCGGTTTGAAGTAGGTACAGATCTTGAATACTGGGACCATGAAAATGTAGCAAGTGCAGGACACTACTCTCTACCATTTCTTCCTTGTTAAACCCCACATAGATTATGTTTCTAATGTATGGGACAGCTGCAGTCAAGTTCACTTATCTAAACTCAACTCCTTACATAGAAGATCAATAAAACAAGTTCACCCCCCTTCTACCATTCCAACGGACCAAAGATTCAAACAGCTCGGGATTCTGTCTCTGCGCAGTCAACATATCCTGAACAAATGTCTACTTGTACATAGTACCATTCACGGGAATGCCCCGTCATACCTTAAATCACTCATTAAACAACCGACACATGCCATTAGAGGAATGAGAAACGGTTGTATACCACTCCCACTCCCTAGGATAGACATATATAAAATGAGTTTTGCTTTCTCTGGGCCCACAGTCTGGAACTCACTACCACCAAGTCTAAAAATTATTCCGTCACGTTCCACTTTCAGAAAAAGACTGTTTTCCCATCTACTTGAAACTGAAACACTGAACCAGACGTTTACTTCTCGGTAATACGAAAGTTTCTTTCAAGTGTCCATTTTGGTGCATAATCTGAACAACCATGTCAGGTGTGTGTGTGTGTGTGTGTGTGTGTGTGTGTGTGTGTGTGTGTGTGTGTGTGTGTGTGTGTGTGTGTGTGTGTGAGGGAGAGTGAGAGAAAGATTTTTTTTTCTTTCGAGTAATTTTTTTTTCTTTATTTTGCCTTTTTTTTTTCTTGTATTTTCCTTTAATCTTGCCATTGTAGTTTTTTGTTTTTGTAGCAACGGCTGATTGAAAAATAATCATTGTTTGGTTAAATCACTTCCGTTGGAAAATAAAGTTCGTTCGTTCGTTCGTTCGTTCCTCTTGGAAAACTAACGTCAACTCGTGTGTTCCACTGTGTCGTGTGTGTAGGTACTTCACGCAGGACGAGGTGCTCGAGCGAGTACCGCGCCTCTTCCTACTGCTGGGTGGAACATACGCCGTCATGCAACTGATCGGTGTCTTACTCATGGTCAATCCTCCTCACGGCTACATACAGCCGGGATCCACACAGGTACAGAAAGCCCCCAACATCCCTTCACCCTCTCCTTGCACCCCCTCCCCCCTCCACACACACACACACACACACACACACACACACACCTCCCGCGCGCGATCTCTCTCTCTCTCTCTCTCTCTCTCTCTCTCTGTGTCTCGGCAACGGAAAATTATGAACTGGCACGTGTGCTACAATTTCTACTGTTGAAAAATAAAGTTTCATTGTCATTGTCATTGCCTGTCTCTCTATTTAATTCCTATCCTGTCTTTCCTATCCTGCTCCCAAAACCTCTCCCTTGAGCACTATGTTAGGGTGAAGCCGTGACCAGTATCACGTTATCGTCACCCCTCCTCCTCCTGTCTGTATGTCTCTCTGTGTCTCTCTTAGTGTGTCTCTCCCTCCTGACTTACTAACCTGCCCCCCACCCCCTTTTTACTTTTACTCCTAGGCCTGTGTGGAAATCCCGCGCCTCATTAAAAGCATTTTTGATTATTTCAGACTAACCCTGTCAGATTGTTTTGCTAATGTTTCAGGAATACACGGTGGAAGAAGGCGGCGGAATGAAGAGGAAGGACGAGGAGGCGGATAGACAGAACGCGCAAACAATGGAAGTGTGGAGCTCTAGTGTGAAGGAGGAGACACCAGAAAAGGGGTTCGCGCTATCTCTAGCTTTTCTTGCTTTAGCCTGTTTGTGTATCAGGGATTGCATTGCCGAGTGAATATTATGTAGATGTTAGCAGTGCGCTGGAAGTCTTTTCCAAGAAGCTGACACTCTTTTCTTAAAATCTTGGTATCTGTTTCTAAGATGTTCTAGTTTTGACAAACTACTTAAAGGGGCCAGTGCTACTATTTTTTATGTTCTGAGCTGTTTTCGTGGTATCTGTCATCACACACTTAAGACACGTGGACAGTTACATCTGTAATGCTGATACTGAGCCAGCAGAAGTGTACTTGACGACGCGGCGACCACACTGAACGCTCAAGTAGTGTAACAACAGTCGTAGAATTTGAATGTTCGACCGCTCGGACAAAGTGTAAACAACATTGTGTCGCATTAAGAGCTATACTAATCATCAAGACAGAGTATTTCGAGCGTAAAGGCGCACTCACGAGCGAAACTGTTCCAAAACATAAGCTGGTTTGGCAAAGATGGAATAAGCCCGTTTAAGTGGTCAGTGCTTGTGGTACGCCAAGAGACTGCTGTTTTGTATTGCTAGCATCTGGTTTCTTAAGATTCATGAGGTATTGTAGTGTCAAAAGCTAAAAGGTTTTACCATCACTCTTCGATAGTTGAAACTACCAGGCATGCCTAGAAGTAAACCACCCGGCAGCCTGATCGACATGACGCATTGGAACATCCGTAGACTGGTTAGATGGTCTCGCCAGACCGTTTACGCATTGGCTTAGGCACTCGTTATTTACTCGATCAGTTTTACACACATGCATCTTGCCTCTGGTCCTTAGAGATGGTTCCGGGTATCTGGAAGAAGCGACGAAACCCGTGGAGATGGACATCCACCCTCTGAAGATGTTACGGACCAAAATGTTCTACCTTATTTGGCTCCTCTTCCTCTTTGGCGGGATGGGCGGGGTCTTCATGTCCTCCATGTACAAGGTAAGACCCCGGTTTATTCCCTCTGTCCAAATGAAGGAAAATGAAAAATAATAAATCCAAATAAAGGGTTTGTGTAATTTGTTTTGGCGTTTCAGCAAAGTTCACCAATCAGCCTACAAGATGTACGTCCATCAAGTACAAATGCTGAAATGGGGCACTGGGAAAAACGTGTGTAAAAAATTGGATCTTGTCGAGACTTGAACTAAATAATAATAAAAATCTCAGATATGTATGTGACATACCACTTTATGTAGTAGGGGCCGATGTGGCTTGCGCCCACTTCGCATCAGTTAAGCACTACATAAAACATTTATTTGCAAGCAGCGAGTTAAGTTTGTTAAGTATTATCGGCTTTGATACTAAACTATTGGGAAACTCTTGTGTATGTCTGACAGTCTTACGGACAGTCTTTCATCAAGGACGACACGTTTATGGCCATCACAGGATCATGTGCTGCTGTGATGAACGCTGTGGGAGGGGTTTTCTGGGGCTACATCGCCGACAGGTTCTCCTTTAATGTCAGTAACAATTAATGGTTGTTGCCATGTTTGTTCTCGTGTTTCTCTTCTTGTTTTTGTTTTTTTTAACGAATAACCAGCGGATGTTGTTTAGTGTGGTGGAACATGTCTGGGCCTGACAGTGACTATTGGTAGAAAAGTATACAAACAGACAACTTTAAAGATTTGGTATAGTATGGTATGGTATGGTAGACTTCTCATCGGCGCACATACCCATCTCTGTTGAAATGCTCACGGCGCTGCAGGGCTGGAGGACGAAGCAGTGAAAGCCTGCTGCCGCTAAGCGCTACTTTATGTGCAAACCTCCATCCTGCTATTTACTCTGGTGTGTGCAACAGTATTTCTGTTTACCACGACACCGGCCACAGCCTACTCTTCTTCGTAAGATAAACATGGGATTTTTAGCGTGCACACTTGATGTATGTGCGTGCGTGTGTACACGAAGGCGAGACAGGCACCGTAAACGAGTCTGCACATGGATTTGACTCGATATGGTCAGGAAAAATCCCACCATATTCCTGCCCACCGGGGACTCGAACCAGGCAGCTCAGGATCCGAAGTCGGATGCCTTAACCACTAGACCAAATCCCCTGTGGAATTATGCTGTGGCTAAGAGTAAGAGTTATGAGAACGGTCGCAAATATCAGGAACTGAACAGACTGAAACAAATGACTTATTTCAGGTCGCTGCCAAACTGCTGTACGCCATGTTTGCCACTGTGTCCTTCACCTTCATCGGCTCCGAGTATGGCCTGAAACCCTACTTCTTCATATGGGTCTGCCTCATCCTCTTCGTCATATCCGGAAAGTTCACGATTATGCCCCCTGTATAGCCCGTGGTTACGGAAATAGGTACATGAGCACTAACTACGGGCTGCTGTATACGTCACAAGTAAGTGTGTGTGTGTGTGTGTGTGTGTGTGTGTGTGTGTGTGTGTGTGTGTGTGTGTGTGTGTGTCCGCAGTAAACCTTAACATTGGCCTTTTCTCAGACTGCACAAACAGCGGAGCCACCGAACTTGGCATGCTGACAGGCAGCACTAAGACCTTTCAAAACATACCATCTTGAATGACCTTGACTCAAGGTCAAGGTCACTAGAGCAGTCTTTTTGGAACATTAAGACATAAAAGGCATTTTCTCACAATCTACAGACACCAGAGGCTTTAAACTCTGCATGATGATAGACATTAATAAGCACTACAGACACATCTGTGATCAATGACCCTGTGTCAAGGCCATAGAAGCTGTTTGTGGAAAACCTTTAGAAAACCTTTGGAAATGTTCAGCCCACCAAATTTGAAAAAAATGCAATTCTATATTCCGAAATTTAAATAGCTGAGCTGACTCTTCGCACCACGTGATTGTAATGTGTTTATGTCCGGTGTGTGAGAGAATGTGTGTGATTCACGTGAGCGTGCGTGTTGGGTTCAGTTCGCGGCGCTTTGAGCCGATTCATGAAATTGGGTAAAGCGCCTATATAATACTCATTATTATTATTATTATTATTATTAAAGAAACATCTTAACACTGGCATTTTCTCAGAAACAACAAAACAGCAGATGCACCAAACCAGGCATGCTAATAGACAGTGATAAAGCCTTTCAAAATATGCCATTTTAAATCAACAAGCTGTCTGTTTGGAAATGTTACATCGACATTTTCTCGGAATCTAGACGTAACAAAGGCATCAAGCTTTGCATGATGATAGACATTAATAATACCTTTACTGACACACCTGTATTCAACCTTTCTGTTGTGAAGTTTTACATTACCCTTTGTGCAGAAACTTCGAAAACAAAAGCCATCAAACATGTCATAATGATAGACATTGATAGGAGCTGTGCTAACAGATCTTGTTTGAGTGACCTTGACTCAAGGTCAAGGCCATGCAAGCTGTCCTGGGAAAAATTGTAATCTTGCATTTTCTCAGAAACTACGAACACCAGAGACACCTTACTTCGCATGACGATAGACAGTGGTAAGAGCTTTACAAACAATACTCTTTTGAATGACCTTGACCCATTTCACAAGTGAGCCAAGGCGGCTTCTGCTTCTTTGGTATTGGTTTGGTATTGTGATGACTGACATGTTTTATTTTTTTCTCCAGATACTGACATCAGCAGCGAGCGCCTTTATGGGAGAGAGTTTGAAGGACTACCTACACTACCATGGACTGTTTTTCCTAATTGGTGGCTTGTCCTGTATAGGTAAGTAACCGACTCCGCACGCACTGAAATGTTTACATAAAACATCATTTGTGATACTCGCCAGGTGCAGTCATGCATATGCATACAGTAACTAACTCATACCATCTGTCTGTCGTGTATATCACTGGTATTTGTTCTTGGTTTTTAATTGTCTCTGCCTATCCTTTATTATTTCTACTCAGTTGTGGTGTGTGTGTGTGTGTGTGTGTGTGTGTGTGTGTGTGTGTGGTGCTCTTTTACTTTTTTAGTTGTTCTTACGTAGTGTACATTGAGTGAATGGGTTGTTTTTACGGGGGTTTTTTGTTGTTGTTTTTTTTTTTACTTCGGTTTTAGATTGTAAGGCGCCTAAGCTCATTCCCCGGGGATAGGCGCCCTATAAATTCTATTATTATTATTACTATCATTATTACCATGCGCTAGACACGTGATATTGAAATAGAACTGTAATTAGATTTGTAAATTCTTTTATACTGTACCTGTAGATCTGTTAGACTGTTACTGTTGAGCAGCGTTTGCCATGCACTTTATTTTGCAATGTTAAACCTATGTATGTGTCTTGCGTGGTTGGCATGTTTTGTAAGGTCTATCGTGTATATTGTATTTTTATCCTACGTTTGTCTAACAGGGTTTACCGTGTGCTTGTGGTTTGCAAGGTTTATCTTTTGTTTTACGAGGTTTTCTGTGTTTTATAGGGTTTATTCGGTGTTTATGTCTGTGTACTGTTGGGTTTATCATGAGTTTGAGTCTTATGGGGTTTATCTCGTGTTTGTGTCTTACGGGTTTATCTCGTGTTTGTGTCTTGCAGGGTATTGCTGGGTTTATCTGGTGTTGTGTCGTACAGGGTTTATCCCATGTTTGTCACAGTGTCGTACAGGGTTTATCTCGTGTTGGTGTCTTACAGGGTTTATCTCGTGTTGGTGTCTTACAGGGTTTATCTCGTGTTTGTGCCTTACAGGGTTTATCCCATTATGTGTTTTACAGGGTTTATCCTGTGTTTGTGCCTTACAAGGTTTATCCCGTGTTTATGTCTTACAGGGTTTATCCTGTGTTTGTGTCTTACAAGGTTTATCCCGTGGTTGTGTTTACAGGGTTTATCCCGTGGTTGTGTTTACAGGGTTTATCCCGTGGTTGTGTTTACAGGGTTTATCTCGTGTCGGTTTCATACAGGATTTATCCTCCGTTTGTGTTTTGCAGGTTTTATTCTGACGTTTTTCCTGGACGCACGAACGCCGGACGGGAAAAAGATCTGAGCTGCACTCGGAGCTTCGACTGTTTTCCATTCCAGTCTGGATGACTTCAGTCTCTCTCACTGTGCAAAGAAAGGCCGTATAGTTTGGCCATACCGCACACCGGCCCATATCTCTAAACAAGGACATTCCACGGGTCACCCAATCTCTGTTCTGGACTTTCAGGCCGTTGTGCACGTTAATCTACTCCATGCGGTGACGTCTGGGATCCAGTCGGCAGAGGCTCGAAAAATCAAACGGAAGGTTTTCAGCATGTAACTGCTGCAGGGCTTGCAAATGTTCAAAGAAAGAGCAGCCGATATGATTTGTACGTGGTGGCGGCGAAGGCGCAAACTGCAAGGAGGGTCCGCGTCATGCACCCGCCCCCGAAATTATAAAAAATTGAGACTGAATTCTGTGCATTCTGGTGCAGTCTGTGCAGTCTGATACTCGCAGCATGAGAGTACCTTTACTGGGCTTGGGCAAGAACAGAGAATATTTACTGGTTCAGTACTGACTCGAGTCACTCAAGGAAGTTACGCAAACCGGCATAACTCGACAATAACAGCCTACACCAAATCGGCGCAACCATGGAGATGCCGTGTGAAGCTGTGGATACTATATAGTTAATTAAGAAATATGAAAAACTGATTCTGTTATACTGTGACCAACTAATCTCAGCTATCGAATGTTATGTCGAGTATAGACTCTCTCTCTCTCTCTCTCTGTCCCCCGTGGTGGTCGAATGGTAGAGCGTTGGACTTCAAATGCTCGGGTCGTGAGTTCGATCCCGGCTGGGGCCAAATATTTGTGCTGACTTTTTCATCGTTGCCCCGTCTTTGATATCACCCTATGTGGTGGAAAAGGACGTTAAACCCCCAAACCCCCACCCCACCCCACTCTCTCTCTCTCTCTGAAGAAGCACAAATAAATCATGATCACGAACTTTTAAAAAAGTAGTCCTTAAACATCCGCTTACGACTAAGTAACTTGATATTGTAGTGCGTGCGAATGGTTTTGTTCAGCAATGCGACAAACAGGACGTCAGGTAGGCGGTGTGCGTGTCAGAGGGCGTGAATTTCTTTGAATTAGAAGTGGTCACGTCTGACATCTGAGCAGTTTAAAGTGTGGAAAAAGTGTAGAAGACAATTTGAGATACACGGATTCTTGTCTAGACGACTGACATCCGTGTACGGCTAAGTAAAATGAGCACTTACATCGGGTGACTAGAGAATTACAGAGTGGCGGTCTTGTAGGTAGTTGTCTGCTGGGTTAAAAAAAAAGGATGGATAATTGTTCTCTCTCTCTCTCTCTCTATCACACACACACACACACACACACACACACACACACACACACCGATTCCCAACAGAAATATCAAAGTTTTCGAACCTGAACTCTGGCTAAAACTCCCACGAATCCCACAGAATATTGAAGCTGTTTGTACAGATCATGTGACCACTGATCGACACGCTGATGAGTGTAGTTCCGTGCCAATGAAACTGCGCCAATACCGTGGCGCAAAGTGCGTGTTGTACTACCTCCACACCTGTACTCCATGAACAGCACAACTTCTTCAGCACAATGTCCTGGTTATACGATCAGGTTTGGGTCATGTAAGATTGTATCGCAGGATGTATCCAATCATACCTATCTTCTGAATAGTTTTCTCGATAAACGGTGGCAGGTGTCCGGGTAAGTTCTTTTAAACCGGCCTTCAGGGGAGTCGGGACGCGTTAAATATCTCACCCCCCCCCCCCCCACACACACACATGCACACACATCCCCCCCCCCCCTACACACATACACACAATGGTACGCAGACTATATACTTCGTTATCGTAAGATTTTGTTTTTAATGTAAAACTATTGTGCGCAACTACGCTGTATAAAAAGCTGTTACCAGTAAAAAGCTTCATATAAATCATTGTTAAGAAATAAAATATAAAATAAGAAATAAAGAAGTAAAGAGTTAACAAGGCAAGGTGATGAAGGAAGGAACAACAACAACAACAAAACACGCACGCACGCACATATATCAGTGGTAGCTGGTATCTGCTGTGCTTCTGAAAAAGTGGGTCAGCTCATGTTACAAGACTCAGATCAGAGGCTTAGTCCAGCGTAAGACTACTTCGATTTGATGTTACGGATGAGTCGTGCCGGGGGTCCGGGTGATCTCAGCCAACAGCCCTTTCGGAATTGACGTCATCTCTCTCTCTCTCTCTCTCTGTATGACGACCTGCCTGAGGCTGACGTCAAATGTTTAGTTCACGGAACTGACGTCTCTCTCTCTCTCTCTGGGGAGCCAGGGTGGCCGAATGGTAGCGCGTAGCCCTTGTAATGTAGGTGCCTCATCTTCTACATTCTTACAGTATTTTGAAAATGGTGGTTTTGTGTATGTCACGTACAACACAGTTCCCCACCCCACAGATGTCTTGCCTTTGTGGACTGTCACATTCAATGAGTAACTCAGAGCTGTAACTGAACTGTTTAAACAGAAAAAACGCCACCTTTCAGCTTCCACGTGTGGATCACATTAAGATAAATGATCAGAGCACACTCCCTCCCATTGCTGGCAGGGGCGTAGGAACCACGGGGGCCCTGGGGGCCCAGGCTCCCGTTCGATTTTTGGACGAGGGGCCCGAATATCTCTGGGCCCCCCTTGCTTTTGATAAGAGGAGAGGGGGCCCACCAGTGGTGGGGCCCCCCTGCTCTGCTGTCGCAGGACACAATCCTTGGCAGTCAACACACACACACACACACACACACACATAACACACACAGAGCAAGGTCTGCTTGATTTCTGTGCAAGATACGACTGTGACAGGAGGTACAAGTCCCCATTTCTGAGAATGAATTTTATATACGCGGATCCTTGTCTAGACGACTGACATCCGTGTACGGTTCATGAAAATCCTTTAAGCCTTACAACAAACAACGACTTTCACAGTCAGGTGGTGGGCGTTTCCAAAGTTGTGAATCGCTTTGAGTTGGTGGTTGTGACGTCTGACGCTGAGCAGTATAAAGTGTGCTGCTTGCCGCTAGTCTCACCAAAACCTGGCGGCCATTTCTTTGCATCTTCACACTGGCCCACTGCAGTGAAAGGTAACGCTGTGTGTTTCTTTTTGCTTCTCACTACTGATTTTTTTCTTTTATGCATGTCTATGTACCACGATAAGGGCTTCTATGTGAGGCGCATTAGAGGTAATGTCCTAAATATTATTATGCTAGCCGGTTTAATATGACCACGAAAACGGTCAACATGTACACTAAAATAAAGCTCACCCTTTGCCTAATTTTTGGTCAATGACATTTTACAGTTACTCACGAGCAAATAAACGCCTGGGATCGGCAAGCATTTGGAGAATATCTGTATCTCTTAAAGGGGGCGTCCACCCTCCATTTCGCCGAGGCCATCCAAAAATAATTCAAATCGAGGCTTTGGTTCCCGACGCGGTAGCGCAGATGTACTACCGGTAAGCAAAAGTCAATCCAGGGGACGGCTAACAATGGCTGAGGCTTCCATTCAGACGTATACATGTACACGTGTATATGTGCGAACCACTAGCAGGGGGTGCCTATCGCTAAGTGGTGCAGTTATGATGATAACTGTCACGGCCCTGGTAAAGCTACGAAGACGGCTGAGCCAGTACAGCCACCGACAGGTTAGTGCTTCTGTGTGTGCGATGGAATGCGAAATTAGATCTGAAACTAGGGGCTGAATAGAGACTGGTGATCGAGGCCACAACAACTTGATATAACAGGGGCGCCGGGGGGGAGGGGGGGGCAGAATCTCAGAGGGGGGAAACGCCAGAGCCAGAGCCAATAAAAGGAAGGACGTTGCCCGGAGAAAGTGAAAAGCGGGGGGGGGGGGGGGGGGGGGGGGGGGGGGGAAGAAAGTGAAAAGCGGGGGGGGGGGGGGGGGGAAGAAAGTGAAAAGCGGGGGGGGGGGGGGGGGGATTATTAGACGACTTTCTGCCAAGTCGTTTTGATATTTCATGCAACGCCTAAACTGAGTTCTCTGTTGGGTAGAATGAGGGAGAGAGCAGGAAGAGGGGTGAGGGGGGTGTAGGGGAAGGGGTTTTCCAGGGGAGGCAAAAAGATACTCTTGCCCCCCCTGCTTGGGTACAGGGGAGGCAGCTGCCCCCCCTGCCCCCCCGGTTCCGGCGCCCCTGGTACATGTATGAATGTGTGTAGAAGAAGTAGGCGAAGTAGTGGTTCTTCTATTCTACACTTTTCTATACTGAGCGCAGTTGGTATCACGGCCCGTCGCGCATGACCAATATCACGGCCCGTCGCGCATGACCAATATCACGGCCCGTCGCGCATGACCAATATCACGGCCCGTCTCCCGTCGCCCATGACCAGTCGCGGGTTGTCGCGGTAGCCCATGGTCAATCACATGTCGCGTATGACCAATCGCGGGTAGCGCACGACCAATCGCGGGTAGCGCATGACCAACCGCGCGTCGCATATGACCAACCGCGCGTCGCGTATGACCAACCACGCGTCGCGTATGACCAGTCGCGCGTAGCGCGTGACCAGTCGCAGGTAGTTCATGGACCCTATACGCACGTTTTCATACCTCGCAGAAGAGCGGGCGGCAGTGCAGCGGTGAGGGATGGAGGAACAGGGTGGGAGAGCGTGTTACAGAGGCTGGATTCCTATGAGAGGGGTGCTGGTGGTGTTTGGGGGATTACTGATCCATCTCACACTCGGCACCCAGCTGACATACGGTAAGTTACGTGTCTTTTACAATGATTTATACATATAAATAAACAACGTCTGTTTGTCGGTCTCAGTGTTGGTCTGTGCGCCATGAAACCTAACTTAGAGTTCTCAAACCGCGATCAAAAGTGGTGGGTGTACTCAGGGGCAACCCTGTTCCGGGCCTGTCGCTCTATGCCCCTCCGACGACGCCCAAGTCGGGCTAACCGACACGAGCTCAGTGATACCTAAGAAGGCAAAAACAAAAATACTCGGAAAGGAATAGAATGATGTAAGTCAAAGGAGACAGCCAGAAAACTGAAACGTGAGGTATTCTCAATAAGTACAGGCAATAAAAAAAGCGAAGCAAACAATTGTACAGATATACAAAAACTGAACAGAGAAGTAATAATAATAAGTTGGAAAAAAAAAATCATGACTGACAATGGAGACCACCACCATGAGGATCCAAAAAGAACACAATGCACCAACTAAAAGAGCAAGCCGCCCTGTAGATGTTCCCAAGGACCCTAAATAGATCCGTGATGTTCCTCTTTAGTGAGGTGATCATAATGATCTACCAGTAGTATGCTGAAAAGCGTGTCATGACCAACAGTGACCGCAAAAAAAAACAAAAAAAACGTGGATTCTGATCCTAGGCTGTTGCTAGCATCACGACGGCATGCCTGTTTTCCTATTCATAGCACAGAACTATGGGCAAAAGCAAGAGAAAACGATGTGGCACACTAACTAAAGAGCCACGCAATAAGTGTTCCACTTTTGTGAGTTTATCATTTTTGCTCTACGTGTACCATGCTGAAGGGTGTGTAACCAAAAGTGACACCACTACCAAAAAAAAAAAAAAAAAAAAAAGAGGGGGAAGAAAAAAAAAAAAAAAAGGGGGGGGGGAGGGAATTCAGATCAGCTGTTGCTAGCATCACCACGGTAGGCCTGTTTTCCTATTCATGTCACCGAATTATCGGCCAAAGAATGAGTAAACGAAGTAGCGCAATAACAATACCTCGCGTCGCCGAAGAAGGGTGCCTACTATCGTCTCGGCTTTCTGCCATTTTTAACATGCATGCACGCATGCGTCAAAACAATCACGAGGTACATCACGTGGGACAACAATACCACGCGGCCTGGGACAACAAACGCACGTGGCCTGTCGACAGATAACCCCAGTCACGTGGCTAATCGGTCGAGGTCGTAAGATTTATCATTGGCTTGGTGCACGAGTTAGTCGACAGACTACTAACTTCAACCAGCAAATGATCACTTTGTCCCAACCAGCTGGATATGAAGTAATTGCTGGCTATTTTGTAGTGGCCTGTTATCTAGACAGTGAACATGAAATATAATAATAACAATAATGATAATATGTAATATCCATCTGCATATGTAAAAAACAAAAAACAACTATTCCTACTTGTTTTTGCTCTTTACTGTCAGTCACCACATGCCTTTGTTGCTGTTATGACTGCGAATACGTCTACTAATCCCTTCCCCTTTCAGTCAGTTTGTTCCCTACACTTCATGGATTTTTGAGTGTGTATATATAGGGGTGAGTGAGTATGCGAGTGTGTGTGTGTGTGGGGGGGGGGGGGGGGCATTGTACTCATCATGTTACAGCGAAGGTGAGCAAATTTGCTCCATGGTCATTGTATGTAGAGATGTATGTAATAATGCCCTTCTAGTTTCCTTTTACTGTAACTAGTCTTCGCTGCCATGCTTGACTGTTTTGTTGGCTTACCTTTTCATAAGTGTCCGTGTACAAAAACTTGCAAATACTGAGCAGTCTTATTTTGTCTCGTCAGTCGGTTCTGCTCCTTATACATTATGTATGGGGGTATGCATGTGTGTGTGTGTGGGTATATATTATATACATGTGTGTGTATATATGTGTATATGTATGCGTATGTATGTATGTACAGTGTATATATATGTATACATGTATATATATGCCTGTGTGTGTACATAAGGTTGGTTGTTTTTTTTAAAAAATTTTTTAGTCACCTCTCTTCTCGTATTTTGGTACTTGTCATCCTTTACAGCTGAGTGCTCACGTACTGCCCCCCCCCCCCCCCCCTGTTGTTTGGTATGTTAGGATGGGTTCTCTTGGTGGCTGCAGCTGTTTACTGGCTGCCTATTTACATTTACATTACTGTTTTGAGTAGTTGGCCCCAGGAGCGTCTTAGTGGAGTGAAGTGGCGTTTTTTTTTTTTCTTCAAAAAAACAAACAAACATGCAACACATCCATTATTCAGTGAATTTCTCCTCCTCAGCCCCCCCCCCCCTTTTTTTTCTATTTTATCTATTTATTTATTTTATATCATTTTACTTATTTATTTTTTGTTCTTTTTTCCTTCCTCCCCCCCCCCCCCACCTAGTTTGTTTCTTTTTTCTTCCCCCCCCCCCCCACCGCTTCCCCCCCTCACCCCCCCCCCCCCTTTTTTTTTTCCCCAAAAGCCTGCACTGACTTACGTTTAATTCTTCAATGTGTACATGGATGTTTTGATACCTAATTAGCTTCATGTCGTGAGGTCATCTCTGGGTGAACACCCATTCCTCCGTGGAAGAGAGCGATATGTTCCCATCTAATGTATTTTTTCTCTTTTTTTTTCTTACTGTTTTCACTATCCCTGTGTCCTTTTTTGTCCTTTATTCGTGTTATTTGTGCTTTGCTGGTTTGACAACTTACTTGATGGCCTTACTTGTTTGCCTCTGTGTTACCTAGTTTATACCTGCTGCTGTGAGTATTGTACTTGGAATGTTTTGCTGTTTTCTCTACCATCTGGGCTCAGTATGAACATGATTAGATTTGTGAACTTGACAGCAAAGTGGTCCAAAGTCTGTTCTGTCTATAGGACCAATCCTCATGTACTGAGGATTGATGGTAATGTGCGTGGGATGTTTAATATTCCTAGCTATATATGAAATGGCAAATGATAGTCCCATAAAGATATGCTCATTCAACACCAATGGACTTGGTGAGTACAAAAAGAGAAAGGATGTATTCAACTTTCTCCGGCAACAAAATGCATGTATATATTTCTTGCAGGAAACACACTTAAAAACAGAAACGGAAAGTATTACAAGATCTATGTGGGGTTACGAATGTATCCTTAGTGGTAACAATACTAACAGTAAGGGGGTTGCTATATTGTTCAATAGCAACTTTGAGTATAAGCTGCATGAAGTAATCCGAAGTGATGATGGTAGCTATATTGTGTTAGATATTGATGTTGCTGGAAAGCGCATGACACTTGTAAATGTGTATGGGCCGAGTAACATGGACTTGCCGGTCTTTTTTGATGCCATTTGTGAGCAAATGGACCGCTTGGATAATCAGTACGTTTTTATCGGCGGAGATTGGAACGTAGTCCTGGACGCTAGCAAAGACACTTTCAGATACAGGAACGTCAACCGACCCCAGTCCATGAAAAAAGTGCATGATATGATAAATAATTATGCCTTAGCTGATGTATGGCGGGAGCTTAATCCTGGCAAAAGACAATACACATGGCGGCGTTTCAATTCAACTCAGCAGGGCAGATTGGACTACTTTCTGGTCTCTGAATGCCTACTGTTAGATGTATCATGTACGAAAATTGAATCTGGTTACCGATCAGATCATTCATTGGTCTCTGTCGAGTTCTCATCACAATGTAAACAGAAAACAAAGTCACTTTGGAAGTTTAATAACTCTTTGCTTAGGGATAAAGAATATGTTGATATGGTCAAAAAGGTCATCTTAGAACTGAAAAGGCAGTATGGCATTGTAGTGTACAACATGGACACAATTTCGGACATTAGTAACCATGACATTCAATTCACCATAAATGATCAGTTGTTTTTTGAAATGATACTTCTGGAAGTGCGGGGCCGGACAATCTCATATGCAAGTTTCAAAAAGAAAGAAGAAAATAATAAAGAGATAACACTACAAAAAACCATTACTGAATTAGAACTAAATGTAAATGAAGATAATGTAGACGTTCTTGAGAACAAAAGAGCTGAACTTGTAGAGCTGCGTAAGAAGAAAACTGAGGGCGTAATTGTCCGTTCCCGTGCAAAATGGATCCAAGATGGTGAAAAAGCTACCAGATACTTCTGTAGCCTTGAGAGTCGGAATTATAATCAGAAGTCCATGAATTACATCGAAAAAGAAAATGGTGAGGTGGTCCATGATCAGAAATCTATTGTTGATGAAACTCAGCTCTTCTATCAGCAACTGTATGCCTCGAGAGAGGCAGATACTGTGGATGTCGACCTTTCTTCCACAGTTTTTGCACCGAAGCTATCGGAAGAGTTAAGTGCCTCCATAGAAGGCCCCATTTCTATCCAAGAAGCTTTTAATGCACTGAAACATATGAGCAATAATAAGAGTCCAGGCTCAGATGGCTTTACAACAGAATTCTTCAAAAATTTTTGGATGGACATTGGTATTTTCTTGGTCAGATCTATCAACTATGGTTTCTGTCAAGGTCAAATGTCAACTACGCAACGTCAAGGTGTCATAACATGTGTCCCAAAGGAGGGGAAAAACAAGAAATTTCTAAAAAAATTGGCGTCCTATCACTCTATTAAATACAACATACAAGATTGCCTCTGCCTGCATCTCCAACCGCTTAAAGACTGTACTCCCAAGCATAATCGATGAGGACCAAAAAGGCTTCCTAAAAGGTAGATATATAGGTGAAAATGTAAGACTTTTATATGATGTTCTGGCTTATACTGAAATGCATCAGATGCCTGACCTTTTGCTTCTAATTGATTTCGAAAAAGCATTTGACAGTGTAGCCTGGTCATTTCTTAAAAAGTGTCTCGACTTTTTCAATTTCGGCCCAGATATGAAAAGATGGATATATACTTTTTATAACAACATAAAATCGTGCGTTGCAGTAAATGGCTCTTACTCTAGCTGGTTTGAGATAGGAAGGGGCTGCAGGCAGGGCGATCCCAGTTCGCCCTATTTTTTACCTGATCTGTGCGGAAGTTCTCTCTTCAATGGTGAGCCAGAACAAAGACATAAAAGGTATTAAGATACAAAATGTAAATGTTCTCCTCTCCCAGTTTGCAGATGACACATCTCTGTTCTTAGATGGCAGCCAAAAATCGTTTAAGGAAAGTATTCAAACTCTACAGTTCTTCTCCTCTATCTCTGGCCTCAAAATCAATATGGATAAAACCCAGGTTGTATGGTTAGGATCAAGGAAAAATTGTCATGTTAGATATATGCCCGAGTTCAATTTTGTTTGGGACCCTGGTATCTTCACAGTGTTGGGTATTAAGTTTTCAACTGATATTGACACTATCACTGATTTGAATTATGAAAACAAGCTTAAAAACATCGAATGCATCCTGTCGAAATGGTCAAAGCGAAATCTCACACCACTGGGAAAAATTACAGTCATTAAATTAACACTTGCCATGTCAAAGATTGTCCATCTATTCATTAACATTCCTGACCCAAAGGCGCATTTTCTTAACGAGCTTAATAAGATGTTCTTCTCCTTCTTATGGGAAGGAAAGAGAAGTAAGATAAATAAGGCAACGATATGCTGTGGTTACGAGCTAGGTGGTCTGAGAATGCTTGATGTGAATTCGTTTTTGACATCCATGAAGGTCAGCTGGATCAAACGTGTTTTTTTGTGTGATTCTGTGGTTAAAAATATTCTACTGGCCTCTTGTCCAGCGTACAAAAACATACAGAAGTATGGCTCTGAATTTTTTAATGTTGTGATGCAGCAATGTAAAAATAAGTTTTGGGCAGATGTTGCCAAACACCTTAAAAATGTGGCTAACAGCTGTGCGCCCAAGCACTACGGTGATTTTTTATCAGAATGTATACATTATAATAAGCACATAGTGAGGGACAAGAAAACTGTACATATACCTGATTGGATGGATAATGGCATTTTGTTTATTAGTGACCTGGTAGATACTGATGGTCAGTTTCTTACTTATGAGAAGTTTAAAGAGAAATATCCTGGTGTTTCTACCAATTTCATATTGTACTCTGGTATTATTAATGCTATTAAGGGATACCTGCAGTGGACTGGCATCATCCGAACTTCATCCAATGTTGGATCTGGTAATAAGCTATGGCTACTGGTTGCGCAAGGTGGACAAACTTGAAAAGAGTGTATATGGTACTTGTACAGTCAAACTCAAGGTCTCAACCAGCTTGTGTTACAAAATGGAATCGACACTTTGTTGACTTGCCTGATTGAAAATCTATTTTTCGTAAACCTTTTTGTACAACTCCTGACTCCCAACTCAGATGGTTCCAGATAAGATTAGTTCACCGCTTATTGCCTACTAAAAGATTTCTGAATCTGCGAAAGCTGACGGAGTCAGCAGAATGTACTTTTTGTCAGCGTGAAGAGGAAACCATTACCCACCTGTTCTGGGATTGTCATCATGTACAAAGCTTTTGGGCAGAGTTCACTAACTGGCTTAAAGATAACTGTCCTAACTGTTCAGCACTGACGTTATCCAAGACTCTAGTTATTTTTGGTATTGCAAAAAATTTCCATACTGATTCAGTCGTTGATTTGTTAATATTGGTTGCAAAATTTTTTATTTACAAGTGTAGACTAAAAGAGTTCCGGCCGGTTTTTACTGCTTTTACAAAGCTAGTCCGCCATTGGTATACTATAGAAAGATATAGATATGGTGTTGCTGGGCAATATTCTAAGTTTTGTAGAATATGGCTTCCATATGAGGCATTAATCCAATGAAACCTCATCTTATCTGTGGTGCATGGCACCCTAAGGTGTGGATTTCTCTCGCTCTCTCTCTCTCCTGTTATGTGCGTAGTTGTAAGCCAGCAAGCTATGTGCGAGGGTATATGTATATGTGTACTTTGCCGGATATCAAATTTCCTTGTATCTCGCCCTCCTGTTTGTATGTTTGTATGTATATATATGAAAAATGTGGGGAAAAAAAGAATAAAAACAAAAAAAAAATACTCGGAAAGTGGACAGTTGCGAACAACTTTGAGGTCCCCGTGTTCAGTTATTTCACAGTGTGCACAGAAGCGGTGAAAGCTGTCGCATTCACCAGCACAGTACATTTTCAGCCTGTTTAGAGATTATTGCCTGCATGAGATGTCCCCCCGTGCATACACAGACCCGCAGCATGCATGCATTTTTCGTGGCAGCTGTGTGGTCTGCCACGAAAAATGCGTGCTTGTTGCGGCAAGGGAGACAACTCGTGCAGGCAATGATCTCTAAACAGGCTGAAAATGTACTGTGTTGGTGAATGCGACAGTTTTCACCGCTTCTGTGCACACTGTGAAATAACACGGGGACCTCAAAGTTGTTCGCAACTGTCCACTTTCCTTGTCACCGAGTATTTTTGTTTTTTCCTTCTTAGGTATCACTTAGCTCGGCTCGGTCTCGGTTCGCCCGACTTGGCCGTCGTCGAAGGGGCCTAGAGTTAGTGACTCACCCGGAACAGGGTTGACTCAGGGGAACCCGGGGCTAGTCCTAGAGGTAACAATATCAGCAGTTTCGGAAAATCGGGGTTTAACGTCCTTTACCACCACGTATCGCCTAACAGGGAGACCAGCCGGATAGCAAGCCTGTGTGTGTGTGTGTGTGTGTGTGTGTGTGTGTGTGTGTAACGTAGAGTTCTCACATCGCAATCAAAATTGGTTGGTACTTTCAGGGGAACGCTGGGCTCATTCTGGCGGGGAAAAAAATCAGAAAATTGGAGTTTAGCGCCATTTTCCACCAAGTATCGCCAAACAGGGAGACCAGAAAATACAAGACAGGTCACATCATCAGCCCTGGCTTTACTCACGAAAACAATCTGGTGGGGGAAGACATCTAGGAAAATTGGAGTTTCACGTCCTTTTCCACCACACATTACCAAACAGGGAGACCAGAAAGCACTTACTACACATATCACATCATCAGCCCGGGCAAAGCCGGATACATCACCTAGTAGTATTATGATACATTCCTCAACAAGCTTACTGATAAAGCGTTTCCATATACGAATTTCTAGCCATGGAAAAAGAGAATATTTGAGTGTTGTTTGCAAGCACATAGTGATCTTTTACACTTTTTGCTTGCATGTGAATGTTGCATTGCCATCGGTATCAGACCAGTACTGCCCAGGACCCGCATGTAGAAGTCAGGGTTATGCCACGGTCACAACCGGTGTAACAGGCCAGAATCTACCCCTGGCCCCGAATCTACCCGGGTAGAAACTGGACTAGGCCAGTTTAATCCCGGGTAGTTTCTGGCCTAGGCCAGTTTCTACCCCCCTGGCCCCGAATCTACACCCCCCCCCCCCACCCCTGGTCTGAGCTAAATTCGAATTCGTTGTACTGAGCTAAATTCACAATTTCACTACACCAGTTGCTACAGTGACTACTACTGAGTCGAACTGGTTGTACTGAGCGCACGCACAAACCCTGGGGCATTGATTGGGAAATGTTTCAAGTAGTTTGTCATTCTGAATCACTGCAATCATGGACGACCAGAAGTACAGAAAAGTTGTGCATTTTCTTTCCTCGGCCGAAAAGAAATATCCAGCGTATTTCTACAGTATGTCGAACGAAAGGAAACGCACTGTCGCAAAGTCCAACTTACGACAATTTGCGGCCAGCTACAAACTGAAGTCAGCGGTGCTGGTGCACAGCAAAACCGAACAAGATGGCCACCAGCCCAATATGTTGTTTCCATTTGATCACCTGCTATCGTCACGGTCGTTCTTTTGTAATGCCATGTATCCACACACACACACACACACACACACACACACACACTCTCTCTCTCTCTCTCTCCCTCTCTCTCTCTCTCTGAATGGAAACAACTGACCGGGCTGTCACCCCAATCTTGTTTTTGGAAGAGAGACGTCAAGTTGTATTCTTTGAAATCTATGACGTTTTTCCTCACTGGGATGACGCATAATACATTTGGCGTAATAACTTTGATACAGTTCTTGCAATGAAAGCAGGCCCATGAAAATTGAAGTGTTGCTGCTGCGTGCGCAGTGTAAAGATCGAATTAATACCAACCCAATATGTTTAACAGACAAGTCTGCGCGGCGAACGTTTTCTAACTATGTGTTATGTCAGACATACACACGCGCGCGCGCACACACTCACTCGCACGCGCACACGCACACACAGACTCGCGCAAGCCGCGTTTGTGCTCCATTGAGACCTATGTGGTGTTCTCTCACTCTACTATGCTATTGAGTGAGAGTCAGTGGGAAAAACAAAGCACACTACATCAATGAAACTCCCGCTTTCCCCGTCTACACATAGAGAACGTCCAAAAAGTGGCGACACATCCCCAAGAAATGCCAGTATCACGTCAATCAAACATGACGTCGGAAAAATGACGCTGATACTGCCTTTTGCGTCAGTGCGCGCGTGCCTTTTCTGCGATGGCTCTGACCTGTTCAGTACGTAAGCAGCCCTGCACAGCGTTCTGGGTTCTTCTTTTTTCATGAATTTGTTCTCCGTGCATATTCTGTTCATAAAGTATTGGAGTTGTATTCTGTTATATCCCGTGTCTTCTCTGCGATTGCACGAAGATGGCGACATAGTAGAAGTAAAATACACCACGTCTCCAAACAGAGGAATTCGGAAAGAAAGTGGCGAGACACCCCCAAGAAAAAACAGCATCACGTCAATCAAACATGACGCACTTACTTTACGTCAGTGCGCGTGCGTCTCTTTTTCGATGTTTGTGATGCGAGTGGCTTGTAGAGGAAATGTGCTGTGAGTACAAATTTTCGAGTCAACTGACGATAACGGCTGCAGTGAATTTTTTAAATTTTTTTGCATATTTTTTATGGCACCCCAGGCTCATTATCTATGTATAGTAGGAGCGATTTTGAGATCTAAAGTGTGTTCACCAGCACTTTCATCAGGTACGGCTTACGCCAAAAGTATAAAAGCGACAACCTCCAAAATTCATTTAGTTGAGAGTCCGTATTCATGCTATCTATGTCCAAAAAATGGAGTGGTTTAGGTAAATATTACGCCTTTAAACGCCAGAAAGCCACTTTTTCTGAAAAGGGCGATAACTCGCAAATCATGTGTGCAATCCTACCTGGATCGGGCCTTCTATTCAACAATCTTGATTCATTTAGAAACCTCAAATTTGAAATCGATCGGTTCAGTATTTTCGGAGAAATAGGCATCTGAACTGGGTTCACATGCAATGTCAACTCAGGCTCGGTTTACATGAAAACTATAAGAGCGACCATTTTCTAGTAGTAACTCTGTTCAGAGTCCGTATTCAAGCTATCTACTGCCAAAAAATTGAGTGATTTAAATAAATATTACGCCTGTACACGAAAGACAACCAACTTGTCTCAAAAGGGCGATAACTCCAAAATCACTTAAGCAATCATCACACGCTTGAATCGTCTAATGTAACATTTTGATATATTTGGATACCCCAAATTTGAAGCCATTCGGTTAAGTATTTTCGAAGAAACGGGCCTGGACACAATTCACACACACACAGCCGCACGCACGCACGCACGCACACACATCCGCACAGACGGCACTCACTGAGGAGGAGAAGTGCGTTCGGCGGACCATACATGCCAGCGTCGATGACGCATGTTTTCTTACGTCATTGTCAGAGTTACACTTGCAAAATCGTCTCTGCGGGAGATCGGCAGTGACGTGCGTTTGTACCACAGATGCTTGCCCATGAACGTGGAAAATTTAGCCCGTCCTATGATGTTGTTTCCATTACTATGGAAACAACATAACAAGATGGCCACCAGCCCAATATGTTGTTTCCATTTGATCACCTGCTATCGTCACGGTCGTTCTTTTGTAATGCCATGTATCCACACACACACACACACACACACACACACACACACACTCTCTCTCTCTCTCTCTCTCTGAATGGAAACAACTGACCGGGCTGTCACCCCAATCTTGTTTTTGGAAGAGAGACGTCAAGTTGTATTCTTTGAAATCTATGACGTTTTTCCTCACTGGGATGACGCATAATACATTTGGCGTAATAACTTTGATACAGTTCTTGCAATGAAAGCAGGCCCATGAAAATTGAAGTGTTGCTGCTGCGTGCGCAGTGTAAAGATCCCAACCCAATATGTTTAACAGACAAGTCTGCGCGGCGAACGTTTTCTAACCAGGGGCGCCGGAAGATGTTGGGGGGAAACGGGGACGTTGCCGGGAGAAAGTGAAAACGCGGGGGGGGGGGGGGGGGGGGGGAAGGGGCGTTCACATGCTGCAAAGACAAAAACCTTTACGAACCAGGGAGCCACTGAAAGGTAGGACTTTGCCCAAACAAAGTGAAAAGCGGGGGGGGGGGGGGGGGGGGGTGAGACGACTTTCTGCCAAGTCGTTTTGATATTTCATGCAACGGCTAAACTGAGTTCTCTGTTGGGTGGGATGAGGGAGAGAGCAGGAAGAGGGGGAGGGGTTGTAGGGGAAGGGAGGGGGGGGGGCAAGACCATGGCTTTGCCCCCCCCCCCCTCTTGCCATAGTCACCTGATTTTCCAGGGGGGGGGGGGGGGCAAAAAGATACTCTTGCCCCCCCCTGCTTGGGTACGGGGGGGGGCAGCTGCCCCCCCTGCCCCCCCGGTTCCGGCGCCCCTGCTAACTATGTGTTATGTCAGACATACACACGCGCGCGCACACACACTCACACGCACGCACGCACGCGCACACGCACACACACACACAGACTCGCGCGAGCCGCGTTTGTGCTCCATTGAGACCTATGTGGTGTTCTCTCACTCTACTATGCTATTGAGTGAGAGTCAGTGGGAAAAACAAAGCACACTACATCAATGAAACTCCCGCTTTCCCCGTCTACACATAGAGAACGTCCAAAAAGTGGCGACACATCCCCAAGAAATGCCAGTATCACGTCAATCAAACATGACGTCGGAAAATGACGCTGATACTGCCTTTTGCGTCAGTGCGCGCGTGCCTTTTCTGCGATGGATTTGACCTGTACGTAAGCAGCCCTGCACAGCGTTCTGGGTTCTTCTTCTTTCATGAATTTGTTCTCCGTGCATATTCTGTTCATAAAGTATTGGAGTTGTATTCTGTTATATCCCGTGTCTTCTCTGCGATTGCACGAAGATGTCGACATAGTAGAAGTAAAATACACCACGTCTCCAAACAGAGGAATTCGGAAAGAAAGTGGCGAGACACCCCCAAGAAAAAAACAGCATCACGTCAATCAAACATGACGCACTTACTTTACGTCAGTGCGCGTGCGTCTCTTTTTCGATGTTTGTGAGGCGTGTGGCTTGTAGAGGAAATGTGCTGTGAGTACAAATTTTCGAGTCAACTGACGATAACGGCTGCAGTGAATTTTTCTAATTTTTTTTGCATATTTTTTATGGCACCCCAGGCTCATTATCTATGTATAGTAGGAGCGATTTTGAGATCTAAAGTGTGTTCACCAGCACTTTCATCAGGTACGGCTTACGCCAAAAGTATAAAAACGACAACCTCCAAAATTCATTTAGTTGAGAGTCCGTATTCATGCTATCTATGTCCAAAAGATGGAGTGGTTTAGGTATATATTACGCCTTTAAACGCCAGAAAGCCACTTTTTCTGAAAAGGGCGATAACTCGCAAATCATGTGTGCAATCGTACCTGGATCGGGCCTTCTATTCAACAATCTTGATTCATTTAGAAACCCCAAATTTGAAATCGATCGGTTCAGTATTTTCGGAGAAATAGGCATCTGAACTGGGTTCACATGCAATGTCATCTCAGGCTCGGTTTACATGAAAACTATAAGAGCGACCATTTTCTAGTAGTGACTCTGTTCAGAGTCCGTATTCAAGCTATCTACTGCCAAACAATTGAGTGATTTAAATAAATATTACGCCTGTACACGAAAGACAACCAACTTGTCTCAAAAGGGCGATAACTCCCAAATCACTTAAGCAATCATCACACGCTCGAATCGTCTAATGTAACATTTTGATATATTTGGATACCCCAAATTTGAAGCCATTCGGTTAAGTATTTTCGAAAAAACGGGCCCGGACACAATTCACACACACACGCACATCCACACAGACGGCACTCAGGAGGAGGAAAAGTGCGTTCGGCTCACCATACATGCCAGCATCGATGACGCATGTTTTCTTACGTCATTGTCAGAGTTACACTTGCAAAATCGTCTCTGCGGGAGATCGGCAGTGACGTGCGTTTGTACCACAGATGCTTGCCCATGAACGTGGAAAATTTAGCCCGTCCTATGATGTTGTTTCCATTACTATGTAAACAACATAAAAAGAGGTGACACAAAAAAGCCGTGTCAATGCCATTCTTCAGGCGTGTCATAACAATCTAACAACAGGCGGCCACTTTGGTCGTGTTAAGACCATGGCGAATATTTATCGTCTCGATGCAGTTAACATGTGCTTTCATCTGCAACTCAAGTTACTCAGTTTTTTTATGCAGATTGCTCTGATGTTATACTGTTTGCATTAAATTTAATGTTAATTAACATCTCTATCTACAGTATCTCAGTCTTGTGTGTGTGTGTGTGTGTGTGTGTGTGTGTGTGTGTGTGTGTGTGTGTGTGTGCACGCGTACATTAAAACATAATTTTGACAAAGTAAATATTCATTTATATGCTCTTGTACTAGCATGAACAAGACTTACACGAACGATTTTGGGAGACAGTACTATTATTTCAAAGTGTTATTTCATTCGGGGCCAGGGGGAGAGAAACTGGCCTAGAACAGGAGGGGGTAGATTCTGGGCCAGGGGGGCTAGGAACTGGCCCAGGCCAGTTTAAACCCGGTGTAGCTTCTGGCCTAGTCCAGTTTCTACCCGGGTAGATTTGGGCCTAGGCCAGTTCCTGCGGGGTAGATTCTGGACGGGGTAGATTCTGGCCTGGTACACCGGGTTCAGCGCCCAACGTGTGGCTGTTGCCACACAGAGGGACAGACACAGACAAATTAACGTCTCTGAAAACTTTATTCATGTCCTCAGCTCTCTCACCGCTCTGCCTTTGCTGGTCACGTTCGTAATATATTAGTGTCCTGACAGAATAAAGTGCGACTGAACGGCTGAACTGCAACGGGCGGGCAACAGGTTTTGTCACTTCCCAATAATTACTTTGACGCCACCATCTGACATAGTGACATACACCAAGTGCCAGAACCCGTCAGTTTAGTCACAGAATGTGTGAGCAATCCATTTCCCGTCTCTTCTGTAAGCTCCATTCTCACGTTTCACGCACATTATGAAGCGTGCATCGGTTAGAAGAGCTGTGCAGAGCTGTGGCGATTTTGCCACCTACCAATTAGGGGAAACGTGAGGACTGTGTGAAAAGCAGGTGCAGACTCTGTGTCCATGCTAATGAAGTTTCACACATCAAGGTGACAGCAGGTCGACCCGTAAGTAAGACAGGTGTTGTTAGTGATCATATGGAGAGGAACACACGCCTTTCCGCGAAGCAGTACTTTTGCAGTTGTCAACAAATTTTGGGGTTCTTTTGTCCCAGTCTGGGTTAGGCCCGTAGCCGTGGGTTAAATTAACCTCGACTTTTACATACGGGCCCTGGCCAGTCAAATGAAATGGTGGATCCACCGCCATGTCCTCCTCCACCCAGTGAGTCGAAACTTAAGGTGAGATGATACACCGCTTGAAATAAATGAGGGCGGCTTGAAATTAGGTTTAAACACGTCTTGTGTATGTGGTATGTATACCATGCACATACTCAGAACAACCAAACATGTTGATAGTCTCATGCATCGTTTATGTTAAGTTATGGCCGAATCACCAAAATAGGACTGACAAGTTTATGAGCGTTTCCACAGAAGCGTTGAAGTGACAGGAATGAAACTATCTGATATAAGGGACATGCACGTCCATATGACACGTGAGGCACGTGGTTCAACTGTGAAAATAATAGGGGAAAACATGTTTCTTCGCCCACATTAGACAAATTAACGTTCATTGAAAATTGTTGTGTTTTATTTTTTTTTAGCTAAACAAGACCAGCTTCCAAATAGGTAGAAATATCATTTTCAGCTCATATCGTGCTTCCAGATACATAATTATGAAGTTGTGTCAGATAAATCGGAGGGCCTAAACATGTTAGTGTCAGCAAATTCCATTCATGTATGGACCAATATCCAAAATGTGAGCACTTTACTGTGTAACTTTATTGCACTTAAGCACCAATGGTGAATGTGGAAAACCCATCGCCTTGCCACGCTTGAACGCCCCGCATCGGACCTGACGTGATCAGCAAACATCATCGATTATGACACGTACCCTCTAGACTGAGGGGAAACACCAACTTCCGCACAATGCCAACTACGTGCTCTTCAACAGCCAGATGTTCCACACAAGTAAAGTGTGTGTGTGTGTGTGGGGGGGGGGGGCATTTTCACTCAGTGGATTGAGTGAGGGGTGGGGGGGAGAGTTGTGCATCCCGGTGATCAATGTAGTTTTTTTGTTGTTGTAGGTTTGTTTTTGTTCTTTTTTGAGCCAAAGCCTTTTTGTTTGCAAAACAAGAGGGAGTGAGTGAGTGAGTTTTTAGGGCTTAAAGCCGCGCAAGCCACAAAGACAAATTCGCGGCTGAGTGTGCCTGCACCACATGAAAAAACCAAAAATGTAACGTTGGACAAAGGATGCAAACTGGTCTACGGGGCAAAATAAACCTAGGACATGCAGGAGACGCTGCACCTTCATGCTAGTTTCTCGAACTCCCGGTTACAAAAAAAATGCGTAGAAAACAAACAATTACAACTAGATAAAACAAAGATAAATACTAAGCGCATATACAGCAAATATTGCGACTTATCATCTCCTAGGCGCAATAAACCAGTTCGCAGCATATGCCCAACATCACTTATTCCTAACCACTGGTAGTGCAGACGTGAGTGAGTGGTTAAAAAGAAGAAATATAGATGAAAGGGCCGAACTTAGAAATCAGCTGAGAGATGAGAGGAAGGACAGAGCGGCTAAATTCGGGAGGTTTTAAAGAGAAAGAGATAGGCGAATGGGCTGGTGAGGGACAGACAGAGAGGTAGGAAGGAAAATTCTTTAGTTGCCAATGAGGACAACATGCCTGGGAGGCAGTTGGAGAATAGACCGCTCCAGCACGGAACCTCCCCGCCGTGAGGCGGTTTGGGAAAACAACGCACCAGAGATTGGTGCGTTGTGAAGGTCTTCAACATGACAGGTGTTCAGCAGCACCAGCAGGGCGCTGCGAACAAAACCCGCCAGGGTGAAGACCAGGTGGGGGGAATCCAGTGAAGTCGGCTTTCAGAAACGACCCTCAGATGTCTCACTGGACCAAGGGTCAGCAGACAACCGCTTACTGACCTCCCCCCAGAGGAGATTTTAAGAGAGCAAAAGACAGGTGAATGGACTGATGGAAGCAGAAATAAGAGTAAAGAAAGAGATAAAGGGGTGTGCAAGCTCAGCGAAATCAGCCCCGCTGCGTGAAGGCGAGCCCATGGGGCCTTGTAAAACAAGATGGCCACCAGCCCAATATGTTGTTTCCATTCAGTGACCTGCTGTCGTCGTGGTTGTTGTGTCGTGTACGCTGCCCGATGGGCAGGGCGTCCCTTCCCCGATCACTCATAGGTTACCCGAACTAGCTGCCCGCGCTCACACGTACGCAAGCTCTCTGACGTCAAGCCGGCATGTTGACATAAAGAAAGTACTGGAAACCCTTTCCGTACCTCTTTTCGCTCGCAACCCCCCCCCCCCCCCCCCCCCCCCCCCCCCCCCCCCCGTCTTTGATATCACCCTATGTGGTGGAAAAGAACGTTAAACCCCTAAACACACACACACCCACCCCGCAAAACCCCAAACACATGAGGTCGTGTTAGCTTGCCGCACTAGTTGATGTCACTAACTTTTTGACGTATGCGAGGTTCTACATGGGTAAATGAATTATGTAACAAAGTCGTTCCCCTTTGACAGAGTTACTTCCCGCAAGCCTGATTGACTTATGTCCAATAAACATAGATAGCACAAAATGCTAGTGCAAGATGCTTCCCTTTTTGTCAGGGGAAAGAAGAGGACGAAGTACACTTTTTGTTAAGTTGCCCTGTGTATAAGCAACTCCGGACGGACAGGTTCCCGAATCTAGGCATTGACAACCCTACTATGAATGATATATCCGTGCTATTGAGTTTGTCCTTTGTTCGGACACTTGCAAAATTCCTAGTCGAAGCGTTTAAACTTAGAAATTATAAACTTGGTATGACATCTACCTCCCTTGTAAGGAATGATTGACACTTATTTCGACAACAATGCCCCAATGTCACCAGTCAGTTGTAACCAGAAGGGCTGAGCTGAGGGGAGTGTTCCTTTTTGTTCCTTTTGTTCTTTTGTGTGTGTGTGTGTGTGTGTGTGTGTGTGTGTGTGTGTGTGTGTGTGTGTGTGTGTGCGTGTGTGTGTGTGTGTGTGTGAAGTGGGTATAAACTAGGATATATTCTGTTGTACACACAAAGTGGTCTACACGCAAAACAAAATAGTAAAGACATGCATACACATATTAGTAACTAATATAAACTAAGGAAACGCACAATTAGCAAGGACTGAGGCCAAAACAATCACGCACACGACTATTTAAAAAAATTCAAACTTGCGGGGTATGAACTAATTAAGTGCAAATGAACCATCGTAATCTGTAGTGTATACATGTAACAGCATGCGGCCACGAATGTGGATACCTTACATGGAAATTATCTTCTGCTTTGTGTGTGTGTTTTTTGTGTTTTTTGTTTTGTTTTTTGTTCTGTTGTTGTTTTTTTTTCTCTCTCTTTGTATAATTATCCAGTACCCACACGTGTCTTGTTGTGAAAATGATGATTGATCATGTATTGTGCATGTATAACTCCCCCTTGTTACGGATCAAGTATCCAAACAATAAAATATGTCGGTCGAAGTCGAAGTCTCTCTCTGTCTCTCTCTCTCTCTGTCTCTCTCTCTCTGTGCGTGTCTGCCTGCAGGTACTCCACTGAGACTTCTGTGATGTGCTCTCACTCTGTTATGTTGCTGAGTGTGAGTCAGTGGCAAAAACAAAACACAAGACAGAAATTCCCGCTTTCCACGTCTCCAAATAGAGGAATTCGGAAGAAAATGGTGAGACATCCCCCAAGAAAAACCAGAATCACGTCAATCAAACATGACGTTCATACTTTGCGTCAGTGCGCGTGCGTCTCTTCTTCGATGTTTGTGAGGCGTGTGGCTTGTGGAGGAAATACATGTGCTTTGAGTACAAATTTTCGAGTGAACTGACGATAACGGCTCCAGTGAATTTTTATAAAAAATTTTGTGTATATTTTTTTATGGCACCCCAGACACATTATCTGTATATAGTAGGAGCGAGTTTGAGATCTTTAGATGGAGAACCTATTTTAATAGGTTCTCCAGCACTTTCATGAGGTACGGTTTACGTCAAAAGTATAAGAGCGACTATCTCCAAAATTCACTGTGTAGAGTCCGCATTTATGTTTTTCATTTTTGCATTTGTAATTTTCCATACGAGTGGCCTCACTTTGAAGACAGAAAGTAAAAAGAAAATAGATGTGCTTGGATTTGTTTGAATGGCGTTTTTCGCAGGAAACACAAACCCCTACTTCGTGTCTTACATCCGGAAACACTCGAGTCCAGCCGATCTTCGATACGTTGACGGTATTTGGATTCAGGCCTGTATGCAGATCGGAAGGGGGCTAACCATGTTTGTAGGGGGGATGATCGAGCAGAAGTTGGGACCTAAACTGGCCTGTCTGACCGGGTCCTGGATTTTGAGGTACCATTAACATAATGCATCCGTGTGTTGTGGGGAAGAAACGTACTACTAGTTTTGTGATACACCTGTACTGAAACTATGCCTAGAAGGCGTATGTGTACAAAAACAATAGTACTTATAAAATATATGGCATAATTTTATGTATACAAGAACAATAGCATATAAAAATAGAAGGCATATGTACTCAGGAACAGTAGTATATATAAAATAAATTGCATGTGTATACGAGAACAACAGCATAATTATAGAATAGAAGGCATATGTATACAAGAACAATAGAATGTAGGATAATTATCATGAATTTGTTGTTGTTCTTCTTCTTTTGTTTTGTCTTTGTTCAAGTACCTTTGTCTGTGGCAGTCCATTCAAACGCGGTAGAGCCGGTAGCCATTTTCCGCTGTTTGGAGTGACTGCACTTTTAAATCTTTATCTTTGAAGGGAATGCGTACTAGAATATTTGTGCAAGTGTGGTAGTATAGGCCCCGCCGCCGAGGGATAATGAAGATATATATCGTGTAACATACATGAATACGCGAATAGGTCTCAATAGCTCCCATTAAACCACGCATTGAATCAAATTTGCATTAAATCAAACTGAATGTTACGAACTAACAAAATAAGACATCTAGATGTAGATGTTAAATCTCGTATTCAGTCGAATAACAACGCATTAACGTAAAAATGATGTAATACGGTAGTCAGTATCATCGACGTATACGTCTGTGGTCAGTATCGTGATACTGGATCTATAACAATAAGACACAAAGAGCAGCGCAGTAAAATCCGCTTTATTCGTAGTCATAGGGGACAGCAAATTTACATGATTTATCCGAACTACGATTTAAGAGGAAATTGGTAATTCGTAGTTCGCTAAACGCACTACGATAAATCCGATTTTCAGATAACTCGTAGGAAACTCAAAATTCTCCAAATTATCCTTTGGCGGAGTGGTAACGGAGGACAGATTTATCTCCCTTGGTTTCTCATTCAAATGCAAAATAAGTAGATGACTGCAAACTGTAACAAAATCTTTGAACACACAATATTTATTTACACCACGAACACTACCGCTAATCATTTGGCAAGCACAGTTTTACAGTCAGTAGATCTAACGACATTACATCCGCTTTCGCGTAGCAGATCAAAAGTCTTTTAGGCTAGTCTAATTAGGCTTTTTATATAGCGGAAGGTAGAACAAATTTGATCCTAACTTTATATTACAGAAATCAGTAGAGCACAGGCCCCTAATGCTGTGGTGGTCTCCGTGAATTTTTTCTCCGTCCGCGTCACAGTTAAAAACGACCGTTTATCTTGCCATTTTCACTATATGAGCCCTATAAATGGGCTTTTGAGGGTGTGCACAAAGTATGCGTATTTGCGGGTACAGAAATGCGCAGAATTCCGGTCTAAACACTGTTACTGCTAGAAAAGACATGCGTTGCTGACATACTGAAATTCCACACCAATCAGAATGATGCTTCCTGGATAATTGCGGCCATTAAATTGGCCGTTGATTCAAAGGGCCCTGAAAACCGACTGCATTTGATGCTTGTGCACTTGGCAGGTCACTGCAGGTGACATGTATCGCGGAAAACATTTACGAACATTGAACAGTTTAGTCAGAAAACGTTTCTTTGATGTTGCGAAGTTCCCTTGTCGTCGCAGGTGCAGGTAAGTATGGAATATGATATCCAAGTGAGAACTTTTTTTCGGTAGGGATATTTGGGGGGTGTACTTATTAAAGTAGTTGCTGCGTCGTGAGTAGTGAACGGGTTTTCTCAAAGAATAGTGCACACGCAAGAATAGTATCCCAGTTGTGTCATATCACAAGTTCATTGAAATCGCTTCGGTACTTTGGTCACAAACAGCCACCGAAAGTGCGATCTGTTTAATAATGACGGAATACCCGTAATGATAGGAGTAGGGGCACATGATTGGTTGACGAGATAAGATGTGTTTGCGAAAACGAATATAATATGATGCAAATATTCGCACACATGCTCGGTGTTTCAGAATTATCTTCTGGAACTTGTAGGAGAGATTCATTGCTTATAGATGGCCGTTAATTGAGGCTATCAGTTCCCTATATGGCTTGAAAGCGGTGCTTAGTAAAGTGCCTACCATATTTGCTACGCTTGATTTGGTTTCTTTTTATACATTTGTCCTGGTGATAAAGACACTGACTAGTCCTATGAAGAAAGATTCCCAAATCCAAACAAGCACGTCTTCTTTACGGCGGTCATCAACTTTCCACATTTTGTTCACTTACTCTCTTACATGCTACGTGGGTGGTAGGTTATATTTTGCTGCTAGTAACTACCACTATTAACTTGTCTTTGTTTTACATATTTGAAAAAGTGGAGTGATCTCAGCAGAAGGAAAGCGTACATCCCACATCAAATTTCACTGCTTGAAATAGGTGACTTAAAATACCTTTTTCTAATTTAGCAGACCATTAACTGCTACGGGGGTAGGTTATCAAGTAGCCTGATATGACGGCGACTGTGAACACAGCGTTTTTTGTTGTTAACCAACTTTTAGAGGAGAGACTTGCCACACACGTATTACTAGCCCACCCACAATGTCCCTTTGGCTGTGAGTGGTAATGAGGGGAATCCGTATAGTGATTGGGTTCAAATATTGACTATACACAGCAACGCTTAGAAATGACGCCGCTGCAGCAGATATTGTGCACACATCTCAAGATTGACTACTGGATATGTTAGGCCAAAGACCCTGCGGTGGTCCAACGAAATGAAAAGAGATTTGCCTGTAACAGCCCGCGGCTATCAAATCTTCCGTTTTCCACACAGACGCCGATTCTCTTACTGATGGGGACTGGGCTGACATATTACGCTGCTGCAGCTGCTACGCTTGACAGATCATGCTTTAGATAAATGGTCCAGCATCCCAAAAATACTATTTGAAATATACTTTTTTGTCTCAAATTCTAACGCACTTGGAAAATATCGGACATTTTCATTAATTCCTGTTTTGGGGTACAGGTAAAGAAATTAGACAAACTTAATATGAAACTTCAAGGAAAATGATATTACGCGAATGCAAATAAAAAACAATAGACACAAAAGCAAATCTGTGGAATCTCTTTTATTTTCAACGTGTTTTTCCTTGGGAACAAACTCCGTTTATTTTGCCTTTTGTTGTTGTTGGACATTCTCAAAGTTACAAATGAAGTACATGTACATTGCTGAAAAGTATGTAGAACACAATCTCAAATCTACAGTAGTAAGTGGCTGAATTCATTTCAAGTGTTATGACCATGTTAATCACACGGCAAACGTATGTTTTCAAGGTCAAGGTCATCGGTTCATCTGCTTACTCCCAAACATTTTATTTTATCGCTCCATTAGATTAAGCAAAAGAACAAGCAGTCACAAGCACCAGGCTAAACAAAATTAGCACAAATGAAGTTTGTACGAGAAGATTTCTTGTGTACAGCTTTGGTGACCTTGACCTTGGGATAAAGGCCATAGAGACTGGGTGAACAGTTTGTAAATACAACTTTTGGCATAACATTTGCCTAGTATGCATTGATAAGAATGCCTCTCTTGTGACCTCTAGTAAAGGTCAAGGTCACGCTTAACTTGTAAAGATTTTGCCGTTATATTTCTTTCTGAAGATGCTGTGAACTCATCAAATCACGGGGACAATACAGGTCATTTCAGTTCTGACTGTTATACTTTTGTTATGCTGACTGTTATGCTTAGTCTGAGCGATGAAGTAAAATGTTTGGGAGAAAATAGACGAACCGATGACCTTGACCTTGATGTACGTTTTCCTTCCTCTAGGATCACTCTACTTTTTCCAATATGTAAAACAATGACAAGTTAAAACTGGTGGCTACTAGCAGCAAAATATAAACCAAACCCCCCTCCCCCCCCCCCCTCCCGCAACATGTAATGAAGGAAATGGACAAAGTGGGGGAAAATAATGACCCCTGTAAAGAAGACGTGCTTGTTTGGATTCGGGGATCTTTCTTCATACAACTAGTCATTGACTTTTCCACCACGACAATGTATTAAAAGAAACCAAATCAGGCGTAGCAATTATGGCAGGCTCTTTACTAAGCACCGCCTTCAGCCTAAATAGGAAACTGATAACCTCAATTAACGGTCATCTATAAGCAATGAATCTCTCCTACAAGTTCCAGAAGATAATTCTGAAACACCGAGCATGTGCCCGAATATTTGCATCATATTATATTCGTTTTCGCAAACACATATTATCACAGCAACCAATCATGTGTCCCTACTCCTATCATTACGGGTATTCCGTCATTATTAAACAGATCGCACTTCCGGTGGCTGTTTGTGACCAAAGTACCGAAGCGATTTCAATGAACTTGTGATATGACACAACTGGGATACTATTCTTGCGTGTGCACTATTCTTTGAGAAAACCCGTTCACTACCCACAACGCAACAACTACTTTAATAATTACACCCCCCAAATATCCCTACCGAAAAAAGTGCTCACTTGGATATCATATTCCATACTTACCTGCACCTGCGACGACAAGGGAACTTCGCAACATCAAAGAAGCGTTTTCTGACTAAACTGTTCAATGTTCGTAAATGTTTTCCGCGATACATGTCACCTGCAGTGACCTGCCAAGTGCACAAGCATCAAATGCAGTCGGTTTTCAGGGCCCTTTGAATCAACGGCCAATTTAATGGCCGCAGTTATCCAGGAAGCATCATTCTGATTGGTGTGGAATTTCAGTATGTCAGCAACGCATGTCTTTTCTAGCAGTAACAGTGTTTAGACCGGAATTCTGCGCATTTCTGTACCCGCAAATACGCATACTTTGTGCACACCCTCAAAAGCCCATTTATAGGGCTCATATAGTGAAAATGGCAAGATAAACGGTCGTTTTAACTGTGACGCGGACGGAGAAAAAATTCACGGAGACCACCACAGCATTAGGGGCCTGTGTTCTACTGAAATCTGCGATAAAAAGCTGGGATCAAATTTGTTCTACCTTGTTCAGCAATTTTCCTAGCCTATTTGGCAGATGTGGCAGACTTGAAGAGAGGACGACAACAACAGACAAAATAGCAAATATTGAGGGGGGGGGGGGGGGGACCCAAAATTATCGGATGGGTGCATTCCTCCTCGTCTTTTTACGTTGTTCCTTGTGTAAACTTGTACGAGTGTACTAACCAGTTTTATCTTGATTTGCAGTGCCGGCGTGCTGATGACGTACTTCACAGTGCAGACAAACTTTTTGACGTCAGTTCTGACGTATGGCGTGGTTTTCGGCATAGGCTGCGGAATCGCCTACCCGACACCTATTACGTGCGCTCTCAGGGTACGTGGCGCTCACTCAGGGCAGTTTGTCCGTTAATGATACTGCATGTGTTATAGTTAACACTTAACAGTCTGCCGAACGAAAATACACAGATGTCACTTGTATTCACACTTTTGTTAAACCGAAATCATTTTGTCGACATAATTATATGAGAAGACAAGTAGCCTATGTGGCCCACGTTTGAAACAGAGGCTGAAGCTACAGGCAATGCGTTTCTTTTCGTTGATACGCTAAACGGCATAGGCGCTGGTGCTCCGAATGATGAAACAGTTGTTACGGGATATTTGTTCTGCAGTACACATACATACCATCAAAAGAGTCTATGAAGTATGTACTAAGAATAATCACTTATGGCTACGAAATTTGAACAACGTACAGACATTCAGTAACATTAAAGACACCCCCCCCCTCCCCACCCGGATACTGTACTCCTCTAGTGGTTCCCGGACCACCCTGGCCTGATCTGCGGGCTGATCTTCCTGGGGTTCGGCATGGGATCGATCATCTTCAACCAGGTCATCACATTCTACCTTAACCCCGCCAACCTACTGCCCGACCTCAAACAGCACGATGACATGTAAGTTACTAAATCATAACATCATGATTCATTTATAAATAACGACAACAATACCGGGCTACAAACAACCACCCTGCTTTAAACCACCGGTACAGCTGATACAATCTGACAAAGATGCACCACTACTCCGCCAGCTATAAACCACGGGTAATAAAAATAAATAAAATAAAATAATAATAATAATAATAATAATAATGAGTATTGTATAGGCGCTTTACCCAATGTCATGAATCGGTTCAAAGCGCCGCGAACTGAAGCCAACACGCACGCTCACGTGAATCACACGCATTCTCTCACACGCTGGACATAAACACATTACAATCACGTGGTGCGAAGGGTCAGCTCAGCTATTTAAATTTCTGAATTTAGAATCGCATTTATTTTTCAAATTTGGGGGGCTGAACATTTCCAAAGCAGAGAGGAAGCCGGAGTACCCGGAGAGAACCCCGGACGATAGGCCCGAATGAACGGTGTCACATACGAGAAGAAAATATTCTTTGCCCCGAGTGGGGCTCGAACCCCTGACCTGTCGCATTGGTGACAAGTCTCTTAACCACCAGACCACTGACCGCCCCCAATCTGTCAAAGATGCACCACTCCTCCGCCAGCTTTAATCCAACGGGTCAAATTCGAAACACCATCTTTTGAATACATGTCACCGTGTGTGCTGATGTCAAACGCCCGGAAATTGTCTGTTGCTGTTCTTGAATGAAGATTCACCAGATACAAGGAACTAAACATCATCAAAGGTAAGTTGAGTGTCCAGGAGACACTCTTCAAGTACACTAACACCATTTGCAATCCCACTGACATTATAATAACCTGAGTACTCGGGTGGAATGTAAACACACACATATATCACAATTAATCTGTTGACAACCCATTCAGTTCATATTTCATCCCCCCCCCCCCCAAAAAAAAAAAATAAATAAATAAATAAAATAAGGATACTATCAAATTTTCTATAAATCTGCTGAATGTACGGCACCAGTTCATTCTCTAGCAAAGTGACCGTACCGCCTGATGGCCTCCAATGCTGTGACAGTTTGACACCTTGCTTACAACAAAAGCGGTATGAGTCGGAAAAACACTAGAGGAGAAGGAGCCTATAAACGTTTCTAGCAGACACACAAGGTCGAAAGTAACCACACAGGGCCGTAGCAACCCTACCGGCCACCCCGGTCATGGCCGGACCACTTTTTGACAAAAAACAAACAAACAAACAAAACGTCTTCATGAGTACAGTCAGGAGGGTTTCTACAATAAAAGTTCTACCAAAATAAAGCCTCTTCATCAAAATATTGTTTAACTTGCGTTTCCCCGTTCAAACAAGTAACAAGTAATTCTTTTGTTTTCCGTTGGAGTTGAGGAGAACATAATGGCCAGGGGCCGTACCTTTTTATTTATTTTTTATGGCCGGAGCACTTTTAGGAGCTGTGTTACGGCTCTGGCACATAGTCTACGAATTCTCCATCCTCTAGCTTGGACAATAAACCGTCAACGTTCTGCCTGCTCTTAACTGGGCACAGCTCGCGAAACACACATGCGCACATCACAGTCGTTGCGCTCGGTGTGTCTGCTAACTACAAAACTGAACACAGCTGTGCTCGGTGACAAGATGCGCTGTCTGCTATGTTTGCGCGCCGAGTGACGTAGTACAGCCAATCGGAATCTGTTGTGGAAACCAGAGTCACAGTTGTGGCTATTTGAAATCCAGGTTGCTGTGATGACACCACAGCGGCGCCCCCCCCCCCCCCCCCAAAAAAAAAAATCACAACTGTGTCACAACTGTGGACAGCACTGTGGCGCTCCGCAGCGCCCAGTTAAGAGTCGGCTTAACCGTGTTCGTGTGTGGTGCACCATTGCCGCCATTGTCCTCGTATGTGTCTGCAGGGCAAACGTGACCATAAACAATTATATTGTCAGTTTCAATATTTATATCACTACTGATAGACTCACCCGTTGGAAGAACGTTGTCAGTTATATCCACACTACTGACCACCGTCACCGTGTCCGTATGTATACTGCTGTCCCTTGAAAAACACACACAAGTCCGGTAGTTTGGTCACACTGCCCTCAGTATCCACTGCACTGTCACTAAATGGCACACCAGCGCTACGAAAAAGTGGGTCACCGACGTCACTGGTGCGACTGTCTTCACGTGCTGCTAAATGTCCTGTCTGTGTACGCGCCGTGTAGAAGTCAGCTGTCTGCGCGTTCGCGATAGCTTTGTGGGTGTTTCTATTTTCTATTGATTGTATCAATGTCAATTGTCCGTCATGACGAGGCCCGGCCGGGTCCCTAGCTAGTACAGGCTAGAAGTCTTCGCTTCGACGATGTCTAGGGAAAAATTGGCTTTGACTCATCCGAAGTTCGACTCAAGCGTATCTGTGTATCTAAATAAAGAGAACTAAATAGCCATGTAAGTAAATCTTAAGTACGAAAGGTGTGATTTTCTTTTCCTATTGCATGTACACACAAATACAATCATACGATCTCTTCGTCCAGAATTCTAGATCACACAGATCGTGACCTGCAAAACGTGCTGTTTGTCAGCAGGAAAAAACAACAACAACAACAAAAACAGCCATGGCACCCACCCACAAACCCGGGCTCTCTGTCTGTCTGTCTGTCTGTCTCTCTGTCTGTCTCTCTGTCTCTCTCTCTGTCTCTCTCTGTCTCTCTCTCTGTCTGTCTGTCTGTCTGTCTCTCTCTCTCTCTCTCTCTCTCTCTCTCTCTCAACAAGAGTGCCTCTTGTGGGCATTGTTTGAGAACATGGTCGCTGATGGTAAAAACGAATTTCTGAATCGTTCAGTTTTCATGTTCGGCATTCTCAGTCTACAACTGTCCATCCGTCTGCTGTCGTACTCCTTGCTGACATGGTTAACAGACGTGAATCACATTTTGGATCATGACTGGATCATTATGTGCTTTGGAAATGTTCAGCCCTCCAAATTTGAAAAATAAATGCAATTCTAAATTCAGAAATTTAAATAGCTGAGCTGACCCTTCACACCACGTGATTGATAAGTGTTTATGTCCAGTGTGTGAGAGAATGCGTGTGATTCACGTGAGCGTGCGTGTTGGGTTCAGTTCGCGGCGTTTTGAGCCAATTCACAGAATTGGGTAAAGTGCCTATACAATACTCATTATTATTATTATTATTTTATTATTATTATTATTATTAATGTGAATCACAATATTATGACATATTTAGTAAACATGTGTTGGATTATATGATCGGTTATGTTATTCACGTGCTGGTCCATTCGATGTACGAGTCAAGTGTTTATACAAATCAGATGTATTATCGTACAAATGGATATAGACAATGATGTATCAGTATGTCTATACTTTCTATGTTGCAAATGCTGGTGACTACAGTTACTTCACGGAAGAAGACGTGCTGGGTCGAGTCCCTGGCCTCTTTCTGATGCTGGGCGTCACTTACGCCACTTTACAACTTGTCGGGGTGCTGCTTATACAAGATCCGCCCGAGTTAGGGCACGAAACGGAGATAATACCTCATCCGATGGTGTGTTGTTGTTGTTGTTGTTGTGTGTGTGTGTGTGTGTGTGCGTGTGCGTGCGCGTGCGTGCATGCGTGCGTGCGTGCGTGTGTGTGTGTGTGTGTGTGTGTGTGTGTGTGTGTGTGTGAGACAGAGAGACAGAGACAAAGAGTTTAGTCGTTTGCGGCCTTAACGTCCCATTCCTCCACATAAGGGCAGTGTCGAGGCCAGTGAGAGAGATGCCAGATTAATTTATTTTTAATTAAGTTAGTTTAGATAATTTTAATTAGTTTGCGTCAAGATAAAGGTGGTTATGCCTGTTGTTAATAATAATATAACCTCTTGTTTTGCCGTCAGACAAAAAAATATGATTCGACTTCTCAAGTACCTGTAGAGCCGAACTGTCCGTGTAGAACATCTCCCGTACAAGAAACAAACTTCGACTGCTCTGGTGAGAACAACAGCGAAACACTTTGCCAAAATGGGTAAATTCAACATTCGCAAATACTTTGTATGTAGTGGTCGTAAAACCCCTATGTATAATATATACAAATGTTGTCGCAGGCCGCTCCTTGTATTGTATTGTTGGCGGTTCTCGGCTGAAGCCCGCTCCAGGGCCATCCGCTTGGATGAGAGGTTTGCGTGTGAGACTTGCATGTGGCTTTACAGGATCCTTGGACTCAAAGCCAGCAGTAAAATCTCTCTTGGCCAGACAATCTCTGTCGACTGTTCTCAAGTATCCAGCCACAGTCCATCTTTGAAGAAACTGTTGTTATACTATGAGTGTACAGAATCCCCACACGACCACAGTAGCAATCCCCACACGACCACAGTAGCAATCACCACACGACCACAGTAGCAATCACCACACGACCATAGTAGCAATCACCACACGACCACAGTAGCAATCACCACACGACCACAGTAGCAATCACCACCGACCACCGCACTTACAAAGCCGTTATTCGGTTTGTGTTTGAAGAGCTATTGTTTGGTTCAAAAATCCAAACCGGTTTTAACTTCAAACCGGTTTTTTAAACCGGTGTTTTTTCCGGTTCAGTCATCACCAAAAGGTGTTTGAGGTCTGCACAAAATATTGGCGTTTTATGCGATGCATGTTCATATATATGTGTGTGTGTGTTCAAGTGCATCAGCGATCAGGCTGCAGTAAACTGATTGCTAGTCGTCAAAAATATATCCTGGCTAAACAAACAAACACACAAAACGAACAAACAAACAAGAAAAAAGAGGAGGAGGAGGAGGAGAAGAAGTGCGGAAAAAATGTCAACAACATTACCCCCCCCCCCCCACTCCTCCTCCCCCAACCCCAGCTTAGGTTACAGAGTAGGATACAGACGAGACTACAAGATCTGGAAATACGTTACAAGAATTCCAGCGGCCGCCAAGAAGAAATTAGAAGAAACAAGGAGGAACGGCCCCGTCCTACAAAGTTGTTTCTCCAAACTTCATTTTATTTTGTCTGTTTTGTTGTCGGTTCTCCCCTCTCCAAGTTCTACCAATGACACTAGATCCTCTACGACCTCGACCGATTAGCCACGTGACTGGGGGTGGGGGGGTGGGGCCGGGTGGGGGAAGAAGGGAGAGAGAGAGAGAGAGGCAGAGTGAGAGGTTGGGTGGGTGGGTGTTTAGGAGTTTAACGTCCTTTTCCACCACATAAGGGTGATATCAAAGACGGGCAACGAGAAAAAGGCCAGCACAAATATTTGGCCCCAGCGGCCGGGATTCGAACTCTCGGCCCAAGCATTGAAAGTCCAACGCTCTACCATTCGGCGACCCTGGCTCCCCAGAGAGAGAGAGACGTCAGTTCCGTGAACTAAACATTTGACGTCAGCCTCAGGCAGGTCGTCATAATACTAAAGCTATAATAGTGCAGTAGTTCACGTCATATGTGCAGTTGGCACAAGTGACAAAAATACCCGAACGATGAATAATTTGAAGGAGTCTTTTAATAGATATTTGGCCTTATATGCAAACCACCCCTACCTCGGAAACATTTTTCTTACACAAAACCTGTCAGAGCTACAGAGCTGTGCTACGAAAACAGGCAGTATAATTGGATGATCTTCGCACTTTCAGAAAATGAAGCCATTTGAACATTTTTTCCGAAAAAAATTCGTAACATGACCGATTTTTTAAAATCGGCGATAACTCCTTTGAAAATGCGGCAGGATAAAATTCGTGAAAGGTAGGTCTGGAGAAGATGAATTCCCATTTTATATCAAAGTAAAAAGGCCTCCAACGAGGTGGTTTAGGAGATAGCCATCATTACATCCGTCCACACACACACACACACACACACACACACACACACACACACACACACACACACACACACACACACACACACACACGTCAACTCCCGCCAAAAAGAACGCAGCAGCATAGTGTGCACGTCGAGTGTCTATGACGCATATTTTGTTACGTCACTGTGTGCGTGAAAGTAAGTATTGTGTGGAGAAACGTCACAGTCTCTATAGAGAAACAACTTAAAAAGATGTTAAAGTAACTTTAGTACGTGTACTATAGTCTATGACCAAAACACCGGTTCGCGGCAACTCGAACCGGTTCGGCGAACCGGTTCAAATGGGAACCGGTTATAACCGGTAAACCCGTTAACCGCGGCAGCTCTACTGAGAACGCCCTTTTCACTTTCCTGCCCCTTATTGTCAGTGTTTCGTGTTCTTCGTTCATCTGGTTTCACTTCCTGTCTAGCACAGTAGACAAGAACACAGACAAGCCACGGGAGAGCAACAGTGATGTGGCGCCGCTGGAGATGTTGAGGACAAGACAGTTCTACTTTCTGTGGTTCCTGTTCCTGTTTGGTGGTCTGGGGGCAATCTTCATGGAGTCCATGTACAAAGTAAATCAATCTTGTGAACGTTTTTGCTTTTGCCATAAGAAGTACAAAGAGTGCAGCAACAACAGTCCGTACGAATTTTGGTAATTCTGCTGACACTGTTAACCTTTTCGAAACTTCGCGCTTTTGCATGTGATATTACGTATTTAGGTCACTTTGCGAAGCTTCTCTGACGTTTATCACGTGCACATTGTCACCCGCTGTATATTTTGTTCAGTCGTACGGCCAGGGGTTCATCAAGGATGATCATTTCATCGCGACAGTGGGATCTTGCGCCGCTGCTGTCAACTCTGTCGGCGGCATCATATGGGGGCATCTTGCTGATAGATACTCATTCGGAGTGAGTGTAACCCACCCACCCACTCACCCCTCTCTCACAGAGAGAGAGAGAGAGAGAGACACACACACACACACACACACACACACACACACACACACACACACACACACACACACACACACACACACACACACACGTCTTTCTTTGGATTGCTACGTACACGTTCTCCCTGTCTGTCTGACTACTGAGTACTGTCTGTAGAGAGCAGAACAGAGGAGCTCCATGTTCGGTCGTAGGCAATTATGTTTCCGCACAGGCGCTATGTGTGCCGGGCCCTGTTCTGAGTTGACTTTATTTGTGTGTAGTTCCAGTTTCATCGTTTAGAGTGTAAATGAACTCTATAAGTGCATTCACAGGTGGCGGGAAAAGTTCTGTTCGCTACTTTTGCTGCTACGTCCTTCAGCCTGAACGGCACGGAATACGGCGGTAAACCCTACTTCCTTATATGGATATGTCTCATGATGTTTGCGGTGGCGGGAAAGTTTACCACCATGACTGCTGTGGTTGCCCGGATGTACGGCAAGAAATACATGAGTATCAACAGCGGATTACTGCAGACTTCTCAGGTAAACAAACATGAACTTGTTAAATTTCTGCCCCCCCCCCCCCCCCCCCGGTGGCCGATCTTCAGGTCTTGCTAAATTGAACAGTGTTCAGCTGGGCTGTTCAGTTTTTGCAGCTGTTCTTCCCTCCTGCCCATTACGACAACCATTTACTCTTGCGGCGGAGACGTTAAACCCCAACTGACCAAGCACCATGTAGCTGGGGGGGGGGGGGGGGGGGGCAGGCTGTTCTGATTCTGGCTGTTGCTGGTTTGTATCAGTAAATATACAACCACAAGCGTGGGAGCTCCGCCCACCAGATCCTACTGTAGTGTGTGTGTGTACACGCCCCGGTATGCCACCGGATATCACTGAACCAATTCGTACTGGAAGAGCCGAACAGACGAAAGGTCATTGTATACATGTATATATATGCTCACACATTTTGTCTACACACATATAAGCCTGCACTTGACTTCCAGTTAATTCCTATGCCAACTGTGGTTCCAGAATTCGTTTTTGAACTGAAAAATTAAAAACGGCAAAATCATTTGCTTCTTACAGGTCCTGTCGGCCATATTTAGTGCTTTGATGGCGGTGTCCCTGATGAACTATATAAGCTACAACGGCCTCTTGTTTATCATTGGATCCGCCTCCACCATCGGTCAGTGTGTGTGTGTGTGTGTGTGTGTGTGTGTGTGTGTGTGTGTGTGTGTGTGTGTGTGTGTGTGTGTGTGTGTGTGTTTCTCTCTCTCTCTCTCTGTCTGTGAGTGAGTGAGTGAGTGAGTGCCGTGAGTGAGTGAGTGAGTGAGTGTGTGTGTGTGTGTGTGTGTGTGTGTGTGTGTGTGTGTGTGTGTGTGTGTGTGTGTGTGTGTTTCTCTCTCTCTCTCTCTGTCTGTGAGTGAGTGAGTGAGTGAGTGCCGTGAGTGAGTGAGTGAGTGAGTGTGTGTGTGTGTGTGTGTGTGTGTGTGTGTGTGTGTGTGTGTGTGTGTGTGTGTGTGTGTGTGTGTGTGTGTGTGTGTGTGTGTTTCTCTCTCTCCCTCTCTCTCCCGCTCGCTGTGTGTGTGTGTGTGTGTGTGTGTGTGTGTGTGTGTGTGTGTGTGTGTGTGTGTGTGTGTGTGTGTGTGTGTGTGTTTCTCTCTGTCTCTCTCTCTGTCTGTGAGTGAGTGAGTGAGTGAGTGAGTATGTGTGTGTGTGTGTGTGTGTGTGTGTGTGTGTGTGTGTGTGTGTGTGTGTGTGTGTGTGTGTGTGTGTTTCTCTCTCTCCCTCTGTCTCCCGCTCGCTGTGTGTGTGTGTGTGTGTGTGTGTGTGTGTGTGTGTGTGTGTGTGTGTGTGTGTGTGTGTGTGTGTGTGTGTGTGTGTGTGTGTGTGTTCAGATTTCTAACACATGCTTTTACTTTACTCATTTATATTTCAGGGTTTGCGATGCTGTTCTTCTGGGATGCTCGAACCTCTGACGGACAACTAATCTGATTCTGGGGTTCCCATTTGCCGTTGCTATATTTGTATTTGTCGTTGCTGTTGTTGTTTTGTTGGCTACGTTAACGGTCATGCATGGAGAACTGTGCAGTGTGATCTTTCTCTTTTCAGTGCTACTGCTACCATTTTCATGCTCACAAATCGTTCTGAGCTGTTTTTCTGGTATCTATCATCACACCACTTAGACACCCGGACAGTGACAGGATATGCAATGCTGGCACTGGGCCAACAGAAGCGTACTCGATGACGCGACGACCACACCGACCGCTTGAATAGTGTAACAACAGTCGTAGAATCTGAATGTTCGACAGCTCGCTCAAAGTGTAAACAACATTGTATCGCATTAAGAGCTATACTGATCATAAAGATAGAGTATTTCGAGCGTACAGACGCACTCGCGAGCGAAACTTTCAAAACATGAGTTGGCTTAGCTAAGATGGAATGAGCCAGTGCAAGTCGGGTCAGATAAATACACCCAGGACCAGGATGTGATCGTAACATTGTGTGTAACAAAACCATCATAAATACACCCAGGACCAGGATGTGATTGAGACAGATCGTAACATTGTGTGTAACAAAACCATCATTGTATGGAACAGAAGCATGCTAAGAATAAACCCTTGTTGCTATGACAAATGTTTATTGTACAATTCTTGAACCAGTACTTAAAAATGTGCACGAAACACGCCTTTACAGAAACAGCCGCTGATTGTTCTCACGGTTTGTCGCTTACACAGGACCGCGTTTCTTGATGCCCCAACAAAATGTCTGTTTGAAAAACTAAATATCTGACCTTATTTTTAAAAGAATTATATACACACTCCTTCTGTAAAGGAAACCTCTGCCAGAGTTCCTCTCAGCTGCTTGCCAGGTCGGCGTAGAGAGAGGCAAAACTGATGGTTTTGTGTACTGGTGTCACACATTATTACAGAATATAGTATTCAGAATACACATATAATGTACAGTTAGAATACGATAGATTACACAGATAATCATCACAATTCTGGACGATAATTGTCTGGTGAGATGTTTGTTGTGATGTCATACACATCAAATTGAAATTGCACGTTAGTGATGCAATGCAAAACCATCGTATCCGAGATCAATAGTTGCTGTACAAAAACATAAAGTACTGTTAAGTCGTAACTCCATTTTCGGTTCCCAGAACCATAGGTCGACCCATATTACCGTTATGTTCAAGCCAGGGAAGAACAAGCTACATTGTGAATGTGTTAAGATGCACCACACTTTTTACTTTTTCAACCATTATTGGGTATTATACATTTGGAACTTAGCCTTAGTCATGGTCAAAACTAAGTAGTCTCCTTTAAGCCTCTACACGACAGTTCATAATGTATACTGGTGCTTCAGATTCTTAACTGCCATACATTAAATCAACCATCTTCTGCTGCTGGTGGTGGCGGTGAGGTTGATGGCGCTGCCGCTTGATTGTGATGGTGGTAAGTGGTTGGTCGACAGTCACGTACCACGGACGAGTGCTTTTCTCTCGAGGTCTTAAAGTTTGTCTCTATGTACATCATGTGAAATCTCTCCCCCCCCCCCCCCAAAAAAAAAAGAACAAACAAAAACAAACAAACAAAAAAAAACCTCATACTCTTCACACAGCCACAGTACCTTCGAATTTCATCACTTGACAAATGGCGTCCAGTTGCGCCATATCAGGAGCTTCCCAAAGATTTTCTTGCACTCTTTTCTGAACCGTAGGCTGCAGAACCCGTATATGAACACGTTGGCGAAGCAGTTGAGAAAATAGGAGCGGGCGCATAGGTTGTAGGCCACCAGTCGTCCTGTACTGGGCTGGTCCAGAAACCCCTTGTCTACAGTCCGGATCAGTTTCACCACGATGTGGGGGAGGTAACTCAGCACGAACACCATGGAGATGAAACATAACATCAAGGATGTTTTGCGCGTGCGCGCGTTGATGACGGAATCGGCCGATTTCTTGGACCTGAGCGTGAGACTTCTCATCACCGATCCAGCACGGCTCAGCTTGCGTCCCGCGAAAAACGTCAGTGTTGAAGTTGGACTTGTTGGACTCATCGGACTGGTCGGATTTGATGAGAACACAGAATCGGTTGGCGATGTTGGAGCGTCGTTAGAGTTGACGTGACCATTGGCTTCAGTTCCACCATTCAGGCAGCCTGCCTCTTTTAGCGTGTCCTCATCCTTAGATCCAGATCGATGTGAGGCTGATTGTCCATCATCGTGGGACAGGTCCCGTCCACCGTCATGGTCCGATGCGCCAGACGGTTCCAGCTCACTGGACATCGTGTTCCTCCGCTTCCCGTCGTGCATGCTGATCAGCGTCTTCCGGAACTCGCCCTGCTTACACATCTGTCGGCCAATCAGCGTGTAGAAGACAACGATGGCTGTAAAAGCCGTGAGAAACACAAGAGCCAGCAGCATGTTGTAGGCAAGAGGGATCTTAGTATGTCTGACCAGGTCGCTGGTGGAACATTCCTTCCCCTTGATGTCATCAACACCTGTGTCTATCGTCATGGTTCCATACACCACGGCAGCAGGCCATGTGAACAGAACGGTTACTGCGCAGACTCCCAGTACTTGCCTCCTGGCGCCTTTGCGTGAAGCGGACGCCTTGAGTGGTGAGCAGATCAGCCTGTAGCGATCAAAGGCCACAGCGGTGAGCATTATCCCGGACGCCATGTTGGGAAAAGTCGAGATCAAGCGTGACAGTCGACACAACACATCATAGTCGTAGTTGTAGGAGAAGCGCAGATCAATGACCTCGCCCGGAATGGCGAAGCAACAGCTGATCAGGTCAAACACTCCAAGAGCCACAATGGCCGTGCGGGACCACGTGACCTTGAACTTGGTCCAGTAGATGTAGATAGTCAGGCAATTGCCTACGACGCCCGTTAGGAGAAAGATACCGAACAGAATCATTACCGGCAGAAGCTGCATGGCCCTCTCATCACTCAGGGCCTGTAATGTGGCGTCTTTGTCCGCATGTGTGACGTTAGATGACGTCACGTTTCCCATCACCTCAGTGCTTATGTCTGCGGTATCTGTAGTCGTTGATATTGAGACAACCTCGGTTACCGTCCATGCGGAACTCGAAGGAAATACTGAGGTTACTTCCCTCGTGCCGACTGCCATCACGCCACTTGTAGTGCTCCCGGTCTGCATGTTGAAAGTTCAGTTTCGGTAGGCCAATTTCCGCGTGCTGGAGGCCACAAAGATCGGCGGAAAGGCGGATCTGAAACCCGATGAGATATAATGAAGTGTCAATCGCTTCGGAAAAAACAAACAAACAAACAAACAAAATACCTTACCGGAGACTATTCCAGTTTCAATGCCGTTTAATGTATTGAGACTGGTGAGATTTTTTCTTTTTTAAATGAATGTTTTGCCTTAAAGAATAGGTGGATATGGTTATCAGGATGTTTCCCCATCAATATCTCTGCTTTCATCTGTAGAGTGAGTGAGTGAGCCTTAAGGGCTTAAAGCCGCGTAGGCACCAACGACTAATTCGCCGCTAAGTGTGACTTCACTTCTTGAATAAAACAAGAATGTAAAGTTGGACAAAGGATGCAAACTGGTCTACGGGGCAGTATAAACCTAGGACATGCAGGAGACGCTGCACCTTCTTGCTAAGTTATCGAACTCTCGATTACAGAAAAAAACAGCTAGGTAAAACAAACATAAATGCTACTGCTTTCATCTGTAAAAAGCTTTGGACACACAAGTACGGAGACGTACGTTGTTCGAAAGAATAGCGTTGCCTACGGTGACTTACTGGCAAATCCTCCCATTTGTGTACAATGCATAGCGAACAACAAAAGAAACGTGAAGTTCTGAAGATGACAGCCTGGTACCTTCGTGGCACAAAATGAAGTCGATTGACTGCTAAGGGCGATGCGCTTGACTGCTTAAAGCTTCCGTGTGCTAAAGCAGCCCATTGTCAGACTGGAGGTAGTTTCATAAAGCGAATAATTGTGAATATCGCGTTCCTTTTGTTGCTCGGCATATAATACACATAATTATACCCCCCCAAAATACCTAGACCTATCCAGCAAAACCACAACCCACAACGTTAATGTTTAGACAAGAAAGTAGCGTTTATCTTGTGTGTCTTAATAGTTTTCTAATAAAGTAAACGAATATATGTCGAGTTGGAAAGACTTGAAATCAAATTACCATTCATTTTGTAAAATATTGACCGTTATTATCCTGATCTCTCAGGAATCTTAGTTTGGCAGCAGTGGTGAGTGTTTTCCATGCAACCAGGAAACATAATGCTTATCAGCTTGCGTTAACTCGTTTGAGGGAAATGAACCCGGATTTGTATGTGCACTGTACCATGCCGACGATCAGATTAATGTTGATAAGAAACTCTTGGCAAGAAACAGAAAAAAAGAAACTGAAGGTGTGTGATGTCTGACTAAAAACGGAATATAACTTTCTTCCTGCTCAGTGGGGGAGCCGGGGTGGCCGAATGGTAGAGCGTTCTACTTCTAATGCTCGGGTCGTGAGTTCGTACCCCGGCTGGGGCCAAATATTTGTGCTGGCTTTTTCATCGTTGCCCCATCTTTGATATCACCCGTACGTGGTGGAAAAGGACGTTAACCCCCCCCCCCCTCCCAAACACCCACCCACTCCTGCTCACTGACAGTATGTTTTGAAACAACCTCTTCCGTCGTGGAGGAAAGCCAGGTGAAATGTGTAGGGGTTTTTTGTTTTTGTTTTTCCAAATCGCAGTTTCAACAGAATCAATCTTACGTTCACTCTACTTGCTCTCGTGTGTTTTAGAATGGGTTATACTACTTACAGAAAACGGATAAACAATTTCCGTGACTTACCTCCTTTCCAAGTGTCAATGTATCCTCGCAAGGTCGCTTTTTGAAGCTGCGAATGTCATTCCTCGCCGAAGGAATGCGTTATGTGACTAAGCTGTGCAGGCGTAGTGATTTCAAGAGCGTCACGACTGTTATGTGTCAGCTGTACCGATGATACGCCTTGTGGTGTGGACCAAACAAAGGTCAGAAGCGTATGGTTAATTAACACGATCTGACGTGCAGGCGCCAGACTCATTTCTCAATAATTTCAGCATCCTAGTGCATCTGATGGTGACACACCGCACTTCACTTCAGGACTCATGTTTGAGTAGAATGTTTGGGCTTAGTTATGAACTGCATAGATGCACTGATAAATAGATATCGGCTCATATGAAGTACTTTTAAGTAAGAGTTCTGTGTCGGCAGTCTCATTCGGCATTTCCTGGTGGTCTTCCTGTTCTGAAAAGTCCACTCGAGTGACAACGAACGTTTCGCCAGAATGTGTAATGATAGCGATGATAAAACTTCACACGAATCGATATGATACATACTTCGAACACGAATCGACTGTATAATATCCAGTCCAATCCAGTGTCCACTAATATAGTGCAGGAGTTCATGAAACAGTGTATGCTTGTTGCGTTATGAAAAACATTAGAGAGGAAAACGGTTCCTGTGTGTTGACACAGATGATTTACTCGGTGCAGCTGCATGGCCCAGAGACCCCCGCGCCTGTTTCATATCGTACACGTGAATCGTGTGGTTATAAACTCACTTTAATGGTTCACTTTCCAAAGTTCAACCCCGTCTACCGTTGCCCTCGCCAAGCGAGCATTCTAGGTTATCTCACCTACGGAACACTCTGCTAGGACTGAGTTAAGCCTGCTGTGCTAGCCAGCATGCTTTGGGGCCTGCCTACCGCTCTCCGTAAACTAAAACGAAAAAAGGGGGTCTCCTTTCTGCGCATGCGCAGCGAAAATCACTTAATCGTTTTGCGACTGGGAAAAGGTTGACTGGGAATTTGTTTCCCGACTATCCAGTCTACCATCAGTGATTTTGTTTTCTGTAGGGAATTTTTCTTCAATACTGTCGTTGCTGAAGACATGCACATGAATCAGATGCGTATGGACCGTACACGTATCATGTTCTCATCGGGAAACACGTGGCTGGTGAACACCGCCATCTTGAACTTCCTTGGTCAAGCCAGGCGTACCGAAACCACACCATGCGCTCGCTAGCTCTACGGTATACGGGGCTGATTCCAACGACGAATTCTAAGACGACTCCAATGATGATTTTCCACGTCACAAATAAATAGAAGGGATGATGTAAATAAAAAGGACTAATTATGATTAGCTGAGGTACAATCTAGGCTGAAGAGACAGTCTGGGATCTTATAACTCTGTGAAAATTACAACAAACAGCGAACAGAAAAAACGACAGAAAGCAGAATAGCATAGAAAGCGACAATCTGTATCTGTTTCATAGACGGTGTGTTTGCTGGTCACCTCATGAAACAATCTGAGGCCGCGCGTCAAGCAGGCGGGCTCTAGTTCATTGATCGCTAACAGACATCATTGGTAGAAATCTTCTTCCGTTTTCAGTTGCTTTACTATCCTAAGGGCAAACTCGCCATTGCCACGAAAAATTCGCTCGTCTGTTTGTCGTAATTTCAATGAAAATTGTTGTTTAATTTTTTTTTTCACAACAAAATGATGATTCGAAACTACAGTGTCAGCCGCCATGTTTCATTTTTTTTCCATTAAAACATCAGTGGAGAGCTGAGTTGCACTCCTAAACACACAGCCCTGTAAGATACTGCGTCACAGTCTGATTGACTTTCGCTCGGCCTACACACGGCGGGGTCCTGACTCCTGACACTCAACGAGGCTTTTCCGCTGATGGCCCACTTCTTATCCTGTTCTCCAGTCACAATGACTACTGACGTGAACAATAGATTCTCAGTTAAAATTCAGAGGTCACATAATGATGCTGTGATTATCTCAGTGCGACAATTGTCTGCAGTTTGTATATGAATGAGGACGATACAATACATATTGCACCGACAGTACAATGTTTCGTTGTGTGTGTGTGTGTGTGTGTGTGTGTGTGTGTGTGTGTGTGTGTGTGTGTGTGTGGTCGTTGTCGTTGTTGTTGTTTCCCAGTGGACACAAACTGCCAAACCATGGTAAAACATATACACGACATGTTACAATATCAACATTATTATGACGATGACGACAATGGCGACATTGACTGGTTATAATAATGGTGATATAATCGCCTTCACTCATAAATACCTGAACACGAAGAAAATCGGGACAACAGACTATTTACATATTTACGTACACGTGATACGGATTGTTCTGTTACAGTGCACGTAGTCGGCATTTGACGTAACATCCTGACCGGAAGAGTTGCCCAACAACTGCGCGCGCAGCGAACTCGGCGTATTCAACACTCGACAGACATCATGTACCCATTTCTTAGACTCACTAATATACCTATTAACTATCAACCGGTACTATTGTATAAGTAATGCCAATTTTCAAAAGTTACGTTCCAAATAACAAGTGTTTTACTGATTTCTTAAATTTTCGCTGGCATTTTTCAGAACAAATAGTTTCTGCTCGAGTTAGGAAATATTTTGGCACTGGTAAATTAATGTTCCATGTAATTATTTGTGCCAGAATTACAGTATCTATTATTAATTTATGCATTCAGGACAAGAGAATGTTGGTTTCTTGTTTGTCTGTTGTGTCAGGAAAAGTGAACACAGGCTACCTATTTCGTTCTTTTGTACCGACAGCCATACGCCTATGCAAGAAATCTGTATAATCAGTAGGGGATGTTTTCGTTGTATCGCTCCCGTGTGTGTGTGTGTGTGTGTGTGTGTGTGTGTGTGTGTGTGTGTGTGTGTGTGTGTGTGTGTGTGTGTGTGTGTGTGTGTGTGAGTGGGTTCACAAGACTTTTATTTGTGTGTGTGTGAGTTTAAGTTTTTCTTTGGTGAGGCTTCTGTTAGTGCAAGTTTTATTTGGTATTATTATTATGGCTTATTATTATGTGTTATGGTGGCCTATAATTTCCCTTCTGGGATTAAGAAAGTATTTTGAATTGATTTGAATTGAATTTCGAAAAAAATATACACTAAGCAAAACAGTTCTAGAACCACTTTGGATTGTAGGTCCTTATATGAATAAGCACGTGTATGTGCGCATGTAATATTTCAAATCAGTGTTATACGTCTGTTGAACAGATGTCAGGCTTTATGACTTTTGATTTTGATTTGAATGTGGATGGCCCCAAACTGAAATATTCAAATAAAAGCTTAGGTTCTAGTGAATCAACTGACACATTCAGTTGGATTCAAATCCACAGAAAATGTAACCTTGGCGGTTGAGTTGTTTTTTATGCTGCGTACGGTTTCCCAAGTGGCGGTCGAAATGTCTTCCGCGGTACAAAAACACTGACTGGACTTCACTTTGTTTTGTATATATCACCGGCAAGTGTTAAACACAGGCCACGCCACGTTCCATTCAGAGGAAACGTGTAGGAATCATTTTTCTTTCTGAATTTCGCCAACGTCATCTGACTAGGAATATCTGTTGGTGATCCGCAATTCTTTCTCTCGTAAAATCCGCCCCAGCATGTAAAGCCCTCCTACAGCACGTAGTTTCCCCCGAATACATAACCACGAGACGACTGTGTGTTTCCCGTGCTGCCCAGAATAGAAAGTAGTTCTACGTTGTACGCAAGGCCACAGCCTCAGACACTTGCACACACTTCCGACACTCCAATATCTGGATAAACGGACTAAGGCGTATTGCGCTGCGTGGTGTTGAGGCCCTTTTCCCTGATCGGAGCAGATTTCCTGTCCTAACAGCGGCCGCGTCAGGATGTGCTCGCGATGTCCCAGTACAGAGTGATGACAAGAAATATCCATCTATCGTATGGCGTTACTGCCCACACACCATTGTGGCAAAAGCCATCTTTTTTCCTAGTAAACAGAACGGATTGAACTGGTGGCATTCCCATCACTAACGCCGTTTACGTGACTGTTGTACACCGGTGTTATTTGTGTTAGACCCCGACACAAGTTTTGCGCTAAAAACTCTGGCAGGCACTTGGATGTGCTGGTTGACTTGGTGCTGCACGGGCTGACAAAGGTAAGACACACCCAACATTCCGCGTGTCTTCTGACATTACTCCCCTTCAAAATGAAGGAAACACCAAAGATGCTCTCTCTCTCTCTCTCTCTCTCTCTCTCTCTCTCTCTCTCACACACACACACACACACACACACACACACACACACACACGCACACACACACACGCACGCACGCACGCACCCACCCCCGCTAGCACAAGAAAACAAAGAAACAAAACGAGTCAGATTCAAAAACCGTATCTAAAACCTTTTCAGGCCAAAGAAAGGTATACCACGTTAGTTTTGCCGGTGCTTTGACCTGTTATCACTCTTACTCTTACTTATTATTAACCAAAGAAAAGATTGGAAAATAGAAATCGCAGAATGTTTAAGGCATCAGCCCTGTCATGTTTGTTTGTTTGGTTTTTTGGTTTGTTTGTTGTTGTTTTGTTTTTTGTTTTTTTTTGGGAGGGGGGGTACCAAACGTTGCGTTACTTCCTTTCACAACAAGAAGATAAGAAAGCCGTGTATAGTGTAGGCGTCCCTTCTATCGACGCTGTCAGACGTCAGTCGGCGTACACAGACAGTAGGCGGAAACCGCTCATGGGCCGTGAGGAAGAGAGTTTTTGGGTTGTTGTTGTTGTTGTTGTTGTTGTTGTTGTTTTAACCTCACTTACGTGCAGGTCCGCTGCTTTTTTTTTTTCTTTTTTTTTTACTGGGCTGAGCGTTCCTTCCTTATTGGTTTTCTTTTTCTCTTTCTTTTTTTAATTGATCACTACAGCATTTCTCTTTGTTTTCTTATTTTTTACCATGGACATACGTTTTCAGCAGCTTACAGAGAGTCGTACACCGAAAGTACATGAGGTAAATACAAAAAGTGTCCCCCCCCCCAAAAAAAAAAAAAAAATAAATAAATAAATAAATAAATAAAATAAAATAACAAAACAAAACAAAACAACACCAACACCAACATAGGTCAAACATAAAAAAAGGTGTAGAGAACAGAATTGTGTAAGGAACAGAGTTACATGTACACTGGAGAATTACGTGTAAGCATCATAACCATGACCGTTATAGAACACTCTGTTTCAATCGATACTGACTGATTGATTGGCTGGTTGGCTAATTCTTTATTTCTCAGCGGTAAACGTTTAAACAGAAAGGTCAATTTCCCAACTTGCCGTTGCTGCCAGCTACATCATAACTAATAAGAACAACTACTTGTAACGACTGAAAACGAAACTGAAAAGCAAATCGAGAAGCACACACACATTCCAACAGGAATTACCAGAAGTGATGCTAGCAGTTGTTTCGGGGCTGAGATCCCGGTGGCAGTATTTTGTTTGCAAATATGAACAAACATTAAGGCGAACATTTAATATAACAGTTTTTGTTGTTGTTGGTTATTTGTTGTTGTTGTTGTTTTTGTGAAGTAAGACAGAAACACCAAACAACGTCGAGGGTTATTAATATTATTGTTATTATTACTATTATCATTATTATTACTCTTATTGTCTAGTATTCTTTTCCTACGTTTATCAATCTCCCTATCTTTATGTTTGTCAGTGTGTGCTATTCCCTAAACTCGAGTCTGAAACTGTTTTAGCTAAAACACAAAGCCATTGATTAGACAGCTGCAAGAGTATACGGAGCGCACTTGTTTCTGCCAGATCAATGCAGGCAGGAAGTGGGTCACGGAAGGAAACACTGGTTTATCTATCCGCTCGGGACATTTTGACAATTTCACTTTCATACAGTGGAAGTTTGTACAAGCTCATAGCTGTATATACAGTAGTATGCTAGTGTCGCTCAAAAGCAAAGGCTGGGGTAAGGACTTCTGTTGTGTTGGAGGAAACCCGTGTTGAACAGAGTGGGTCTTGCTACTGTCCTTTCTTCCTTGTAAGTGATGGATATTGTGGTGCGTGGTTTTTGTTTGTTTGTTTTTTGTTGTTTTCTTTGTGCGTGCGTGCGTGCGTGCGTGCGTGCGTGCGTGTGTGTGTGTGTGTGTGTGTGTGTGTGTGTGTGTGTGTGTGTGTGTATTGGGGGGGGGGGTTGTTTGTTTGTTGTTGTTGTTGTTGTTTTGGGGGGTTCTTTCATTTAACTGAAATTTAGCTGAAGGAACGAGTCAATGTTTCTCTATCATACCTGATTGTTATGTTATTATAAACGAGACTTTGTTCAAAGCTATGTGAGTGTGGGCCGAATCATAACAACTGTTGGTAAATTTCAAACAACCTGCCCTCCCCCCCCCCTCACCCTCAAAGGGCCGGCCTGGTTGAGTCAACATGGCTTAGAACAGTCCAATGGCGAACGAAACCAAACTAGACAACAGAGAGGGAGAATTAAGACAAAACAGGTCAAACAGCGGGATTCGAACTCACGACCCGAGCAATGAAAGTCCAGTGCTCTAACATTCGGCCACCCCGGCTCCTGCCACGTTTACAGGACAACAAACAAGACACATTCACTGCCAACTGGTTGGGGACAAACAAATACAAGGAAACCTTTACTTGTCTCGATCGGTTCACAAAGTTCAGCAGCTAAACTATTACACATGACATTGTTTTATAATCATCTTTTTTATTGTCAGGAGGTTCCTGCATCTGCTGCTGCAACGTTCTCAGTGCGAACATCACTGAATCTTCTTGAATCAATGGCGACGACCACGTTTGACTTTGTGACGACTGACTCCGCCACACCCACTGTTACCATGGAGTCGACCGTCACAGCTGACCCCGTCACTGAGGACGACATCCCCGCGGATCTGTTTGACACACTCAATCACAAGAAAGCCATGGCGCGCCTTCCTACCATCATCTACCTCGTCATCCTGATGATCGTGGGTGTAGTGGGTAATTCCATGGTGTTCTTCGTGTACTACCGGAGGTTTAAACCCAGCGCCACACGAACCTTCGTACTGGCCATGAGCGTGTTCGACCTGGGTTCCAACATAGTGGCCATTCCCAACGAAATTTATGACCTGCACGTCAAGTACACTTTTGATAACCGAGGGTTGTGTCGGGTGATGAGGTTCAGCAACATGTTCCTCGCGCTTGTCAGCGGTTTTATCCTGGTCGCGGTGGCGCTGGACCGGTACCGGAAGATCTGCCGGCCCCTCCACAAGCAACACTCCCTACGGCGGACCACAGTGTCCATTGTGGTGTGTGCCGGCGTGTCTGTGGCGCTGACCATCCCCTTCACTGTGCTGAACGGACGTCAGACTGTGGACACCGGGAAGGGCAACATCACCGGATTCATGTGTTCCACTGACGACGAGTTCGTGCACACCAAGTTCCCCGTGATCTACAACGTCATCCTGGGTCTCACCCTCATCACCACCATCACCACCATGATCGTGTCCTACGCGCGTATCGCTCAGCAACTCTTTAGACACAAGAGGTCGTCAGCGAGGTCGATAAAAGAGGCGGGATTTGCTGGTCGTGGTGGTAGTTGTAGCTCAGGAGGTCGGAAGGGCAGCTCCAACAAAAATAATAACTCTGACCTGAAAGAAGAGTCTGACAGTGTCGATGTTCGGGTCGGACCCCCTGAGCAGGCCACTCTGCTGGCAGTTCGCAATGTTCACAACGCTGTCATCGCCAACTCTGTTCCTGAAGCTATTCCTCTCAACGAAAAGGTCCTTACTACAGCGAAGGAAGTCCCATCCACTGACTCTAACGAACTTCCTTTGGGTCAGATGTCGGCTGCAGGATCTGCGGCGTCAGACACTCCTGAGGACAGCAGTTCACAAACACCGGATGCTGTTGCTGACCCTGCCGAATCAGAACCAGATGAACAAGGCAAGCAGAGTGCTGATGCTGGTTCCTCGAGTCCTGATGTTAAAAAGGAATCTTCTGTGCCCGAGGCAACTGAAAACGCCGAGAACACGAAGAGTAATTCCCTGTTGCAATCAGTCCTGTCAAAAGACCCCAACCGTCAGAACAGCCTGTCTAAAGACCCAAACCGTCAGAATACCCTTACTGCGAGCCCCACTCAAACACTGAGACAAAGACGAAGTACAGTGAAGAAGATCCCCACCAGCACGACCTTCATGATGTTTGTTCTGACGGCCGTCTTCATCATCAACTACCTGCCGACTCTCACTGTGTTCACTCTACGCGCAGCTATGGATGACGTGGACAAGGGGCTGACGGGAGCTGAACTGAACGCGTACAACATCGCTCTCCGCTCATACTTCATCAACTGTGCTGTTAACTCCCTCGTCTATGGATTTTGTAGCGTCAGATTCCGACGTCAGTGTAAGAAGATTTTCACGAGGAGAATTAGGTAGTTATCTTGAGATGACGACTGGGACGGTGACAATGGCAATTTGGTTTATCCAGTTATGTGTACGACTACTAGTAGTAACTGAGTACGATTCGTTTGAGGAACATAATGACAAACACTGATGTATGTAGTGTATAGAGCCAGTTAAAAGACCAAAGACCTCAAGTTACCAAAGAGACTTTGCGCTCCAGCTTGTTCCTTCCTCGAAATCTCGTGTACACACGCCCCGCAACACAAAGACAATCGTTTGTTTTTGTTTTAAATTTAGTGTATACTTTTGTTAAAAATCCGCTTCAAATGCTTGCACCAGTGTATCCGAGATGCATACATATAAAATTGTTGAACCCACAGGACTTTTCTTTTATAGTCAATAATACTAATTTAAATGGCTCGTACATGAGGACTTAGACTGCCGTGTTGTAAATAATGAAGCAGCTGTAAGTAGCTACGAATGGTGTAATGCGTTTTCCATTGAACATGCACTTTCTGAAAAGAGACGGTTTGATAATGTGGTGGTTCGATGTTTTTGTTGTTGTTGGTTTTTTTGTTTGTTTGTTTGGGGTTGTTGTTTTTGTGCTCCTTTCTACACATTGTAAAGCATTTTGTACTCTCTTGTGTGTGTGTGTGTGTGTGTGTGTGTGTGTGTGTGTGTGTGTGTGTGTGTGTGTGTGTGTGTAGAGAGAGAGAGAGAGAGAGAGAGAGAGAGAGAGAGAGAGAGAGCAGACCAAAGGAAAATTTTTAAAGAACAACACGCTATTTACTACATCAAGGCTATAGCCGTGACGCCCCAACGCAACAACTTGTGACCTGCTAACCGAATTAAGTCAAGTGGATGGTGTCCACAGTCTAGTAAATATGCAGGAGCCGAATGAACTGATCATTTGCTGGCGTAGATGATCACATTTGTGTTCTGTTCTTGTTTTTGTGCCAGTACATTCATACAACCTTTTTCTTTCTTGTGTTTTTCCTTGAGGAAAGATCTCTGCACGTGGTGTACAATCAGATACATAAAACTGTACATTTAAGTGAAAAATCGTTAGAGTGTGTGTGTGTGTGTGTGTGTGTGTGTGTGTGTGTGTGTGTGTGTGTGTGTGTGTGTGTGTGTGTGTGTGTTTTGTTGTTGTGGTTGCTGAAGTTGTTGAATGATCTCTCTCTCTCTCTCTCTCTTTGAGTGTGGTTATACATACGCTGTAGACAGTGAAACATTGAGCTGAAAAATATACATTGCCGATCAAATAAAATGTGTTGCAAATTCATCAGCACGTATTCATAACTTAGCCATAACTTTTCTATCTGACCCGTAACGACCCCGATCATAAGTATGACTAACTACATAATGAGAGAGAATCATTGAATGGAATATGTTTGAGGACCCCATGGTATCAGTTAGTGGCTATTGCTGCAGTTATTGTGTTCACTCCCACAGAATACTATAGCATCTTAAACAGAACAGCCTAGAAATGGTCTGAGTCATTTCATAATTGGTGGATCAGTGGCGGCGCAGTGTGTCATCCACACACAGGATTTAAGTGTCCACATCACAAGTACTGGTTTCCGGTGATGCTGTCGACTGCAGCTTGGCTCATTGTCACATTCTGAAATCCTCCCATTCCATGTGCGGTTAACTGGATGTAAATCAAAAGCATAATACAATGGACAGATCGACACTTTGAGCACATAGTTAGATAACCGGAAGCCGGGCGTTGTGTGCACGTGATGGTTCTCGACCTGTTCGTGCTCCCGGGGTCACTTGTCCCTGTCTGTATGCACGTATCGGATGGAAGACCCATGGATAGCGAGTGGAGTTTCCCTGCTGCTCCCTCTTAAAGGGACTAATGCTACTTTTAATGCTCAGGGGTCGTTCTTAGCTGTTCAGTTCAATTCAATAAATCTTTATTATCCCCTTAGGGGAAATTAGGGTGTGGTGGTCATAAAAAGCAGAAGACAGTACATTAAAATCACTCAAGCAAAATGATCAATAATCAAACCATACATATTACAGAAGTAAGAGTATAAACTTAGATATAACACATTAAATCTACACATTAAATATACACCTTAAAATATTCCTTAAAATAAATTATCACATCACATCCAAGCTTTAAAAATCCACTTACACCACACACACACACACACACACACACACACACACACACACACACACACACACACACGCACTGTTTTCGTGGTATCTATCATCACACCACTTGGATACCTGGACACTGACAGCGTCTGTAATGCTGATACTGAGCCAGCAGAAGCGTACTCGGTGACACGGCGACCACACTGAGCGCTGCAGTGGTGTAACCCCCTGCTTCGGAAATGATCAGCTAACGAAATTTGAATTAAATGCAAGTCTAATTTCCCAACCTTAAATGGCTGAGCTGACCCTTCGCACCACGTGATTGTAATGTGTCCAGTGTGTGAGAGAATGTGTGAGATTCACGTGAGGGTGCATGTCGGGTTCAGCTCGCGGCGCTTTGAGCCAGTTCAAGAAATTGGGAAACGATGCCCACACAATACAAAATCATTATTGTTATTAAGTGCAAAGTGTAAGCAACACTGTATCGCATTAAGAGCTGTACTAGTCACCAAGATAGAGTATTTCTAGCGTACAGGCGCACTCATGAGCGAAACTGTTCCAAAACATAAGCTGGCATAGCAAAGACGGAATTAGCCCGTTTAATGAATGCGACTGATTTGTATGGTTGCATTGTAAGCACGCACTTCATACTGAAGTCCATAATAATAATAATAATAATGGGTGTACGCTTGAGTACTTCCTTGTCGGAGGCAGTCGAGCAGATTATGGTTGGTTGAAAGGAGCAAAGGTGTCTATATAGAGCCAGTGATGACGCATATGACGGGAGACAGATGGCAAGCTGCACTAGCTGAAGGTAAGTCACATGCTAGTAGTATCTTGTAATTATCACACTCATTAATGCAACTCAGAAAAAAAATTGTATGTGGCGAAAATATCGTTTGTATGCATAGGTACACAGATAACCAATTAGAGAAAACAGGCAATACTTTTTTTTTCTTTTTTTTCTTTTTTTTTTTTGGGGGGGGGGGGGGGGGGCGGCTGTTTAGGTCAACAATTTTACGCCTAATTTTTTTCTTCATTGCTGAATAATTTTTACTGCATGAGGCACATTTCTTCTTTTTTTTAATTACCAACTGAGTTACTGTAAAGACCACAATTTTCATTTCTTCTCAGACACTACCGAATGAGAGAAAAAAAAAGTGGCTTCTGTTTACTTCACTGGTGCTGTCTATCCCTCCAATGTTACGTAGTTTACTGTATATACACATACATTTTAGAGGTCGTATGTCACGAAACGTGGAATTCGGAATACGCGGCAACATGTATCAGCGGAAATGCCGTGTTTGATCTGTTTTAAATTGTGATTGATAATAATAATCTGCTTTTTGCTTATGAAATATAGCAGACAGATTACTATTAAAAAAATCAAAATATACACACATTTTGCTTAATATTAGTGTTGTTTACTTCGGTTTCTGCCTGCCTGTTTTTACTCCACGTAATTTCTGTAATGTCATTTTGTATTTCATTCGCATCTGTTCAACACACATCATTATTCAGACAAGTGTTCTCTATCGTTGACAGGTGAACAGCGGCTGACGTTTCACGTTTGGACGGCATCTTCTTTAGAACATTTCCGTCGGATATTGTGTAATCATCAACTTCCTCGGATAAACAGCTTACTTTTAGCGGACCTGGTTAATATCAGCAGTTATCAGGATCTCAAGTGTTACATCTGCTGCAGTCTGTGTCGACAGATTACCTATTAATCTCCAGATTTCTGTACGATCTTTCCCACAAACTACTGTCAGACTATAAACATGGCTACATATACTGTGGGTCCCAACGCCACTAATAAAAGTCGGGAAGAGTTGCTTGTCATTCTGAACGACAGACTGTTCATGGACTCACTTCCCACAATCATCTACCTCGGCATCATCATGGTCGTGGGTATAGTGGGCAACTCCATCGTGTTTCTCGTGTACTACCGAAGGTTCAAACCCAGCGCAACGAGAACCTTCGTGCTGGCCATGAGCGCGTTTGACTTGACAACCAATATCGTTAGTCTACCTGGGGAATTCTACTGCATTCGTTACTCCTACATGTTTAACAATGCTGGCATGTGTAAGTGGCTGAGGTTCAACAACAGTTTCCTGGCGTTACTCAGCGGCTTAGTTCTGGTGGACGTGGCGCTGGACCGGTACCGGAAGATCTGTCGGCCCCTTCACAAGCAATACTCCCTGCGGCGGACCACAGTGTCCATTGTGGTGTGTGCCGGCGTGTCTGTGGCGCTGACCATCCCCTTCACTGTGCTGAACGGACGTCAGACTGTGGACACCGGAGTGGGCAACATCACCGGGTTCATGTGCTCCATCGACGATGCGTACGTGCACTCCTCGTTCCTGATGATCTACAACCTGCTCATGATGGTCGCGTTCCTTACCTGTGTCACCATGATGATTGTCTGTTACGCCCGCATCGCGTGTGAACTATCGAGACACCGGAAGAAGTCAAACTTGACGGAATCAGGGACTGGGCATTCTGAAGGTCATCACAGGCTCTGGAGGAAGCGCAGCGACACCACGTCTGACGTCAAGGAGGACTCGGCAACTTCCGAATTACACCCGTCATCTAGTAGTGGAGAGGCCGGCTCCCAGCCACCACATGCAGCACAAGGTATTCCGGATAAAACCGTTACTGCTACCAGGAAGGTTTGTGAAACGGTGTCTTCATCAGATGGCATGGTGCTGCACTCTGTGACGTTCGAGAGCATCCCGAAAAACCTTGAACATCACTCATCACCGCTAGCGACAGAGGCTCATACTGACGTTCATGACCCGAACATGCCTGCGAGGAATCTCACTGACCAGACAACCAGCCCTTGCCTGCACTCAGTCTTGTCAAGAGACCGCGAGAAGGAGAGGAAGAAAGGCAAGGGTGTGTGTGTCTCCAGCTCCACCAAGCCGACGAGAAAAAGTCGGGGCAGTGTGAAGAAAATCCCCACCAGCACAACGTTCATGATGTTTGTCCTGACAGTCGTCTTCATCATCAACTACCTGCCACATCTCATTATCATAACGCTGCGTGCTGTGTTGAAGGACGTCGACAAGGGACTGACGGGAGTTCGTCTGAACGCTTATCACATCGCTCTCCGATCATACTTCATCAACTGTGCTATCAACTCTATCGTCTACGGATTCTGCAACGCCAGATTTCGACAGGAATGTCGGAGGTTTTTCTCCCGTACAGTGAAATGATCACGTCGAAAAGGACACCACTAAACGCAGTCAGTACAAACTTCGCGACTTCCAATGTAAATACCATGATTGTTTGTGTTATTGTTTGACAGGAGGTTATGAGGATGGGAACTGGGATGTTTTGGACGGTGTGAAGAAGAGAATGAAAGCGCGTGGGCGGAGCTCTGTCAGTCTGTGACACAAAAGGACAAAATGATTTTAACAGTGAAAAATTCTTGCCGGTGTGTGTGTGTGTGTGTGTGTGTGTGTGTGTGTGTGTGTGTGTGTGTGTGTGTGTGTGTGTGTGTGTGTGTGTGTGTGTGTGTTATTTGCCTGTCGACAGCAGTTGTAATTATACGTGGTGGTACCCGCGTAGTATTTGGGCACAAAAAATTTCACCAAATCGTCCACCGTTTGGAGAAAAAGTCAGAAGGCAGACCATCAGGACCAAGGGCTTTCCCTTGTTTCAATCTTTTTTTTTTTTTTTAATAGCACTCCGAATTTCAGCCTGAGAAATGTCTTCATCTAATTTAGAATCGGATCTGTGTTTACAGTTCTGAACTCCATGATCATTCACAAAATCTTAAGCTTCACGACAGAACTCTTAGTCATCCATTGCTTCATTAATGTTGAGTAAACTTCTAAAATAGTCATACCATGTACGTGGCGAAATCATGTCCAGAGCACTAGTTTTACTTGCGGCCATACACTTGATCTTTTGCCAAAACGATTTCATCGAATTTGTGTAGGTCATTTTTTTTTTAAAAACTTGATTTCTACTGTTGTGGCCTGTATAGATGTGAGTGATTGGGCATCATTTTTTTATATATTTTTTTAACCCAAGTACAGGACGAGTGTTTGATTCTTTATAGTGGTAGTATGATCTGTATAAACGTGAATGAGTAGTTGTTTTTGTTTTGTTTTGTTTTTTAGTGTATGTTACCTTACTTGATCTCTACTGGTATGGCCTGTATAGATGTGAGTGCATGGGCATAAGTACTTTTTTTTTTTTACCCAGGTACAGGATGAGTGTTTCTGTACTGTGGTGGTATGATCTGTATAGATGGAGTGTAGGACTACTTGATTTACTACTGTTATAACGAATATAGAGGGAAGTGAATAGGCTTAAGTATATGCTAATGTGATTTTTTTTATTTTATTGACCTTTACCTTGTATACCTAGGCACAGGATGAGTGCATTTTTCCTTGTTCGATTTTATACTGTTTGTTGTATGTTGTGCATAGATGCAAATGACATTTTTTTTTGAACGAGCGTACGTTTACTTGATTTCATCCCTATGGAGGGAATAGGTATAAGTAAGCGCAAATGTGAAATTTTTTATGCACAGGATGAGTGAATTCTCCCGGTTACTGTAGCTGTATGCCCTTTTCTTTTTTTTTTTTTTTTGAGTGAAGAGGCATAACTTTTAACACCTAGGTTGATTTTCCACTGTCTGTTGTATGTTCTGTATAGCTGCGATACACCTAGGCACAGGACGGGTGCATCGTCCCTTGGTTGATTTTCCACTGTCTGTTGTATGTTCTGTATAGCTGCGATACACCTAGGCACAGGACGGGTGCATCGTCCCTTGGTTGATTTTCCACTGTCTGTTGTATGTTCTGTATAGCTGCGATACACCTAGGCACAGGACGGGTGCATCGTCCCTTGGTTGATTTTCCACTGTCTGTTGTATGTTCTGTATAGCTGCGATTTTTTTTCATACACCTAGGCACAGGATGAGTGCATCTTTCCTTGTTGGATTTTCTACGTTTAGTTGTATGTTTTGTAGATATGCGAATGACAAAGTTCTTTTTTGTTGTTGTTGTTGTTGTTTTACACCTGTTTGATTTTTCTACTGCTAGTTGTATGTTCTGTAAATGAGTGCACGTTTCTTTACTTGATTTCTGCTGTTGTGGGGCGAATAGGTATAAGCATATGCAAATACGAATGACTAAGGTTGTGTGTGTGTGTGTGTGTGTGTGTGTGTGTGTGTGTGTGTGTGTGTGTGTGTGTGTGTGTGTGTGTGTGTGTGTGCGCGCGCGCGCGCGCGCACGCGTGCATCTAATGTAGATGTGAGCAAGTAGGCACAACTATGTGTGTGCTAATGTAAGAAGAAACGGTTGCTTTTTTGTTTGATTTGTTACTGGGCTCTTTATAGATGTGGACGAGGAGACAAAAGTATATATGCGTCAATGTGAATAGTTTGTTGCTGTTGTTTGATATGTTACTGTGCTCTGTATAGATGTGGACGAGGAGACAGAACTATATATGCGTCAATGTGAATAGTTTGTTGCTGTTGCTGACTAGTGTACAGATTACAGACCACCTGTAGCCATGCTGGCTGAATGTATACATATATATGTATTTTTACACATATATACCTGTACCACCTGATGGGGTTTCTGGAAATAAAGAAACTGAAACTGACTGTTCACCACTTCCTGTTTCGTTTTACACATTTTTTTGAAATCTTTCTTAAGGCAGAAATACCTTTCTAAATCGCCTCGACCATTGCTTTGCCTAAACTTTTTCAGCTGCCTGTATTTGTCTTGTTTTGCATACTCGCAGTCCGCGTCCCACCACTGTGGCTGAGCACGTGAATCTTGTGACTGTACATACTGTTTTGATCTCATTTTGCCGGCCGCTTTCTGCAGAAACGAAAACAAGACAGGTGGACCCTTCTTCGACGCCCTTTTCCAGCGCTGACATAAAGTTAACAAATTCTGCTTCCTCATTTTCATGAATATAGGCAGTAAATGACTCTGCGTGCGAATTTTCGCCCCCTCCTCCAACATTATATCATCAACAACATCATCATCATCATCTGCTCGTACAGATTCATCATACAAGCCAGAAAACGTTGTAGCGATGGGAAAATGATCAGACTCACATCTGTTTGCAACAAACATATCTGTAACTAAATCATACACCGGTTTGGAACAAATACAAATACAAATACAATAATCCACAACACTTTTACCACGGTTTGTAACACAGGTTATTGATTTTCTCCTTCACCGTCACTTGGAGTTCTGCCATTTATGATAAACAGTCCATACTCTTTGCACAGTTCGATCAGTTTGTGATCAAAATTGTTAGTAGCAGTGTCTTTTGACTTACGTTCAGGCCCCCTCGCCCCCGCATACCGGTATGGTCGAACAGTATGTCTAAGTCTTGAGGTGGCTGTGTGTGTGTTTTCACCTACATGTTCACTGTCCGAGCGACCAGAAGTACGGGCGCTAAAATCGTCACACAGCGACCACGGTAAGTCACGGTATTCACTCATCAATTAGGCAATGTTATTTTCTGACAGTTCAATGCCGTCACGGTTATCTTCACCATACAGTACAGAGCGCTCTGGAGCAATGTAAACAAAGGCTGCGATAATTTCAAATGAATTGAAACCAGACTTACCAGTCTTAAGAAAGTCCTCGGATATGAAAACATCCGTCTCGTTATCGCTCAGGGACCGGCGCTCGCCTAGGATCCTCTCCTTGTCCTTGAACTTGCTGCAGCAGACGATGATGGGATGAGATGTCTGCCGACCGCCCTTGAGATTATGCGCACGTTCCATTTCCACTACGTCTTCGATCCCCATCTCCTTCTTCACGACTTTCCTCACCGCCTTCTCGCAGTCCGCCCACGTCTCTGTACGGCCCTGGGGGTGGGGGATGTTGTGAAAAATCAAGTTGTTACGTCTGCTTCTGCCTTCGACGTCATCCAGTTTTTCTTCTAGTTTGTCAACTTTATCTTTAAGTTCCTTGTTCTCTTTCACAACTTCAGAAAGCTCACTTTGCATCTTGTTCGCTCCTGCATAGCAGCCTGCATGGTGTCCATTATCTTGTCCATTGAAGTTAACAGTTTCAACACGTCCGTAATGGACAGCTCTTCAGTAGAACTCCCCTCACTCCCCGGGGTTCTTCACGGGGGTGTGCGAGGTCAAAGTTGACTGTTTCTTGGGAGGGCCTGGGTTGGGTTGAATGTCGCCATATCAGTTGCAGTAGGAAAGCGACCAACAACACCAGTGTGACGGCTGCTGGACCGCTCACGCCACACACAACACGAATACGCTGCCTTCTCACGTGCACGTTTTTTTTTTTCAGAAAAGTCCAGTAAAATGTTCCACAAACGACACGAAAACACCGCAGTACTCGGCATGCTTCACAGAATCAACCCAACAGTCTTTCGGCACCAATCGTCTAATACTTTTGAAGATAACTGACAATTTCTAGTCACCGTTTGGAAGATGAAATTCATTTCTTTTTTACTTGTACAGCACTCAACGATCTTAGAAGTAGATTTATCCCACTGAAATATTATAAGTACCCATCTTATAGTACCTTACGTCTATTGTATGAAAACAATACATGTTTGTTTAATCTGGCAAGGTATATACATTACAGTCTAGAACGTCGCAGCAAACAGCTGTCACAGTAAAGCTTGTATTTTCTGCATTTTATTGTATGCCTGTACCGGTGAACACACCCCCTCCCCCCGCCCCCTTACTTACGGGGCTGGAAGCCCTTCAGTAATAAAGATTTCCATTCCATTCCAGTCAAGTTTTGCAGACTCTGTGTGTGTGTGTGTGTGTGTGTGTGTGTGTGTGTGTGTGTGTGTGTGTGTGTGTGTGTGTCAAAGAGAGGAACCGAGTCCTCACGTCTGTCGCTAAACACCAGTACAAGCCCGTGGGACAGAGATACCGATTCCTTGGCCTTCTGTACCAAGGGAATGTATTCCGCCTTTATTTGATCCAGGATACAAGAGCTACTAGGCTAAATTGTTTCCCTTATATCGCTGAGAAAATTTCACAATTTCAAGGGCTCTACTGCAATACACAAGCCTATACATAGTTCCCAGCTTGTAGCCGAAAGCTACTTCGGGCAACCCTCTGGTTGACAATTCCCGATGGCTATGTCTTTTTCTTGGTCGGTTGTCGCTCGCGACTAAAACACTTTTTGGTGGCTATGTCTTTTTCTTGGAGGGTTATCGTTCGCGACAGACTAAAACACGTTTCGGTGGCCGTGTGTCTTTCCATGTGGGATTTCGCTCGCGACTAAAACACGTTTTGTTGGCTATGTCTTTTTCTTGCTGGGTTATCGCTCGCGACTAAAGCACGTTTTGGTGGCTGTGTGCTTTTTCTTGCTGGGTTATCGCTCGCGACTACTGAAAACACGTTGCGGTGGCTATGTGCTTTTCTTGGAGGGTTATCGCTCGCGACAGACTAAAACACGTGTCGGTGGCCGTGTGTCTTTTTCTGGTGGGTTTCGCTCGCAACTAAAACACGTTTCGTTGGTTATGTCTTTTTCTTGCTGCGTTATCGCTTGCGACTAAAACACGTTTCGGTGGCGATGTCTTCTTCATGGTGGCGGCTAACCACAACAAAACGTCAGGCTAATGATCAGTAACGTAAGAAAATTGATAGCGTACTGAAAGCTTTCCGATGACGTTCAGTAGCAGAGCTGGACATAAAGTCAATGTGCAGCGGCACTTCAGTAACGGCAACGGGATCCCCTATGGGGCATGTCAGAGCGAGAGCCCAAAATACCTTGTTTTGGATCATATATGGGTTTTTGTGGTTTCTAGATGAAAAAAATGGTGCTGATTCCGAATCCGACGAGTGCCCAGACGGGGGAGGCTATTATGGAGGGAACTCGTACAGGTCTATTTTTAGACGATTAGGGTTAGGGTTAGGTTTAGGGTTAGTTTTAGGGTTAAGGTTAGGCTTAGGGTTAGGGTTTGGTTAGGGTTTGAACGCGCTATCGGGCGTTTCCGGAATCCCGACCATGACCTCAGGTGACGTCCGTCTAAAAATAGACCTGTACGAGTTCCCTCCAAAATAGCCTTCACCGTGCCAGACGGTAAATGTTGGGCAATTTGAAAGAGAGGCTGAAAATCAAAATAGCCGCGAAAGAACCTTAAAACGCTTTTTTTTTTTTTTTGGGGGGGGGGGGGGGGTCGCACATATGTACGCAAGAACTTTTTATCAGTGATTTCAATGTGAGGAAAGGGTGCTGATTCCGAATCCGACGAGTGCCAGAGTGTACATGTTGAACTTTTTGAAAGAACGCCTGAAATACTAAACGGCCGTTCAAAAAACCTGTGTTAGAGTTGGACAATTCCGAGTGAGCTGATATGGCGTATATTGTCGTGGACTGTCCATTATGTCCTAGACTCGTATTAATATTCGTCCAGCCACCATTTTTCCTATGGATCGAACAGCCGAGCGGTACAGTGTGGGACTTTCAGTGCTCGGGTCGTGAGTTCGATTCCCGGCAGGGGCCACTTATTTGTGTTGGCCTTTTCTCTCGTTGCACCATCTCACCATATCACCCATATTGTGGGAAAAGGACGCTAAATCCTAAAGCACCCACCACCCTAGGGAGCGAACCCTGACCCTCAAAAACTCGAGAGGGTCGCCCGGACTAATCGAAATGCATAGTGCCGTACTGATGTTCACTGTTGGTTGTTTTCTCGAACCTGTCATTGACTGCATGACCTGATAGAGGGAAGGAAAGGGAGGATGTCAATGGAGGAAGCTGACACTTTAAACTGATGACAGTAAGCAAGGGGTGTCACGACACGCGGCAGTGTGTGACTGAACTATACCTAGCTTAACGACTCACCATTATTTGTAAACTATGCTGAGTAATAGTATGTTTGTTTTGTTTATCTGGGGGGGGGGGGGAAGGGGGGTATGTGTCCTTGTTTAGTTATTATTGTTCTTCTTGTTGTTGTCCTACGTGTATTGGGAGATGGGGGTAGGCAAAAGATCGCCTGAAGGAATCAGACATCTGTTTAAAGGTAGGAAGGAGAGCTGTGTTATCTTGGTTAAAATTGAAGGCAAAACGATTAGGTGTGATTAGGAAGACTTTCCCCTTTATCTGTTGATGAAGGGGGGCGATTGTTTTCTGAGCAATAGTGACAGATCTCACCAGACGACAAAATGTTGAGCAACAGTGACAGATCTCACCCGATGACAAAATGTTGAGCAATAGTGACAGATCTCACCAGAGCACAAAACATTCGGGAAAGAAATATCCTCTCAAAGGCTATTGTCCACTTTGAATAACTAAGAAAAAAAATGCGTTCCTGACAAAAAGGTTTCAAGCAATTTGATGTAGTCGGTATCTTGCTACCATCTGGTATCGAGTTCAACCCTTCTCCAGCCCCCCCCCCCCCCCCGGCTCATGGGCTTTGTCCGAGATGACCCTGGACTGCAACATACAGTCCCTAAAGTGTTTGAACTGATGTAGAACAATTGCTCCAAAAATACCCAGTTGACAACGGCAGCGACCACCGTAAAGAGCACTCGTTGGAAGCACTTACATGATATCACTATATCAAAGCCCACGTAAGTATTTTCTCATGGACAGTCAGTGTTGTTGGACATTATGCGGTTATTTCTTTCTCAAGGATCAAAAGCAGTCAAACTTGGTGGGACGAGTGTGTTTGATTATTTCGGAAAGTATTAGGCCGCAGTGGCTTGTGTGACAAGAGAATTTGTTTGGTTTCTTTTTGTTTCTTTCTTGTCAATGTTTGGTTTTGTTGTTATTAATTTCCTTTAAGGGCACTCTTTACACGGAAAGCAATAGAGAGAAGGCCTGTGAACAGGAAATCATAGACAGACAGCACTTTGTTACATGTTGAATAACAGAGAGAAAGAGAGAGAGAGAGAGAAACTGAAATTGAAATTGAAATTGAAATAACTTTATTTGAAAACGGTGGAAGTTTTGGTGTTGCAACCAGTTTTCAAACTTGCCGTTTTGAAAAAAACAAACAGCTGTGTCATGTCCGCTATGCCCTTGCCATCTTTTAGTTTAGATTTCTTAGTTTAGTTGCATAGTATTAGACTTGGACATCACACATTACTTTAGGATCTGTGTTTAATATGTATGGATTTATATGTCTAGATAAATTAATGTGTGTGTGTGTGTGTGTGTGTGTGTGTGTGTGTGTGTGTGAGCCAGAAGAAAATTTTCTGCCATCGACAGACAATAAAGTTATATTGAATTGAATTGAATTGAATTGAAATAAACAAAAAAGCCAAAATGATCAAACATACTTAAAACTGGAACATGAAACTTCACACACACACGCACGCACAAACACACACACACACACACACACACACACACACACACACACACACACACACACACACACACACACACACACACACACACACACACACACACACACACACACACACATACATGCACGAACGCACTAAAACTAAGCATGAATGAATCATGTTGGTGATTCGCTCGCTGGGGGAGGGGGAGGGGATGCGGGAGGAGAGAACATGGCGCGGGGGCGGGGGGGGGGGGAGGAGGAAGTCACATACTGATCGTTTCAGCTGTGAGTACGTGTACACTGTAACAGACACAAGTGGTGGAGGGAAGTGAACCCCTTGAAATGCAGACAATCTGGGGGCGTCATACACTGATACAGTATTATTCAAAAGAAACGCGAACTAGCGGGCTGAGTGCATGCTTTCGTTCTGTTCATGCAGAGGTGACTCAGCCGGCACATACCGTGCAGTTTTCAAGCAACTCGTGAGAAACAGTCACATGCCTCAGCGAAACTAAAACAAGCAAAATAACCAAAAAAGATGCCTCAGACCGGCCCCTGTAGTGTAGTGGTTAGCACTTCGGATCATGGACCGGGAGACCCGGGTTCCAGTCCCAGCCGAGGCAAGCGGGATTTTCCCTACCTAGGTCGGCTCCTATCCAGAGCGGGTGTTCTATGGGCCCAATGGGGAGGCTGTTGCCACACAGCCGAGATTCACCCACTTCACGGGTGCGACTTTGGGGGTGCTTCCCTTAGTGTGACACGTCTTATGATGGGATGATGACACGGCCGGCACCGCAGGTGCCGTAGTTCCCGGGCCTGGTTATTGCTGGGATATTTATGACAGGAAGCGTGGAATGCGGCCCTGTCTCGCAGTCCCAAACCACATGGACCTCCATAGCATCAACTTACCATCATCATCTCCATCATCATGCATATTAAAAATTCTCAGCTTCCAAGTCCTCCGTGGGTTCCACCCATGATCTGGGAGGAACACAACTGGAGCTGGCAAAGAGTTGGGGCAGCAGCAGCAGCAACAACAAAAAAATGCCTCAGCGAAGCTAAAACAAGCAAAATAACATCAAAACTAACAGATACAAGTCATGCACACATTCGGTTTTAGTTTTTCTTCACTTTAGACAACCCGACTCTTCTTCCGCCCGCAAAACACACACACACACACACACACACACACACACACACACACACACACACACACACACACACACACACACGGCATATCAGAAAGCAGTGTTTGTTCAGCTGTGCACAATGCACGTCACACACTGTATATTCAGTGTACGCGGCTTGAAACTGATGAGCGAGTTACCCCCTAGCCTGCTCAGACAAATGTAGGAAACTTGATGTACAGATGGATTCCAGCGGAACATTAGGTGTACGGGTGCGATACTTCATGATATACAGAGAAAATTAACTAGTTGTGTGCCACAGTTGGGAACCTATCTGAGTTTTATGTTACCGGTGCTGTAAAACTAACCGCATCATCAGGTCTCTCTGTGCTTCGTGACAGGCAACACAAAAGCTGTGTTGCAGGTTGTTTAAGCCGACTGGTCTGACTGAACAGTCTTGTCGTCTGACCTGATGATGCATAAAGTCTACCCAAAACTCAGAAATGCTCGCTGTAGCGGCACACAAACTATATAATATTCTCCGTATACCGTAAGGTATCGCACCCGTAAACCTAATTTTCCACTGGGGTGTTCCATCCGTACACCAAGTGTCTTAAGTTTGTGTGAGCGGGCTAGGAGTAACTCGTTCATTTCAGGCCGTGTAGGCTAGGGGTAACTCGCTCATTTCAGGTGTAGGCTACGGGTAACTCGCTCATTTCAGGTGTGGGCTACGGGTAACTCGCTCATTTCAGGTGTAGGCTAGGGGTAACTCGCTCATTTCAGGTGTAGGCTAGGGGTACCTCGCTCATTTCAGGTGTAGGCTAGGGGTACCTCGCTCATTTCAGGTGTAGGCTAGGGGTAACTCGCTCATTTCAGGTGTAGGCTAGGGGTAACTCGCTCATTTCAGGTGTAGGCTAGGGGTAACCCGCTCATTTCAGGTGTAGGCTAGGGTTAACTCGCTGTTTCTGACGTACACTGAATATACAGCGTGCGTCAAGTCAGTTGTTTCTCAAACATGACGCACTGACGGGTAACGTCATTACTTGTCACTTCCGCCACGACCAATGGCGGCAACAATAATAACCGCACCCTTATCACTTATCAGTGTCAACTTAGCGGAAAACGGAAATAAAACGCGGATAACACCACGTCCGGTGTTTGTAAGCTGAAAGGAACTAGTTCGTCTTCTTTCGACGTGATTTTATGCTATGTAATAATTGATGATATCTTTTGCATTTTATCATTAATTTTGTGCATGTATTGGTAGTCTTAAGTTACACGCCGTGGGCTTTGTTGGTAATTTTAATGGCCGCGGGTGGAACAGTGAAAAAGGACTGAAACACTAGTAGCAAGAAACTGCAACTAAAATTGAAACTGTAAACCAAGGTAGATAATTCAGCGCGAAAATGCAGACATCACAACCAAAGAACCTCCCTCTGTGACACCGAATTGCCCGCACACATGCAATGCATGGTACAGTGCACAGTGCGGTCACCTCGCTATCCTCTAAACACAATTACCCTTCGTTGATGAGTTCGCTCTTCACTCTAGTTGCCTTCTTCTCATAATGTGGGTTTTCCAGCTCGTCATCTCCTGTTTTGTATCATAAAACCCTACAGTTATTACGTACCCGGTGTAGCAATCCAGATTATACCCCGCCTGGAGTATACCCTCGAATAAACTGGCCTAGCCCAGACTATCCCCCCGTATAAACTGGCCTAGCCTAGACTATACCCCGGGGTGTACTCTGAATCCGGCCTGGGCTGATCTATACCCAGGGGGTTGAACCGGCCTAGGCTATTTTATACCCGAAGGTATAAGGTAGCCAGGGGTATACTCCGGCCTGTTACACCGGCCTGGCCGGAAGATCAAGTGCACATAAGCACGAGACAACACATGCGCCGCCGCTTACAAATGAAAGAGGCGGCCTAGTGGTCGCGTTTCTTTTGGACGAGACTGTACGGTGTCGATTATTTCAATAACTTTTCCTGCATGGTTTTTCTGTCGGCTGTCAGTGAAGTTGAAAAGTCAGAGTGTGGACACATACGTTACTAGTAACACATCGCTTCACTGGCGCCTTGCCCGTCTTGGAAACAGATACATTTTCTCACCAAAAAGCATGGAGTGTACCGAAGAGGATCAGCTGAAGGACAGGATGGCCTTAGCTCTCATACCTACACTCGTTTACCTCGGCATCTTGATGGCAGTAGGTTTAGTGGGTAACTCTCTTGTGTTGCTCGTGTATTACCGAAGGTTCAAACCCAGCACCACGCGGACCTTCATTCTGGCCATAAGCGTGTCGGGCCTGGCCACCAACATTCTGTCTCTACCCGGGGAAATCTACGACGTCCGCTTCTCCTACACGCTGGACAACCCCGACCTGTGTCGTTTGATGAGGTTCAGCAACAGTTTCCTGACGTTGGTAACGGCCTTCATTCTGGTGCCCATGGCGCTGGACCGGTACCGGAAGATCTGCCGGCCCCTTCACAAGCAACACTCCCTGCGGCGGACCACAGTGTCCATTGTGGTGTGTGCCGGAGTGTCTGTGGCGCTGACCATCCCCTTCACTGTGCTGAACGGACGTCAGACTGTGGACACCGGGGTGGGCAACATCACGGGCGTCACGTGCTCAGTTGACGATGACTTTGTCAACACTATGTTCCCCGTGCTTCACAGCCTCAGTATGGCCGTTGCCTTCGTCATCAGCGTCACAATTATTATTGCGTCTTACGTCTGTATCGCACGTGAACTGTGGCGACACAGAAAGAAATCCACTGTTTCCGGCACAGGGTCGCAGCGTACACGTGTTAACGGTGATGGTGAAGTCGGTCCCGGAGGTCCGAGGGAGGAGAGCTTCACCAATGAGGACAGCACGTCTGACGCCAAAGAGGAAGCAGCGAGCACCGAGTTCCAGCCGTCATCCTGCAATGCTGACCGTGTGACGGTTGTATCTAATGCAGTTAACAATGCTCCCAACGCCAATGTTGGAAACGTTCAGTCACGTGCTGACACCGTAGTGCTTCTGTCTCCACCTGCCTCGAACGACGAACCAGTGATAAACTCCAGCGAGCATGCTGACATCAGCTGTGTTTCTGTTCCTACACCTTCCGATTTTTCCGACATGGATGTCTCTGACGCGGAAGAGCACTTTACCCAACCCCCTGCTTGTGACCCTGCTCATGTCAGTGTTGCTACGGTGGCTCAGACAGGGTGTCATAACTCTGCAGACAATATCAAAGAGCAGAAGACAGCTTCCCTCCTCCTGCCAGCCCGGCCAAAATCTCAGTCAAATGTGACCGCCAAATGTCTCCAGTCTTCCATTTTCACAAAGTCGGCGAGAAAACGACGGCGAGCTGGAAAGAAAATTCCGAAAAGCACGACCTTCATGATGTTTGTGCTGTCGACCATCTTTATCATCAACTACCTGCCTCACCTTATTATCATATCGGCGCGCGCAGCTTTGGGTGACATCACCAAAGGGCTGACGGGATTTGGTCTGAACGCTTATCACATAGCTCTCCGTTCATACTTCATCAACTGTGCTGTCAACTCTATCGTCTATGGATTCTGCAGCGCCAGATTTCGACAGGAATGTCGGCGGTTCTTTTCCCGGGGATGAAATACTTCTCAGTCTGGAAACGGATGTCAGAAATGGCAATGCCTTGACTTTTAGTACATGCTAACCTTTCTCATGAAATAATCTGTTGTTTTCTTGTGTTCTGTTTTTCCGTGACATTAGATGTGTCATGAGTTAGGACTCCGACAGGGGAATGATTTAAACAGTGCCGGTGGGAAACAGGAAGTTATAGTGACTACATAGTAGGTCGTCTCACCTATTAATTTTCTGTGTCGCGCCTATCCAAAAGGCTCCATGTTCAGTTTCTACGGCATTGACATTTCATTTGTTTGTCCCATATTCATACATATTACTTAGTGTCTTCGTCAGTTCTTCGTAAACGAGATTGTTGACAATCGGAAATCTTCCTCGCTTGTGTGTGTGTGTGTGTGTGTGTGTGTGTGTGTGTGTGTGTGTGTGTGTGTGTGTGTGTGTGTGTGTTTGTGTGTCACGGTGTGTGCGCGCGTGTGTGTGTGCCGGTGTGCCGTGATGGATCCATTACAAACGTTTCTTTTCATTCAGGAATTCAAATAATTTGTAAAAAAGCGAATGAAGCTGAAAATGTAATTGTTAAAGTCTACTGATGCTCTTTCTTACGATTAAAATGTATATGGTACACTTTTGGGGTTTTCAGTTGCATGTTTGTTTGTGTGTGTGTGTGTGTGTGTGTGTGTGTGTGTGTGTGTGTGTGTGTGTGTGTGTGTGTGTGTGTGCACCGTGAGAGAGAGAGAGAGAGAGAGATGTTGGTCGTTATGACAAGGGAACGCACTCAGCCCAGCTCTCAGCCCAGCAATACAACCACTTGATCGAGAGATGCTCTAGCATACACCGAAGTAGGTCATTGAGCCAAACCACTTGTCCCTAAGGGCTCGCCTGCACGACGAATGGCAGAATTCAAACGTAGTCACTAGTGTACTGACAATGAAGATCAGAGGGGCCACATACACAGAATTACCACAAATACATTATGGTCGCAGTGGAGAATCTCTAGCATAGTTTTCCGTGGCCAGGGGCAATGTTGGCCAATAACGGCCGAGACCAAAAGTAGCGTACTTAATCTGGATCCGTGAAGTCAGGGAGAGTAATCGGGCTAAGCCAAAAAGGCAGAAGTGGACGAATAGCTTCCCTTCCATTGCTGACCCGAGAGCTGTGTATGATAATTACTGCTCTTGTGTGATCATGGTAACGGCACTACAGCCATGGTCCGACCACTACAGCTGCCGCTGCTACTGCTGAAGATTTCTACAGGGTCAAGTCTGCGAGGAGCGGTTCTGAGCGCTTTACAAATATAGATAAATGCAGTTTTCTCATCAGTAGTCATACCAACCCGCACGTCTTTGTTGCCGGTTCGTTTCCAGTAGTTTATCGTTGGCCGATTTTTGAAGTGTGTAAAACTGAGTTATCTTAGGTAACTTCTCCACCTTCCCCTCGATCACACATTGTCACCAAGAAACCTGCTTTATTTGGAGAAGAGGGCAACATTAACATGACATCAAAACATGAAGTTAGGGTACACCGTTGAAATCAGCGAAACAAGCAAATTCGTATACGGATGCAGAGATTAATGATATGGCAGAATGTGTACATGGTAGGATGTGTATACGGTAGGATGTGCATGGGATGTGTATAGGATGTGTATATGGTAGGATGTGTATGGGATGTGTATAGGATGTGTATATGGCAGAATGTGTACATGGTAGGATGTGCATGGGATGTGTATAGGATGTGTATAGGATGTGTATATGGCAGAATGTGTACATGGTAGGATGTGTATATGGTAGGATGTGTATATGGCAGAATGTGTACATGGTAGGATGTGTATGGGATGTGTATAGGATGTGTATATGGCAGAATGTGTACATGGTAGGATGTGCATGGGATGTGTATAGGATGTGTATAGGATGTGTATATGGCAGAATGTGTACATGGTAGGATGTGCATGGGATGTGTATAGGATGTGTATAGGATATGTATATGGCAGAATGTGTACATGGTAGGATGTGTATGGGATGTGTATAGGATGTGTATAGGATGTGTATATGGCAGAATGTGTACATGGTAGGATGTGTATACGGTAGGATGTGCATGGGATGTGTATAGGATATGTATATGGCGGAATGTGTGCATGGTATGTGATAGGACTCTGATGCCGGTACCACTGAGGATGTGGCGGGGGACGGATGGGTCAGTGTCTCCTACTGTTGTACTGATGTATCAAGAGGCGGGTCGTGGCATCATCCACACAATTAAACATTATGGTGACGTGACGCACAGCATCTGTCAAAGTCAAAGTCAAGTCAAAAATACTTTATTTATCCCCGTAGGGCAATTCATGCGGGCGAGCATAAGACACATAAAGAAGTTAAGATCACTAAATTCATATAAAATTCATTCATAAATGTACACTCTCTCTCTCTCTCTCTCTCTCTCTCTCTCTCACACACACACACACACACACACACACACACACACACACACACACACACACACACACACACACACACACATATCCTGCACTTGGTGACTAACCGGAGAATTATAAGCATGAGAAAAAAAAATCACAGTAAAAGCTAAAATGCTTGCGTTTCTAAATTCGTTCATATAATGGACGTTGGCCTGTGAAGCCTGCGTGCTCCATGGGCCCATCTAGTCGTAGGCACCATGCAACTATGGGAATCAAGTGAATTATGCAGTCCTTATAAGCCGGGCAAAATGAAGTAAAAGTCCTTCGTCCAACACATCTAGCCTCATAAAATTATTTGTTCCGAGGTGGTGTGGTGATGGTGTATAATTTGACATCGTGCCACTGAAGCTCCTGCACGGTTCCGACATCTCACAGGCTGACCGTGAGCCATTTCAATTTCATGAAGCTAGCAGACGTTAGCGTACCGCAGTCAGAGCTCTACAGAACATTTTAAACTGACCGGCCCCCGTAGTGTAGTGGTTAGCACTTCGGATCATGGACCGGGAGACCCGGGTTCGAATCCCAGCCGAGGCAAGCGGGATTTTTCATACCTAGGTCGGCTCCTACCCAGAGCGGGTGTGCTATGGGCCCAATGGGGAGGCTGTTGCCACACAGCCGAGATTCACCCACTCCACGGGTGCGACTTTGGGGGTGCTTCCCTTTGTATGACACGTCTTATGATGTGGATGATTACACGGCCGGCACCGCAGGTGCCGTAGTTCCCGGGCCTGGTTAATGCCGGGATATTTATGACAGGAAGCGTGGAATGCGGCCCTGTCCCGCAGTCCCAAACCACATGGACCTCCATAGCACCATCTTACTATCATCCTCATCTCCATCATCATGCATAATAAAAAAAAAAATTGTCCCAGCTTGCGAGTCCTCCGTGGGTTCCACCCATGACCTGGGAGGAACACCACTGGAGCTGGCAAAGAGTTGGGGCAGCAAAAAAAAAAAAAAAATTAAACTGACGTAGAAGCGCACTCACAAGCGCACCTGCTCTATAAAATGAAATACTACTCGGTCTGGAAACGGATGCCAGAAATGGCATTGCCTTGACTTTTAGTATATGCAAACCTTTTTCAATAAATAATCTGTTGTTTTCTTGTGTTCTGTTTTGCGGTGACATTAGATGTATCATGAGTTAGGACTCCGACCGACTGGGGAATGATTTAAACTGCCTGTGGGAACTTGAAACAGGAAGTTGTAGTGACTACATAGTAGGTCGACTCACCTACTAATTTTCTGTGTCGCGTTTGGCCAAAAGGCTCCATATTCAGTTTCTACGGCATTGACATTTCCTTTGTTTGTCCCATATTCATATATATTACTTAGTGTCTTCGTCAATTCTTCGTAAAGGAGGTGGTGATGTGGTGGTGTATAACTTGGCATCGTGCCACTGAAGCTCCTGCACGGTTACGATATCTCACTGGCTGGCCGTGAGCCATTTCAAGTTCATGAAGCTAGCAGACGTTAGCGTACCGCGTTCAGAGCTCTGCAGAACATTTTAAACTGACGTACACGCGCACTCACGAGCGCAACTGCTCTATAAAAGGAAAGTTGCCCCTCCCCCCCCCCCCCCCTCCCCCCACGCCCTTCCGTGAGACCTAGAGTAGTAGGCGCGTTTACGAGTGTGGAGTGAGAGGAATAATTAGTCCATCATTATAATATTGCAGATGAAATGTTGACATAATAATGACGATAATGATTACTGTGTATTGTGTAGGCGATTTACCAAGTTTCTGCAACTGCCTCAGAGCGCCGCGAACTGAACCCATCACACACGTTCACGTGAATCACACGCTTTCTCTCACACGCTGAACATGAACACATTGCATTCACGTGGTGTGATGGGTCAGCTCAGCAATTTCGATTTCGGAATTCAAGATTTGATTTTTTTAAAAATAATTTGTGAGCTTCACTTTTCCAAAGCAGGTGACATGCTGTTGACTGAGGCGTGGTAATTCCATCCCGTGTCTAACACTCTGTGTGTCGGTTTGTGTCTGAACGCTGTGTGTGTGCGTGTGTGTGTGTGTGTGTGTGTGTGTGTGTGTGTGTGTGTGTGTGTGTGTGTGTGTGCGCGTGTGTGTGTGTGACACAGAGAGAGAGTGAGAGTTTGTCTATGCAGTTAGCTCTGGGAAAACAATCGAGGACCCGTGAAGTTTAACTCCACATTTGATGAGTGGCTGACAAGGATCCATGTCCGGGGTGTGGGCTATGAGTGAAGCTGATTGGTCCTTCCGGTTTGGGTGCTCCAATTCAATTGGTCCGGCTGTTTGTTTGTATGAACACAGACTTCCTCTTTCTGCATCAACAACAACGTTGTTGATAAATAACCAGACAGACTTTATGGCGATAGAGGAGCACTGGCACCTGAATCTTGGATCTCTGTTTTGAAGGTGAGGACTTTGAGACAGAGTTAGTTCTTGTACACAAGTAAAACAAGGGTAAGGCCTTGCAAATAGTCAAAACCCGATTAAAACCTTGTAAACAGTCAAAACAAGAGTAAGTCATTGTAAACAGCCTAAACCTTACGTTCTAACCATCAAAAGCAAAACCATGTATACCACTGCACTTTTAAACGAAAACTGGAAATACGTTTGCAAACGTCCGACGCAAGTGGCTCAGTCTGCTCATTAGGAATCGGAAGTCGGTGTGATGGGCGTGGCATATGAAGCATAGGTCTTGAAACTGAACCGAATACAGGTCTGTAAAAGCTGGTGTAATTTCCCCACTGATCTCGTCTTCTGAGACAGGTCACTCAGCATTTGTGCAACTGCTAAAGAAAAGATACGCCATTGAAGCATACAACCATGCTGTTGTGGGGAAATCAGAAAAAAAATTACTCAGGACTGGCTTTTGTAAACCGATTTAATTGTGTAGAATGCTATGAGTTTATGGACGTGTGTGTGTGTGTGGGGGGGGGGGGGTACAGAACAGCCATAACTTGAAAAAGATTGTATGAAATGCCTAAATATGCACATGCGCTCTGTATATTGTGTCTGTATGGTACTTGTGTAAGTGTGATATAAGTATATGTGTTAAAAACCAATAAAAATGACAAGTCACTTATGTTTCTTGTTCTATACCTTAGGAGCTCGACAAGAGTGCTATAACTGATGCGGATCGGGTTCAGGTGACCACTACGGAGCTGTTTCCATTGAAATATCCTCCTCGACTGACGATCAGCTGCACACTTTTCTCCGTCGTTATACATCTGATAAAGAATAAAATTACAGCACCCGTTAAGAAGTGGAGTTTGAACAGACTGTATCCGTCCGGATCTGAATAGTTCGCCACTGACTGAATTTCACATTTTCGGATGCGCACAATTGCGCACGTTTCTAGCGGGAATACACTCTGAGAGCGGGCTGCTGGTGCTGTGAGGAAACTGGTGTAATCGAAGCCAAAAATGGACCCTGACACTAACAGTTGCAACACTACAGAATGTGTATACACTATAAACGACAGACTGGTGATGGGCCTCCTTCCTACAATCATTTACATCGCCATCCTGATGGTCGTGGGATTAGTGGGTAACACGCTGGTATTCCTCGTGTACTACCGGAGGTTCAAACCCAGCGCCACTAGAAGCTATGTTCTTGCCATGAGCGTGTTTGATCTTGCCACTAACACACTGTCCCTTCCCGGTGAAATCTACGACATTCGCTTCTCCTACACATTCGACAATCCTGGCCTGTGTCGAGCGATGAGGTTCTGTAACAGTTTTCTGGCGCTGGTAACGGCCTTCATACTGGTAGCGGTGGGGCTGGAGCGGTACCGGAAGATCTGTCGGCCCCTTCACAAGCAACACTCCCTGCGGCGGTCCACAGTGTCCATTGTGGTGTGTGCCGGCGTGTCTGTGGCGCTGACCACCCCCTTCACTGCGCTGAACGGACGTCAGACTGTGGACACCGGAGTGGGCAACATCACGGGCGTCACGTGCTCCATTGACAATGAGTTTGTCAACACCATGTTTCCCATGATCTACAACCTGATCATGACTATTGCTTTCCTCACCTGTGTCACCATAATGATCGTCTCATACTCGCGTATTGCACGTGATCTGTTACGACACAGGAAGAAATCGGCCGTTAGTGGATCACATCCCGCGTCTGCTGGTGGGGGAGGGGATGGTGACGGGGGCTGGAGGGAGGGAAGTTCCGCCAAGGATGACACGTCAGACGTGAAAGAGTCAGCGAGCTCTGAGTTACAGCCGTCATCCTCTGCTGGAGAAATCGTCCCCCTGACGGCACGTGCAGCTTACGGTACTCCAGACACCAACGCTGGCACCAGCAACATGATACGTGACACAGCCATGACTCCTGGCGACAATGTGGTGCTTCTGGCTGTGGTCGGAACGGACAAACCACCAAGCATCTTCCAAGGTCAAGATGACACAGGCCGTACTTCTGATCCTACATCAGTTGATGTCACTGGCCTCACAGACTCTAAACCAGACGAGCAGATGGACAAAAGCGCGCCTGGCGTTCCCTCTCGTCTGCTGGTGTCCGAGTCTCCCCGTGTTCTTAGCACGTCTGCTAAAAACGAGAAAGAGCAGAAGTCGACCCCCCTGCCGAAGTCAGTCTTGTCTAAAGGTCGGAAAAACCTCAGTGGTAAATCTGCCTCTGTCTCCATCTCCACCACGCCCACAAGGAAACGACGGGGCGCTGTGAAGAAGATTCCTACCAGCACGACCTTCATGATGTTTGTTCTCACCGCCTTCTTCATCATCAACTACCTCCCTCACATCATTATCATAACAGCGCGCGCAGCTGTGGATGACGTGGGCAAGGGGCTGACGGGATTTGGTCTGAACGCGTACAACATCGGACTCCGCTCATACTTCATCAACTGTGCTGTCAATTCTATCGTCTATGGATTCTGCAACGCCAGATTTCGACAGGAATGTCGGCGGTTCTGCTCCAGGAGGGTGATATGAACAGGTGCAGATGGCCCGGACACGTTCGGCAAAGAACGGTTCTTGAGACTGACGTATTTTGGTTGCATTTAAACTCAGTGATCCGGTTCCTATTTAAGAGAGAGGGAATTTAGCTGTTTGCTGTTTTTATTACTGTGTGGAGTTTATGTCCGCTCTTTCCCTCTCTCTTCACTTTAATGCCTTTGCCAGCTCATGTCTAAACTGCATTCATAATCAATTAAAAGTTTCCAGAGTAGGGGGCTTGACCATTGTCATCTTATCTTCAGTAACTATGTCTAACTTTAATATGTGTATATTGTGATGATTTCTTACGTATGTGTGTGTCTGGGGGGGGGGGGGGGGGGGCAGTGTGTGTGTGTGTGTGTGTGTGTGTGTGTGTGTGTGTGTGTGTGTGTGTGTGTGTGTGTGTGTGTGTGTGTGTGTAAAATGCAATCCATGACACACTTTTCACTGTTTTATTCACCACTCTAAACGAATTTCTTCAGAGGACAATAAAGCAGTTTGAATTTTTAATAGTTGTTTGACGGGGCTCTCTGCTTAAAGCCGAGAAGGTAATGAAACGTACACAGAACCTGCAATGACCAAAATTATTTTGTTTCCACATTTCTTTTTTTAGACATATAGTTTTGATTTCGCTTCATTGAGCGTGTTTTTTTAAACGTGTGTGTGTGTGTGTGTGTGTGTGTGTGTGTGTGTGTGTGTGTGTGTGTGTGTGTGTGTGATCGATCAGTTGGGGCCGTGACAACAAATTGACAAACTTGACTGGAGCAGAGTCTGTGCCCTACTATTACGAGGTGACTTCATTTGCATGAATAGACCGTATGACGCAACACACACACACACACACACACACACACACACACACACACACACACACACACACACACACACACACACACACACAGAGAGAGAGAGAGAGAGAGAGAGAGAGAGAGAGAGCACTAAAACGAGAGAGAGAGAGAGAGTCCTAAGCTAAGGAAACTTCTTTCCGGCCGTGTTATCCTGCGACGCGCATGGCCGGAAGTTTGGGTCGGAAGCGACACCAGCAGTAGACTGTCGCTGACGATGACAGAAACTGCCTGAAGACCAGCACTACAGAGGAGTACAGCAAGGCATGTAAAAAATGACATGAATGAATTCTCATTATTTTGCCATTTGGATATGTCCTCCAGTGTCCATGCTCGCGGGAAATCGTGGGTCAAGGCTTCGCAGGGCCACGTGCCCGCCCCCCACGCCCTCCTTCTCCACACCCCCACACCCCCCCCCCCTTTTTTTTTTAACCACATACACTGCAGGCGCTAATACAATGAACTCGACCTACAAGCATATGATCAACTGGTTTTGTATGGGTCAGTGTTAGAGGATTTGTAGAGGTCCAGCAAGTGGTTGTTGTTGCTGTTTATACACTCCCAGGGTTCTCACGCTGGATGAGAGAATTAAGTATGTGACATATTTTCCGCAACTTGAGGGGGGAGGGGAGGAGCTGTCGTTGACTGAAAGTTGAAAGAATGATTCTCACCACAAAACAGTTACTTCTATAAGTTAGTGTTAATGTAAGTTCTGACATAAGATAGTGGTGGCGTCAACTTTGTCAAAAGCTGTTCTGCAAAGCGAAGTAAGTAATTATAATAATAATAATAATAATGAGTATTGTATAGGCGCATTATCCAATTTCATGAATCGGCTCAAAGTGCCGCGAACTGAACCCAACACGCACGCTCACGTGAATCACACGCATTCTCTCAAACACTGGACATAAACACATTACAATCACGCGGTGCGAAGGGTCAGCTCAGCTATTTAAATTTCGGAATTTAGAATTGCATTTATTTTTCAAGTTTGTTGGACTGAACATTTCCAAAGCAGAGGGGAGCGAGTTTCAGAAGTTTACTTTAATACACTATGATGTCACTGGCAAACAGACCGGACACACACCAGATTTTCGGAACAGGAAAGGTTTTCAGTACTGAGTTTGAGAAAAATTGTACATGTTTGGGTGTCGGAATCAGTTTAGCTCAGTTAGCTCAGTTTCTTTATTTCCAGAATTCCCATCAGGGGGTACAGGCATATGTGTGTATATATACATATATGTATACATTCAGCCAGCATGGCTGCAGGTGGTCTGTAATCTGCACGCTAGTCAGCAACAGCAACAAACTATTCATATTCACGCATATATAGTTCTGTCCCCTCGTCCACATCTATACAGAGCACAGTAACAAATCAAACAAAAAAGCAACCGTTTCTTCTTACATTAGCACATATATAGTTGTGCCTACTCGCTCAATCCTTGTCAGTAATTATAGGGTAATCTTGCATCTCGACTTTCGGTCACCGGAGAATTTACCCGTGTGCATCGACTGTTCTGTTGTGCCCAGATTTTGATACTCATCAATACTGACAGATTTTCATGAATTTCAAATATGAAATATTGGTTATTTTGGTGAACGTGCTTCATTTATTTATTCATGATTTCCTCTTTTCAAAGAGTACTCAAGCGTTTCGTACACTGATTTCATAGCTTTCCATCTGATTTTGTGCGTTTTCGTGAGAGCCGCTGAGACAGGTAGCTTTGTTTTGTTGGTACATGTAGCCTCGGCTAGTTAGTACAAACAGAAGCTGCTACTATACGCAATGTTAAGTAAGAATCTTTACGTCGGGTTGTAACGTGCATAGTACAGTACTGACACCAGTAGGAGGTGCCGACGTGTTTCCTGTCCTCACAGTGACGCACGCTGATTTCATAATACTCCGTATGTCCGTTCAGAAGTCGCGCACAAGTCACACCCAGTAGGTGTACAAACACACAAGTGTGGGTGATTCCAGCTCCAAGACCGCTGAAGACGACAAGTTTCATCACCACTATCTATCTAATTACCCGGGGAGGAATCCACAGAAAGCAGAAGAAGAAACTGCCGACTCCGGGAATCACTGACAGCAATGGAAGGCGTTTGAACTGTCAAGTGAAGTTAACCGAGTGAAGGAGAGCACAAGGTATTCGATCACTACGCATGATAATATTTGATCAATACGAATGATAATATTTCATCACTACGAATGATATTTGATCACTACGAATGATAATATTTGATCACTACGAATTATATTTGATCACTACGAATGATAATATTTGATCACTACGAATGATATTTCAACACTACGAATGATATTTGATCACTACGAGTGATAATATTTGATCACTACAAATGATACTATTTCATCACTACGAATGATAATACACGTATTTCATCACTACGAATGATAATATTTCATCACTACGAATGATAACGTCGCTGTTTATTTGTATGGGGCATCGGCCTGTCCACAAAGTCCACAGAGTTTTATGTTTAATAATAATAATAATAATAATAATAATGAGTATTGTATAGACGCTTTACCCAATTTCATGTATCGGCTCAAAGCGCCGCGAACTGAACCCAACACGCACGCTCACGTGAAGCACACGCATTCTCTGACACTCTGGACATAAACACATTACAATCACGTGGTGCGAAGGGTCAGCTCAGCTATTTAAGTTTCGGAATTTAGAATTGCATTTGTTTTTCAAATTTTGTGGGCTGAACATTTCCAAAGCAGAGGGGGAGGAAACCGGAGTGCCCGGAGAGAACCCCCGACGATCGGCCCGAATGATCGGTGCCACACACGAGAAGGAAAAAATTCTTTGCCCCGAGTGGGACTCCAACCCCTGACCTCTCGCATTGTTGACAAATCTTTTAACCACTAGACCACCGACCGCTGAAAAAAAAAAAAAAGCTGGAAAGTATATTCGGTCTCTCACTTTTGTTTGCAAAGAAACATGACGGCCCTCGGGTGGCATGTGGCCAGTATGGCCCTCGGACTACACAGTACTGTTCAGTGTGATTCACCCAGGTTACCGTGAATTTTTCATAACTTTCCCCCTCGCCTTTCTCCCCTCCCTGACCGGAAATCATCACTTGTGGGCGATCGTTATTCTGAATGAACCCCAATGGTCAGCCTCTAGTGTGACGCGTATCGAGCGCAGTCCGACAACCTGAAGGCGACTTGGCCTGCAAAGGGTGATCAGTATGGCGTGTGTGCGCTTTAAATTTGAAACGCTGATTGGTACTTCGACATATTTGCACTTTGCACAAGTTGTGCTTTGATTATTTTTCTTTGATCCATTTTTCTTTGAACCGAATTGCTTGCTGTCTGCAGGTGAAAGACGTGACCCTTGACACCATTGCTGGCAAAGAGGTCAAAGAGAATCATCGTGAACTATCTCCACCATGACACAGGAACCCGTCAGCACGACCACCCTGCCCGGCATAATGAACGAGAGTGTGGACGTGCATCAGTATCTTCGGGACAAGGAGGACGAGGCGGCCATGGAGATCCTACCAGCACTCATCTACTTTGGCCTTCTGGCTGTAATTGGCGACGTGGGTAACGCTGTTGCTCTGGTCGTGTATTACAAGCGATTCAAACCCAGCTCCACTCGCACGTACATCCTGACGATGAGCGTCCTGGACATTCTCTTCAGCACGTTCTCACTGCCGGGAGAAATCCTCGACCTGAGGTTCTCGCTGACGTTCGACCAGCCCTGGCTGTGCCGCGTCCATCGCTTCAACACCGTGTTTCTAACAGTAGGCTCGGGCTTTATCCTGGTCGCTGTGGCCTTAGATCGTCGCCGTAAGATCTGCCATCCCTTCCGACAACAGCTGTCTGCGAGACAAGTGAAGCTGACTGTCATCGGTAGCGCCGCCCTGGCGGCAGCGATCGCCGTTCCCTTCTCCGTCCTTAACGGTCGCCACACGGTGGACACTGAGATGCCTGGTGTGAAGGGCGCCGCCTGCTCAGTGGACGATCTATTCCTGGACACACTGTTCCCGCTCATCTACAACCTCCTGCTGGGCGTTGTGTTCATCTTCTGCATCACCTCCATGATCGTGTCCTACGTACAGATTGGCCGGAAGATCGTCAGGCACAAGAGGAAGTCCGCGGGTCTTCACGGCACTATGCTGGCCACGCTCAACCTGGTCGACAGACTGGAGAGCGGGGACGCGTCGGCTGACGGGGAACCGCCACTGTCGCCATCTAGCGGGGACAACGACGACGTTTTCTTAAGAAGCGACTCTGTGTCGACTTCCTCCGGGTATTCAAAGAAAAATAGTCGGATAAGCAAATCCAGCGGAAAGGCCAAAATTTATACAAAACCTGCCGCTGCAGTCCACCCTCCAACTCAAGAAAAGTCCTTTGTTTCATCAGAGCGCTTGGCGAGTGCAAAAGCGCCACTACTGGCCAAGAAAGAGCAGAACTTGCAGACTGAGTCAACCCACGACAAGACGACGACTGAAAACGGCAAATACTATCGCACGCAAAGTCAGGTAAAGAGACAGACAGATTTTGAGATGGCGGTGGAAACTCTCGCGCAAGCCGTGTCAGAAGACATTCTCAGATCCAGCGGTCTCCTGGGTAACAGATCGTCTTCCCAGCATGCTAAGCAGAGTGGTTCTGTCATTGATGGACATTTCGAGTTACAACCGCCCTTGGAGAAGCAGAAATTCGTGGAATCGACGGCGGACATTCCTCAAGGTGAGGAGGGACCCAGAGTAAAATCATCTCCACAGGAAACCCCTACAGAAATCGATAAGACTGACCACCGAACAGTTTCTGCCCAAGGAAACGCCTCCCAAAGCCAGGAAAAGGAGCTGATCAAAAAGCATGAAAGCAGTGGATCCCACTTCAAGAAGTCCACATCAAGCACCAAGTCGAGGTCCGACAGCTTATCCAGAAAGACTGAAGCGTCTGCGAAATCCGAATCTAGCACGCAGTCTCCGTCATCCAGCAAGCACTCCGTCTCTCACTTCCAACGATTCAACGATTTTCTGCGTGGCTCTCTCAGCAGAGGGGGATCTCTGAAGGACGATAACACAGACAACGTCACGTCTACACTGAGGCGACGTCACAGGAAGCAGAAGATTCCGTCACGTACCACGTGGATGATGTTCATTCTGACGGCCATTTTTGTTATAAGTTACCTCCCGTATTTGACCATTTATTCTGTCCGCGCGATTGCCAAGGACGTAGAGACAGGTCTGAGCGGGTGGAGACTGAACCTGTACACCATCGTCTTGAGGTCCTACTTCATCAACAGCGTCGTCAATCCCATCGTCTACAGCTTTTGCAGCGCGCGCTTCCGTCACCAGTGTCGCCATCTGTTGGCACGGAGAGGAACTATGTCAATCAGTGAATGAATGGTTAATCACTACTGTCAGATCGTTGTCCATCTGGGCACTAGTCTAGTAGGTGAACGACTGAAGAAACATGAACTAACTACACGACAGTCTGGTGTTGCAAGAGTTGACAACCCACACTGTGAGCTGTCGTAGCGTACTTCTATTAATCTTGCATTTGTTACGTATAAGTGATATTTTGTGTACTGTGTCAGTACTGTGACAGCCGAAATGCGAACTGCTTCTTTGCACTTTTGACGAACGATTCGAAACATAATTATACTGCATTTCGTGGTCTTGCAATTTTTCGTTCTTGCCTCGTATTTGTGGTGAATTTAATATTCCATTCATCATCACAGAAATTACCTCTTCCGACATACTCCTGCTTTGTTAATTCAGGAAACTGAAGTCAACACTTGACTGGCTGATGGCACATCTGTAAATACATGGTCAAGTCGGTGGCCGTCTCTTAACCCTGAAGTTTCGTACTTTATAAAATCACCAGATTCAGTCTGGAATGTACCTAGTGCCTGCTACTATTACTAATCGGCCGCTGTAGAACGCCATGTGCAGTGCTTTTCACGACTGCGAAACAGTTGCGTTTTTGCGCCGGTATTCCCTGCTGTGACGTCATCACAGTTGGTGGGATTTCAAATAGCTCCATGCAGCTCTGACAGCAGCTTCTGATTGGTTCCTTGTGTGTGTGTGTGTGTGGTGTGTGTGTGTGTGTGTGTGTGTGTGTGTGTGTGTGTGTGTGTGTGCTACGTCATACAGGGCGTAAAGATGGCAGACGCATCTTGTGTAACAACAGCTTGTCGATTCATAGATATAAGATGGCAGATATTTAATCGGTTTCATATCGCATTTCAGTCACCCTGATTTGCTAATTAGGCCGTGTACATCTTACTTTTATTACCAAAGTTGATTAAACAACACAAAATTACTGACATTAGGTCGTTTTGTTGTGTCTAGCGTCTACTAGCTTCGCGAAAGCCGGGTGAGGTCAGCTCCTCTCAGAACCTTCAGTTCGTGGTTCGTAGATACACCAGGCGTAACGACAGTGATGCGGGCATAATGTGTTTTCCGCTTTGTCTGATTAGTACCCTGCTCAAGGTTCCTTTGAAACAATGGCTGTTAGTTTTCTCTTTCAACTGTGGTGGATTACTGAGGAAATGTCAAGCACTGTGTTTATTTGTCAGTACATGCTTCATCATGACGGAAATCCACTTCTTGGTGTTGTCTCATGTGTTTTGGGATTTTGTTTGGTTTTTGTCGTTGTTGTTTGTCTGCTTGTTTGCTTGTTTGTTTGGTTGGTTGTTGTTTTTGTTTGTTGTTTTGGCTGTTGTTGTTGGTTAGTTTCTTTGGTGTTTGTTTGTTTGTTTGTTTTTGGGGAAGGATCTGAAAATACTGAAAATCCGCATTTTGACGAAAATGTAATAAAGAACGGACACACATTGAATAAACTGACTTTTGTCCTATACTAACGGATCCGGGATTTGCCTGGGCAGGATGGGTAAACGCCCTTGCCTTGTGGGATGCTGTGCACGATGTGATACGTTCGGTAAAAACACACTACCATGCTGTTTAGGCTTGTGTCTGATAAAGTATGCGTCTATACTTAAGTATACTTTAAGCATTTACTACACTCTAATAAATTGGCGCACCTACAGGTAGCAGCTAAAGGTCCAACAGCGGCGGAAAGTGGACATAATCTGACGAAATCTACGAGATTTTCATGTGCAGACTTCGATAAATCGCGAGGCCGATCCGTTTGGGCCGATTCTGGTGCTCAAACACATCCACACCGCACCATATACGCTTCCCAAGATAGCTGGTGGTTATACAAGTAACAATCAGGGGTGAACACGCGGTATATATTTTAGTCTCATTTGAGCAAACACGTGCATTTCAGATTCGTGATACGCTGTGCAGGAAAGATCGCGTGGTGGTAGAACACCTGAAAAAATGGTGTGATGACAACTATCTGGAATTAAATGTCAAGAAGACAAAGGAGATGTTGGTTGACTTCAGACGGTCGGGGCAGAATGTCGGTGCTCTCACAATCAACAACGAAACTGTAGAACGTGCCATCTGCCATATAGAAAGTGTTCTGACCTTTTCATTCCTCTGTTGGTATGGTGCGCTGACTGTGCTAAATATCAACAAGTTAAGAACTATTGCCTCTCAGGCATCAAAAATCTGCAGGATGGAAGTTAGAGGGCTCCAAGCCCTGTGTGTGTGAACAGCGAACACTGACGAAAGCCTTTCAGATCACACAGGACACTACTCATGCTCTTGCCAGGCATTTTGAGTACCTGCCCTCTGGCAGGAGATTCAGGGTAACTCGGTTCAATACCAGGAGAGGCAGACTCAGTTTTGTTCCGTCAGCAATTAGACTACTGAACACATAGATTTTATAAATGAAATGATGTGGGTGCTTTAAAAAAACAAAAAAACAACAACTCATATTTACATTATTTTTCTGTGTGCCCATATCCAAAAAAAAAAAAAAAGAAGAAGTAAAAAACAAAAGTGAAATCTGCTGATTGAGTTCACACAATGGATCACCCTGCAGACATAATGTAACGGTGACATTTTAATACAGAACTGTGATGACTCTCTCTCTCTCTCTCTTTCTATCTCTCTCACACACACACACACACACACACACACACACACACCGTCACTGACACCGTGACCGGTGAACACGCTGACACACACTAACTGGCGCACGCACACTCGCTCCGAGTCACACACACACACACACACACACACACACACACACACACACAGAATCACACAGAACAGACATATCCCCCCGACCCGCCCCCCCCCCCTCCCTCCCGTTAAAATAAAAAAATGTATGTCGGTTTGGAAAGCCTTTGTACCGCTTAGAGTTTGGTGTTTCCGAGTTTACTGTTTAAGGGTTCTGGTTTAAAAGAAACAAAAAATCCAATGTGAAACATATACCCACTTTGTTATACACTCGTGAGGCCCCCCCAAAAAAGAGTAGAAAATGGAACGTACACGCAACCGATAAAAATTACGATCGTGCATTCAACGCACAGCCTACCCACTGAGCTCTAGGGGATCTACTGCACTCACGAGATATGGCGAACAGGATACCACACATGTTCACCCCCTGGTGTGACATTACCATGTGTCGGTTTACCATACATTCCGCCACCCGAACTAGACTGTCGGTCGATTCAAACTTCAAAGGGGTATATTTCCGTTTTTAATGGGTTCACAGGATATTACGGTCACATAGGCTAGTTAAGATAGTGCATATCTAAGTTTCGTAAGCAAAGCAAAACGCTCAGGTGTTTGTAATGACAAATGACAATGTACGTTGTTTTTGTGGTGGTTGCCTGCGGGCGGCTGTCAGCTTCACGATCGTTGTCACCCAGTGCGTGCAGTCACACGTCCTGGCTGCACGCATGAGTGATCACGCTCAACTGCTGGCCTGTGGCGACGGAGGTGACACCGAGAGAAAAATAATCCTATCACATGTCAGTCAATATGTGATCTGCCGGTCCTGGAGTTTTTCTGTACTACTGGTCGGTCTGAGTACACCGCCAAAACACTCACTTTGACCAGGTGAGTGCAAATGGCGACTATGATATTACAAAATGTCTAAAAGATTATCACACGAGGCCTGGCCTAGCAAATACATAGTTCTTTATTGTCTCCAATGTGGGTCACGCTGCTCTCTCTCTCTCTCCGGCTGTGTTGCGACTTTGCCGCCATACTTGTAGGAAGTAAACACGCAGTGTCCCGGTGTGCTAAACTTTAGCTGTACAAGGTATTCCGTATTAATTTAATGGCCGTCACCCAGTGCGTGCTTTCTCCTGCCCTGGCTGCACGCATGAGTGATCTGGCCTGTGGTGACGGAGGTGACACCGAGATAAAAATCATCCTATCGCGGCATGTCTAATGTCTGATCTGTGAGTTTTTTTCTGTACCACTGGTCGGTCTGAGTACACAAAGCATGCAAAGAGTCAGCCACACTTACGAATTCCTTTGACGTGGCAGAAATAATAAAACCTACCAAAGACAGACCCCGGGTGTAAGAGATTGTAGTACATGTCTACGGTTGAATCATCTTTTTTTGTAAACGTCTGTTGAACCTTGTCGCGGAAACCCACGTGTGCCATGGCTAAACTTTAACGTGAAACAGAAGCTACTAATGTGAACCATGATTTTGTTTTCTTTTATGAAATTTAGGAACACCAAAGACACGTTTAATTACGCTTCGTTCTAGCCGGCTTAGTGGTTGCAAATGATCGAAACTCCCGCTCGAGACTGATCATAATTATGTAAACATTCTTCTTGTTTTTATCATTATTTGAATAGTTCCGTCCACAGAACTCGAACGAACCGAAATAAGATTCATTGGCTTTTCCGAATTTCACTATTTACAGTAATTTTTTTCCCGTCTTCTGTTGTCTGTCTTCTTGTCTTGATTTTCTTTGTTCTATTTTCGCTAGACACGATAAATATGACAATAATCACAGTGAGGATGATGGTGGCAATGAGGATGAAGAATATAATACACCTAGAATCAAAATAACAAATACAGACACTCGTTGAGTTTATGAAGGTCTTCAGCGGCGAATGGATTACATTTGTTTGCGCGTTTTGAAACTTTTCCCATTCTGTTATTGTTGTTGTTGTTGTTTGTGAATTTATGCTAGTACGTCGTCAAAACTTTCGTCCTGCTTTGCTCAGCCTGTTCCTTGCAAATATCCGCTTACTCAAGAATAAATCTGATGAACTGTTATGCCTACTGGAAACCAGACGAGACTTTAAAGACTGCTGTGTTATTGTTTCATTGAAACTTGGCTTGACTCCTCTGTGCCCGACTCCGCCGTACAGTCCCCGGGTTTCACCATTTACACGTCTGACCGGTGCCATCTTCTTTCCGACAAAGCTAAAGGTGGGGGGGGGGGGGTTCCTTGTGAACAATCAGTGGTGCTCTGATATAAACATTTTGTCAAAAACGTGTTCACCAGAACTAGACACGCTTACTATCAAGTGCAGGCCGTTTTATTTACCAAGGGAATTCTCTTCTGTTCTTTTCACCGCCGTGTATGTACCACCCCAAGTGAACACGAACATGGCTGTCGCTCAGCTGTCTGACATGGTGACCCAGCACGAGAATTCCAACCCTGACTCCATTTGTGTCATAGCTGGGGATTTTAATAAAGCCCTCCGGAAAGAACTACCAAAATATGCACTGTCATTTCTAACGATCTAAAGTGGGAGAGTAATGCAGACCAGCTAGTGAAAAAGGCGCAGCAGCGCTTGTTCTTTCTCAGACGTCTGAAATTGTTCGGTGTCAGTCTTTGGAGCCGGGACAAGCCGAATGGTAGAGCATTGGTCTTTCAATGCTCGGGCCGTGAGTTCGAATCCTGACTGGGGCCAAGATATTTGCGCTGGCCTTTTTTGTCGTTGCCCCCGTCTTTGATGTCACCCATACGTGGTGGAAAAGGACGTTAAACTCCCAACCACCACCACCACCACCACCCCACCCCCCGTTCTCGGTGTCAGCCGCCAGCAAATCATGATCCAGTTCTACCAGTGTCCTGACATTTTCGATGACGATGACGATGACGGTGTGGTACGGTGCAAGCAGTGCTAAATGTCGGAGAAGATTAAATAAGATAGTTAAAACAGCATCTAATATCACTGGAACAGAACTCCCTTCACTCGAGGCACTATACCACAGTCGCACCGCTAAACAAGCTGCTTCAATAGTTCATGATCCGTCCCACCCCGCCCACATCTTGTTCGAAGTTCTGCCTTCACGAGCACGGTATAGAGTGATAAAGACCAAAACAGTCAGGTTCAGAAACAGTTTCTATCCTACAGCCGTGAAGTGTGCCTGCTCACCCTCACCCCTCCCAGCTGATATGTGATAACATGATGTTGTACCTTATCAAAATTAATTACTTTATTAGTCTGTGTTATTGTTCTTAGTGTCTTAGCAATTTAGTTAGTAAGGTTAATGTGATTTTATTAGCATTTTAAGTGCGAGTGACTGTAATATAAGTGAGCAAGTAACAGCATGCATGCAAGTGTGACTGCAAAGCAGCTCTTTTAACTTGAACCCACAAAGAATTCTTAATGTTTATGCATATGGCAATAAAGTTATGTTTATGTATGTTTATGGTAACGTTTGCTTCCTATTACGAACTGAATGTGATACTAGTGAGGTGGTTACTAGTATTAGTAACTCTCTCTCTCTCTCTCAAAATACTGTGGTTTTCAATCTACCATTGACCAAACAAAAACCAAAGACTACAACAACTTGACAACAACAACAACAATACACATAATAAACGTGAAGAAATGGAAATGTATGCGCAATTCTGTCTCCCACACTTGGGCATCTTTCCAAGCGAAAGCCAAAGAAACAACACAACGAAAAGCACTTGCACGACTCCAGTCTCTTCAGGTCAGACCCGGCGCGCCTTTGTCGGGGTACACTCATACCACCTGCACCGTGACACACTGACGCAGGATTGGGATGTGTACAGGTGTGTGGGTCAAGCTGATTGTCCAGTGGCCCCAGGTTAGCGTTACATCACTCAAGGCGAATCTATAATGTATGGCTCGCTGGCCGCCACCCCGCGAGCCAGTCCAAGTGTTACTCGGGTAGGTCTGCACAACGGACACAAGTGGCCAGTCGCCGGGTGGAGCTGCTGTTGCCACTGTGTAGTGCTGAGAGAGTCAAGGACTACGCGCATTTTGTGCTCAGTGACTGCTGTATTTCCAGCGGAGTATTATCATTGTCAGCACACTTTGACCAGGTAAATCAGTGCAATTAGCGATATTACACACTGTCTAAAAGATTACTACACGAGGCCTGGCCTAGCAAATAGTTCCTCATTGTTTCCTGTTTGGGTCACGCTGCTCACTCTCTCTCTGCAGAAATTGCGATTCCTCTCTGTTTGGGGCTGTATTAAACGACGGACAGATCTGCGATTTGCAGTGATAAATAAAAAAGTGGCCCGGGTTTTGTTGTTGTTGTTGTTGTTGTTATTTTTTCCCCGCGATTACATGAGAAAACATCGATAGCGTTCTCTTTCGACAAATTTCTCCAGAATCTCTTGATCAGCAGCAAAATCGGGCTAGGGGAGAACAGCACAGGGGTAAAGCACATGGTTTGAAAGTCTACGACTGTGCAAGGAGCAGAAAATTTGGGGCTGTCCAAATAGTGCAAGGCAGCGCCGGCGCGTATGTGCTTGGACGTGCGAGGAAATGGTAGGAAAAGCTAAACTGAAGATCTAAAATCACTGACACCATGCAACAACGTGTTTTTGGTATTGCTGACGGGAAGGGGGAGTATGGGGCGGGATCTTTACTGTTGTTACCTCAATAGTTGCTTACCTCAATAGATGCACACACACCGGCACACACACACCGACACACACACCACACACACAATCAAAATCACTTTTTCTGTTTCATTTTTCGGTTATCAGTTATAGATGATTTAGTTTTCCCTAACTTACCCCGGCATAGGGCAAGTCCGCACCTAGACTATGTGGCTAGTTTGGAGACGGTTTTCCCGGTTGTTCACAGCATATCGTAGCCAACATATTTTTACAACAGTATAGGCGTGTTATCCCAGATAGTTGGCTCAAAGCGTCCCGAGCTCATTCCGTTTGTGTAAACGCAGCTGCGTGTACGTTTACTGAGGCTGAGCCCAGGGTCATCGCTTGAAAGCTCCTTTGGGGTTTAGGGGTGAGTAGTTGGGATGGGTGGTTGTGGTAGGTGGGAGGGGGGGGATACTGGTTATTTGTGGGAAATGAATGGTGGATGTGGATGGTTGAAGTCTGAAGTTAAATAGTCACACACATACACAAAACCAAACTGATGATGATGATGCCTGGTTATGATGATGATGGAAACTTCATGAGCCCACGGCTCCACTCACCCCCCCCCCCCCCACTGAACTGTGAAGTACATTTTTCCATACCATGGTAAAGGTAAATTTAACATGGGTGTGGATGATGGTGTGGAGGCTCTACAAGTCGAGAGATAAGCATACTCGCTGTCCTGAAAGGACAACTGATGCAGCATTGGGCCCCTAGGTGCACTAGAAATGTAATTTACACTACCGTGGCACAGTGCTGTACCAAGTTACGGTAGTTTTTTTTTTCCAGATTTTCACAGCATAACGTAGCCAACATATTTGATAATTGTAATAATGATAATATAGGCGTGTCATCCCAGATATTTGGCTGAAAGCGCCCCGAGCTAAACTCAACCCACATGTTCACGTGAATCACCGGACATTCTCAGACACTGGATATAACAATCATGTCTTCGACCCTGTTCCGGGTCCGTCGATAACTCTAGACCCTGCGACGACGGCCAAGTCGGGCTAACCGAGACCGAGCTGAGCTAAGTGATACCTAAGAAGGAAAAAAAAATACTCGGTGACAAGGAAAGTGGACAGTAGCGAGCCGGCAACTTTGACGCCCCCGTGTTATTTCACAGCGTGCACAGAAGCGGTGAAAACTGTCGCATTCACCAGCACAGTACATTCTCAGCCTGTTTCGAGATTATTGCCTGCATGAGTCGTCTCAGTCCCTTGCCGCAACAAGCACGCATTATTCGTGGCAGACCACAAAGCTGTCGCGAAAAATGCATGCATGCTGCGGGTCTGTGTTTGCACGGGAGACAACTCATGCAGGCAACAATCTCGAAACAGGCTGAGAATGTACTGTGCTGGTGAATGCGACAGTTTTCACGCTGTGAAATAACACGGGGACCTCAAAGTTGTTCGCAACTGTCCGCTTTCCTTGTCACCGATTATTTTTGTTTGTTTGTTTTCCTTCTTAGATATCACTTAGCTCAGCTCGGTCTCGGTTAGCCCGACTTGGCCGTCGTCGCAGGGGTTACAGTTATCGACGGACCCGGAACAGGGTTGTCACGTCTTGCGAAGGGCCAGCTCAGCAATTTAGGTTTCGGAATTTTTTTTATTTATTTTCGAAATTTGTGGGATGAACATTTCCAAGTACCCGGAGACAACACCCGACTGTCGACCCGAATGAACGGTGCCACATACGAGAAAGAAAAATTCTTCGTCCCGAGTAGGACTCGAACCTGACCTCTTGCATTGCTGACAAAGTCTTAACCACTAGACCACCGACCGCCCCGCTCAGTTAAAATCACGGACCGACCCTATAGCCTCATTAATACGTTCTCCGCCTTGCTTGGAGTGCAAACTGGAGCGGAAAATGCCCGGTCTCCTCTACATTGTGCCCGGGGGCATTGTCATCACGCCCCGGCACTTTCAAGTGATTTTATTGTCCATAATTAAATATGGAGATTCGCCTGTTGGGCTGCTGATAAACTTACAGATTAGAGATGGGCTTTAGAATGTATTGCGCAGTTAAGATTTTCAGTAGAGGGTTACTATACTCTGAATTATGAACAACTAAATAAATTTTAAAAATGTGAACATAGCAGTGACAATACCTTATTTATATGTGTCACATGGCGAACTTGGCTTCAGCTACTAAGGCAATCTCGGATGACCCCAGCGTAAATCGAGATCCAGGATTCTCCTCGCAGAATTCTGGATCCTGACTACACCCTTGGGAATCCAGGACTGCCCTCAGGTACATCAAGATCCCGATTTACCCAGGGGAATCAGCGATCACGCGCATGTCGGTGCGTGTGAACGTGTTTCTTTGTGTGCCCGTGTGTGTGAGCGAATTAAGGCGGATATTTGAAAGGTATGGTGTGGTTACTAATCCTCCTTGTTTTCGTGTTTGACAATAAAGAAAATGGAAACTACCGCTGGGAATTCATCCGGACTAAACTCAGTGATTTGGCACTCAGCAAATCCGCTACGCCGGGATGTCAGTGTACGTCGTTTGGACACGTGTGTGTGTGTGTGTGTGTGTGTGTGTGTGTGTGTGTGTGTGTGTGTGTGTGTGTGTGTGTGTGTGTGTGTGAATCATTGCCACCGTAACGGTGAGAGAAAGAGAGAGACTGTGGTGCCGCTGGGAATTCAACCGGACAATACTCGGTGATTTGACACTTCGTAGCAAACCGACAACGCCGGGATGTCAGCTGTACGTCGTTTGGACACGTTATCCGTCGCTCAAATTTAGGTGAAGCCGCACAATCTTGATTACTAAAAGACTCCACAGAAACACCAAACTCTGTTACTGAGTCACATTAAGCCATGATCTCTACGGTTGACATGCGCTCCCGGGGAGGGGTCCGGACACCACAGTGAGTGTCTGTGACTTCGGCGACCAAGTGTCCTTCACGACCGTTTTTCTCGGTCCCTTGGGCGGTCGCCCAAGTGAGGCTGTACTGTACAAAAACATCTGTTTCCGAGATGTAAATCGGTGCCATGGCTTATCTGAAGTTGAAAGTAGTTTGAATGATGCATGAGTGACCTCAAGCATTGTCATTGTGGGGAACATGCTCTTTCAAGGGTTGTGTGAAACTGAATAAATAAAGACCACAAAACAAAGTTGTTTGATGGTATGATAAACAAAAAATAGCATATCTTTTTCATCCTAGATTATGTGCAATTCTGCAGTCAGAATGCACCAGATTGCACATATTTTAATCTAGGTTTTTAAAAAAATTTCCCGGGGGGAGGGGGGGCATGTGCTCGGAATCCCCCCCCCCCCCCGTAGGTAGGGTACCTTCGGCGCTACGTATTTGCCACTCCGCTGAAAATTTGTTTATCCTGGATCATTTCTACCCCTGTTTATCACAAATTTTTATGGTGAATGTTCATGCAGATGCAACATTGTTCATAGTTTCAAGTACCGCATGTTTAAGGGGGTGGCAGTTGAAGATGGCGGACTAAATACCACAGTTGGACCTTAAAAAGTACCTCGGCCGAGCACAGACGCACAAACAAGGACCTCAATTACCGACAAAAAAAAAGGTCTTGAAAAGCCCTGCAGTTATTTCGCAATTTATCGAACAGTTCAGAGTCAATAATCATTATCATAACTATACCCGTCAATTAGCAGTAAACGAGGGGAAGGACGCTAGTCAATCTGCTGGACTGGGCAGTGATTAGTCAAGAGACTCCACAGCAAAGCGTTGGTGTGCATGCCTGTTCTCAAAGCAAAACACCGTTCAGCGGTTTGGGCCGCTCGATATTGTCTGTTAAGAGCAGAAATGATTGTATATTGAGCATCGGAAAAAGTGACCTATTCGGAATTTTATGCCTTTAAAAATTAAATCACTGACAAATCATCGTCGAAACCCACGAAATATAAATGGTAATTAATCGCAGACACCAATTCTAACATATGACTGAATGAACTTGTAGAGGTTTGTTGCACGTGCCTGCCACGAGCCTGAATTCGAGATGACACTACTAAATATTGAAAACACTGTCGTGCGTGACATCGCCGAATCGCGTACACCTCAACATAATGATGCGTGCTTTCGGTTTAAACCTTCCGTAAATTTAAAGAACTCACTTTTTCTGCTATTTTAAGTGCAAAAGCAACAGAAACGGCTACTTGCAGACCGTAAGCCGGTGTGATGAGGAACGTCAGTTCAATCCTCATTAGGGATGTGTGTCTCTGCTCTGTGTCAGTGTACACGATGTGTGCTCTGTGTCAGTGTACACGATGAATCAACGGCCAAGCACATTCATTCATTCACAGGCCCTTTCCTATTCGCGTGTCGCCTGCTTACAGGAGAAACGACACTCGGGCATGTCAACAAGGATAGCGAAGCACACAGCCCGCTGATTGGCCAAAACATTATCACGTGCGCCTGAGAGCCAATCAGCGCCTGCTTACGGTCTGCAATTAGCCGTGCGTGAAAGCAACTGCTTCACGGTTTTAATTTACAGTGGTCAACCGAGGGTTATTTGAGGGCGCGTTCCACCCGTACCACACAATATGACCTTAAAACGGAAAATCTAACCGTTAGATCAACTGGATATTTGGGATCAGATTTAACCAAAAGCTGCTCTACAAATGTGTTAAACCCCTTCTGTGAAATTTGTACAGTCTGTGCAATTCTGACTCATACTGGAACACCCCTCGTACACTCCTGAATCTCTCTCTCTCTCTCTCTCTCTCTCTCACACACACACACACACACACACACACACACACACACACGTACGTTATATATAAAGATTTGCACCATGCCGGAGTCAGAAAGAATACACGAAAACAAACATCTTTCATTCTGTGTGTGGAAGACGCACCATAGGACGCAATAGTGCCCAGGGCGTAACTGCTTATGCAATAATGGCCATGAAGCCGGTGTCGCTGGGGAGTGAATACAGCATGTTCAATGTGGATTTAGCCACATGGCTTTTCCTCCGTTTTAAAATGACCCGTGGTGGAAAAGAACGTTAAGCCCCCAGACAGACACGTTACAGGGTAAGCGTTACAGAGACAGCCTTGTCAAACAAAAGTTTATGTCTGCTGTATGTCGATTGTCATACTCCTCTTTGCAGCGTATAATTGCGTGTGTGCTAAACCTAGCGCAGGGACGGCGCATAGTGTGTCCTCTCTGCGTTACTCGCAGCTGTTACGCCCGTCGGCTGTCTTCGCATTGTGAATAGTCATTTTTGGCGACACAGTGGTGGCGCGACACAACAGGATACATCGGCCTAGCAATAAAAATGTCGGCAATAGAGTGAAGAAGTGTACATGGGACTTGTGACGCGTCTGGACATTAGGAGTAGGATAACGGCGTGGTAAGTGTCAAACCAAGTTACTCCAGCAGGCAAGTGGACACAGTTTGTGAAGGTTAGTACAGCAGAGACGTTGCTAGTGGGTTTAGCTGCATGTCTTCGCTTGTGTGTCAACTTTTACAACTGTCACACCTGCCCTCCTCCCGCCAGTCTGTTGGTTTCATAATGTAAAGGAGAGTAATGTTACTATCTTGATTACTTGCTAGTGTCCCCAGTAGATTAGCATTCTACACACCAGATCATGACATGATTTTGTGGTTTGACTGGATGTATATACAGTATATTCGTATCACAGCTCAGCTTTCCACACTTCCTGTCTCAAGCCGAAACAGGATGCTCACCATGCATCGTTTGTGAAAGGGATCTCAGTTCAGTCGTGCCTTTCATTCTTTACTTCCGCTGTGAGTGGACGCTACATGTTCAGTGTTATGACATTACATGAAGTACGTGTAGTTAGACTTGGTGTTCACGTAACTAGCCCAGTGGGTGTCCAAATTCCCACTCTTGGCCCGTGTTGATATAGGAAAACATTCTGTAAATCTAATGGCATCTTTTACCCCACCCCCTTTTTTTCCCCACTCCTTTCGTGAAATTCGGGCTGCTTTCGCCGGGAGAAACGCGTCGCCGCCGTGCAGCGTCACCCAGTACCTATCCTATTTTCAACTTTGATTGGGGAGGAAAGCAGGATAACCAGGAGAGAAACCCCCGATGAGCAGCCCGGTAGCCGGGAAAAACCGGTACATTTTGTATCACCTCGGAACCCACGCTTCATCGCCCTGACAGCAATGGCGGCCGTTTAGTAGCGCAGCGAGTAAGTCCGACGCGCTACCTATACCACTCATACCCCACCGGTACTGAAAGTGATAAAATTGGGACAGGAAAATGTTTCCCGAGTTTTAGCAGTTTTGAATTACAGTCGTTCATCCCTTCGTCGCACGGTCTGCAGTCGCGAACATTTCTTTCCGCGGATTCACAGAAAAGCGAAACAATGTCGCTATGACCTCCCCTTTGAGTTTAGAGCAGGCGACACTTTGTTAACAGATTTAAGGATGTTGGCGCCCCTTGCGTTTATGGCCTTTAGCGTGTTCCTGATGGGTTTTATGTACATGTATTTCCTTGGTTCCTCCGAAGTGCAAAACCGTTGAGTACACCCTCTGAGACAGTCACAGTCAGGAGAACTAGCTGGCCCTAAACGCACGGGCTGGTTTACGTCGAGTCTGGCCATTGTTGAGCCGGAGCGATTGAACACACTTTTGTTCTCAACGAAATGGAGTGCACGTGAGAAGCAACTCTGGCATAATAAGATTATGGCCCTTGTGCTAGGCTAGCCCAAAGAATACAATCCTGGTCCATCACTTGGCGCGTTTTCTTAAGTTTTGATTTTTTTATAACGTCTGTACACATTTTTTTATATTACACTATTGTTAAAAGCAGTGTTTTATGATGAAGAGAGTGTGCTTTGAATATTTGTAGTTTGTGTATACTGATGTGCTCAGTATGTAAATAGTTTTTTTGGCAATACAAGCAATGTGCAAAGCAAGAAATAATACCCTTTGCAGGTTTTTATGTTAACCTTTTTATGTCATGTAGAAAAGAAATCATTGATCAAAATGGTCAAAAGTTTCTTCACAATCCACGAAATATACTCTTTTTTTTTCTTCCATCTCAGTTGCACATTCATCCACTTGATTCATGTAAAATGAAATAGTAAAGAAATCCATGCAAACATATTTCATTAATAGTATCCACCAGCACTGAATAGCAGATGTCCTTTTATTTTCAAATTTCACGAAAGCTGAACATGTCATCCAATGAATGTGGGTTTTGTTGTTGTTGTTGTTGTTTTTTATAACAAGCAGGACAATTATGCAAACATTTATCAGTCAGCTTCTGAGTAAGAAAGGAAACAATATTGTTGAGAATGGGCAATCAAAAATCAAGTCTACCATCAATGAACGTGAATATTAATGCATATTCTTTATACATAATAAATCCGAACACATCAACTGATATTCTCAAGGGAACAAGAGCACAGAAAGTAAACTGGAGAGAATGAATAGAATACTAAGCATGTAATAACTATTGTACTTGCAGTTCATCTAATGCTACCACACACACACACACACACACACACACACACACACACACACACACACACACACACACATGACAAATTTGTTTTTGTATTCAATAAAACTGTCACACACGTTAACATTTTTGCCTTAGCAATTCACTTTAGGCTAAAGAAGGGTATGGAAAGTACAATGTCCCTAATTACTACTAAATATTCATGTGATGCATGACCTAAGAGTTAAGTTTAAATCCCCCCCCCCCCCAAGAGACTCCTATGAGCTTGAGAAGTGTCAAGTACAATTTTTTCATACCATGGTAAAGGAAATTTCACATGGGTGTGTATAGTGGTAGGGAGGCTCTACAACTTGAGAGATAAGCATGCTCGCTAACACAGCATGGAGCCCCTAGGTGCAATGGAAATGTCATTTAGATTACTATGGCACAGTGGTCAATTAATGTTGGAGACTGGTGAGGAAAGCTGTTTCAGTCTGGGCGAAGTTTTCGTCACCTCAGTGCACAGGGACTGGAGGCAGACAACTAAACTGTGATTGGGGTGGTAGTGGTGCAAGAGGGTGGTGTGAGGTGGTGATGGGGTGTTTCGTACTTGAGGTCAATTTTAATAATCATAACTTCAAACTCTTTATGTTGTGTTGGTGAAACTTTATTATACCTGTCCGTTTTCCTATGGCAGCCACTTTGGGTCGTCTGCACGCGCAGTAAATAAATTCCGGTGACTGTTTTCTGTCACCCTATAGGTTTTGGCCCCCTTATTACGTGACATCCAAACAAACCGCTTGCAGAAGCTTGAGTTTCAAACAGTGCTCACGGACGAGTTTCACTTAGGGTGGAAAGTAGAAAACACTGTGCCATCCGGAAGTTAGTATGTTTTCCAGTTGTTGAAAAACACGGCAGATTTAAAAGGGAACAAATATATTTTCAAATACAGAGAGAACATGTGCTCCCCAACTAAGTATACTTACCCTTGGTCCTTTGATTCAGGGAAAACGTTCTGTTTACAACATCACCATTGTTAGCAGCAGGACACAAAGACAAACTTTCTGGTTGGCCATGAACGGTATAAAAAATATAAAAAAATAGAGGTACCCAGTATCCCCCCCTCCCCCGCTCCCTTTACACGCATCATGATTGCCGGCCGGGCACACCAAAGATCGCCTTTGAGCACGTCATAAAGAGCAAGGTTACTAGTATTTTTTTACATTTAAAATCCATTTTTATTTTTAAAGCAATAGCCAGTCCAAGTTACGCCACCGAATTACGGAATATAATCAGGGCAGAGACAGTGGATAGGGAAGATTGGACACCGCCTGTAAGGTAGATATAATCCCTCTGGGAATCATCGCCGCGGGCACAGTGACCAACACTAGAAGATAAAAAACAAAACAAAAAAACTCAGAGACTTTTGACAAACCAATTTTGTTTTTGGAAGCTGCATTGCACGAGAACTTGGAAAACATGAATTAGTAGGTTGAAGGCAAAATGTCTCAAAGTGAAAATGAAGTTTATCAAGCAAATTTGCACACACACACACACACACACACACACACACACACACACACACACACACACACACACACAACCTTTGAATTTTTGCACAGAGAGATAGAGAGAAATAAGGTGATTTTCGATGAAAATTACTACTAAAATCACTGTAAATTCGAACTTCACATTGAATTAACGCTGCAAAACTAAACACTGTAAATGACCACTACAAAAAGGCTGAGGCTTTCTGAACGGACGCGGGAAAGTAGTTTACTAAGCAAAATCGATGGTTCCCCGTGGTTTCCAGCCGCCCGTGTCCCCTGTCTCTGATCAGATTCTGCTTGTCTTCCCACCGCCTGCTTATATAACTTTCGGTGTGGCCCGCTATATGCTTGAATCACACAAGGATAACTGTTCTTTAGCGGATGCTCTGCAAGGGACAGCACTCTGCCTGCACGCGCTGGATAGATCTAAGAATGTTCACGTGTAAGCTTATGTGCTGGAGAGAAGATGGATATTGATGCCTGCTGGACAGGGAATGGTTTTCTGCGTCACTTACGTCACATGATATGAATTGCCTATTGGTTGTGTGATGTTTGAGGACTAGAGAACTAGGTCTTCCCTCCTGTTATCAGAGCAGACGTATCGCCTTTCTCCCTTGATTTGATTTTTTTATTCTCGGCCAGCAGTGCCGTGATTCTGCAAGCGCGGCGTAGAACTGTACACAGATGAATGAAGACGAATGCACAAATGATCACATTCTGTTCTGCAGAAAATGACGTCTTACAGGTGGTATTTGCGTCACACAAGGTGAGAACGGCGGATGGTTTGGCAAGAACTCAACTCTTTGAGCACGTTCTACTGACACCGGCCAGTACTACGATGGCTCTTGCAAGTCTTGCAAAACGTTCTGCCCTCAAATTGAAAACAGAGTTAAAAACGAGTTCGCCTACTATATGACTCCATAATTAACTGCTTTTACTCGGTGTCAACTTCCAGTGTTTCTCGTGTGGATGAAATAGCCGGTCAAAGGTGAATACCATGGAAGACACCGGAAATAACCGGATGTGTGTCAGCAGTTCAGATACAGGCTGTACTTACACACATATGTGTGTGTGTGTGTGTGTGTGTGTGTGTGTGTGTGTGTGTGTGTGTGTGTGTGTGTGTGTGCCTCATGCGGTACAGAACGTGTGACATTTCGTGTGTCCAGATTTGTGTGTGTGTTTATCGTTAGTTATCTTCTATTTTCAGGACGCCGATGTCCAAGTGGGTCTACCTACAGCGGAAACTACCAAGAGTACGTAGTTCGACATTTTTACCTTGTATCGGCATGTCTGTGTGTGTTTATGTGTTTCCGTTTAGTTCGTTGTGGTCCGTCCATTGAAGATCTATATCAGCTAGACACTAAAGGCCATGGTATCGCCATGGTCTTGGCCTTTGTAGATATCTGTACCAGGAAAGGACTGTGTGTTAGACGTTGCTACCTGTGGAAACGTTTCCCTGTTGTAGGCTTCACACGCTGCTTAACCTGTACGCCACGAGGCTTTGGACTAGACACAAAGCACGGTGTGGGTCGTGCAGTACCCATACTTTTTAAAGAGGGATTTCAGTGTCATATACACCTATCCCGATGATGTGGAGAGTGGGTCCGCCATGACCCATACATTTTCGTGCCTTAGGTGAAAATCGTTACACGCCGGAAAAAGAGATTTAAGCTCCGGGTCCACGTCACGTGATATTTTATCCATCTGTTCATCTGTACACACATCCCGACGACAAGCACTACATACGCTTTACTGCACACTAAATACTTGTAATTTTAAGCAGTTTCAAAGTAAGACTGAAGTTATGCACACACACACACACACACACACACACACACACACACACACACACACACACACACACACACGCACGCACGCACGCACGCACACGCACACACACACACACACACACACGGCGTATCCTAACCAAGATAGAAGACCAAAAAAGTCAGAATATGACTACAGTGATTATATTGTTATACGTAACAGTTTAGTCAAGTTGTGGGTGGCCGAGTTCAGGGCATGCATGGGAATCAAATTGTTATGCTAGTCAGATCTACGTCTTTATATATGTGGATCCAAGAGAGTCAAATTGCAAAGCTCAAAATCATGCTAAACAACAATATCATTCGAATGTGACAATTTGCTGTACAGACAAACAGTAGGGGTAGCAATGGACGTTGCAATGGGAACAATGCTAGACGAGGTACTTGACAAATCCACAGATCGGGAGAAAATGATCTGGCAAAATAAAGGGACGCAAATATCAAGTGTGCGAGATTAAGATCCTACTATGGGAGGGGCCGTGGAATGGAAACCAGTCACACACGATGAGTGCAAGAAACAGAAACAGAAAATGGGTAGCACCTGGGTTAGAACGCTTCGATCAGAACTGTCTCAGACTACTCTTATCCAGCTAAGTTCTAACGTGTGTAGTACCCCCCCCCCCCTCCCCCCGCTCCTTTACACGCATCATGACGGATTGCCGGCCGGGCACACCAAAGATCGCCTTTGAGCACATGTCATAAAGAGCAAGGTTACTAGTTTTTGTTTTTTTTTTACATTTAAAATCCGAAGAAAGAAATAAGTGTGCCAGTGTTACTTACAGCCATCAAACCTTAACTATGTCAGGGGAGCCTGGACAGTCGAGCGGTAATGCGTTGGACGTGAAGCTGTGATCGAGTTCAAATCCTGGCTGGGAGCCAAATATTTGTTTCATGATGCATACTCTTCTCGTCCTACACAGACATGGCGGAGAGTAGCGGTTGTTGTCGTTTTTGTGAACGTCTTGCTGCTCGTGGCACATAACGCCTTCTTCACGTTTCACGCTGTCACTGGTCAACCACGCGTTCTCGGCTATTACTGCGACAGCTTCAAAAGGTGCGGAGGATGGGCCGACCGCCAGAAGGGTATCGTAAACGCCTACGTCATGGCGGCCATCTTGGGGCTAGAGTTCAAGATCTACATGCCGGTACCTTGTGACCTGAGCTTCTTCTTGGGACCACGTGACGAGGACTGGCGGCTGGAGCCTGGGGAGCTGGACAGTGGCAGTGTGACGTGGTTTCCGCTAACTTCATATGAAAGACAAAGCGAATTCGCCAAGGTTGGTCTATTTCCATTCTCTGTTCAACCCCAACCCCCATCCAGCGTCCACCAAACTCTGACCACCGTCCAACCACCCCTCCCCCCTACCCGCTCCCCCGCTTCTTGCCCGGTCGGCTGCGGCTCTCTCGGTGAACAGGTTGTTCTGACGTGCATTGTGCAGTTCGTCAGTCTGCTGCCAAGCCTAGCCAGCGTTTCAATATCTGCAGGTCCTTTCTCTAAAACTCGTAGCTTATGTGAGATTTTGTAAGGGAATTTTGTAAGTAAGATCTGGCGAAATCCTAGGTTCCGATATTAATTTTGGGATTTTTGCTGTTTTTTGCCCCCAGGAATTTGCCGCGAGCAAAGATCCCTTGGAGCTGTTTTCAGGGACGCAGTACATACTCATTACTACCAATGTGGAGCTAGTGCAATTTCTTCGCCAAAACAGGTTTACATCTCTCCCTTTGTCTATCAGAATCATCATTGTTGTCTGTGTGGTCTCACAGTACTCGCGCGCGTGTGTGTGTGTGTGTGTGTGTGTGTGTGTGTGTGTGTGTGTGTGAGAGAGAGAGAGAGAGAGAGAGAGAGAGAGAGATGTTGCAAAACTGATTCACGTATCAGGGGTTCAAATCCTCCACCTTTTGGCGGATTTCCACCTTACGCTTAAAAAAAAAAATCCTCCCCTCAAAAGCGTATGTCCTCCTCAGAAGCACTTGAAAACGTACTAAAACGCACAAAATTGAACAGATTTTAGTCTAATTTTAAAATCTTCTTGCAAGAAAGTATTTTCTTCTGCAAAACACTTGAAATCACGTCAAAACGCAGCAATGTAGACTAAAAAAAAAAAAAAAAAAAAGCCAATCGGGGACACCCCTAGCATAGCTACTGGACACCCCTAGCATAGCCCCTGGACACCCCTAGCATCGCCCCTGGACACCCCTAGCATCGCCCCTGGACACCCCTAGCATCGCCCCTGGACACCCTAGCATCGCCCCTGGACACCTAGCATCGCCCCTGGACACCCCTAGCATCGCCCCTGGACACCCCTAGCATCGCCCCTGGACACCCCTAGCATCGCCCTGGACACCCCTAGCATCGCCCCTGGACACCCCTAGCATCGCCCCTGGACACCCCTAGCATCGCCCCTGGACACCCCTAGCATCGCCCCTGGACACCCCTAGCATCGCCCCTGGACACCTCTAGCATCGCCCCTGGACACCCCTAGCATCGCCCCTGGACACCCCTAGCATCGCCCCTGGACACCCCTAGCATCGCCCCTGGACACCCCTAGCATCGCCCCTGGACACTTCTAGGTCTACACGTCTGCTTTGCAGACTTGCGTTCCTGGCTTTACCAGTTTGTCACTATATGCTACATACTTTCCCTCCTTTTGGATCATGGAACATTTTAAGTCCTGACTTATCAAAGGTCTAATCCACACTCCATGCTACTTTTGTTACAGATTAGCGTCTCGGTTGAAGTGGCTGGTGGAGCTTAGTTTACCCGAGATTTACCGGGAGGTTCTGGCTCGTCTGTTTGTACCCATGCCGGGCCCTCAGCTGGTACTGGACGTCTTTCGTGATTCTCAGCCTCCCGGTACTAAACTAGTGTGTGCACAGGTATGAAATCATCAGTCTGGATTTCCTAGAGGTAACTGGGGGCTCGTGTAACTATAATGATGATGACAGCGGCGATAAAGTTTTTGATGTGCAGTAGGAAGCTGGGCAATGAGCCCAGTCCTGTGTAACACCCCGGTTTCAAGGTGCTGGATGAACGAACAGAAAATATACTTCATTTTCTTCCAGACAGAAAACTGCCAACGATGAGTTTTCCGGGGCTTAGCATTTCCATGCTTTGAGATGTCTGTTGTTGAAAATACTTGATCCAGGCAAAGTGGGAATTTGTGAATTGCGAGTGTCATCCTTCAGTGAGTATTGTCGTGTCATCGGTTGGCTAACAACAACGTAAGCCAGACTATGGCTACTAGAAATCACAGCCTGCAAACAGCTTACTCTCACCTTCAGGAGAAGTTCGCAGTGTTCTACAGTTTGCAGCCTTTAAAACGCTGTGCTCTGATATGAACATACTGTATACTGTGGTCATGAGTTTTTGTTTGATTTAATGTTGTGTGTGTGTGTGTGTGTGTGTGTGTGTGTGTGTGTGTGTGTGTGTGCAGATCCGAATGGGCGGCAGCTGGGACTCTGAGTATTTCAACACTATGGACCAGTTCCAGGGTCTCAATCGTTTTCTGCAGCCCTACAACAATACTCGCACTTACCGCATCATGTTCACGTCCGACAGCCCCGCCATGCTAGAGGTGCATTTCCACTCAAACACTCTACGTTGTTATCTAAAGAACTTGATTATGCATTAGTGTAGGCTATGTAGCATACCGTCTTCTTTACAGTTCCTTACAACATCATGTGGCGTAGCGTACACTTTCTATGACCGCGGATCAGTGATGTCAGAACATTTATTGTCCCTTCCCGGCAAAATGCTCCCGATTTGATTATGCATTAGTGTAGGCTATGTAGCATACCGTCTTCTTTACAGTTCCTTACAACATCATGTGGCGTAGCGTACACTTTCTATGACCGCGGATCAGTGATGTCAGAACATTTATTGTCCCTTCCCGGCAAAATGCTCCCGATTTGATTATGCATTAGTGTAGGCTATGTAGCATACCGTCTTCTTTACAGTTCCTTACAACATCATGTGGCGTAGCGTACACTTCCTATGACCGCGGATCAGTGATGTCAGAACATTTATTGTCCCTTCCCGGCAAAATGGGATTGTTCAGTGGATGTCCAGCCATATTAAGTATACGGACGTGAATATTCGTGATGATTGGTCTGGTTTAGGGTTGGGTTTTTTTGTTGTTGTTGTTGTTGTTTTTGTGAGTACATTAAATGATCCGCTAATGTTTCATAATCGGGACGATGGAGCTAAAGCGAATCAGTTCCAAGAGTAAAAGTGAGTCAGGGCACCACAGAGCGGAACGTCCACGCTGCAGGGACAGAAAAGTATCACTCCGCACATTTGGGCGGAACTGAACCGGTCACGGTCGTTTCTGATTATTTCTGGTAAGAATTTCCCTGTACAGCTTCACGTTTATAAAACTAACAGCGATTCCTTATTCGTCCCCCCCCCCGCCCCCCCCCCCTTTTTTTTTTTTAAAACAGGCTGCCAGACGAAACTACTCCGAAGTCAGCATACAGATCAACGGGCCTGTAACTCATGTGGACCGGTCAATGGGAGTTGATGCGTGTGGCGGATTCGGGCACGCGATCACCGAGCAACTGGCTCTGTCCGCGTGTCACGTGCTAGTCATCTCGGAGAGCGGCATGGGTAAGATCGCCGCTTTCATGCGCAATACGGACACTGATCTCTACATTTACCATGACGGAGTTGTGGAAAAGTTCCGCCGTAATATGTCTTTCCCCAACAGAATCCATTGGTGATCTCGTGTGTGTGTGTGTGTGTGTGTGTGTGTGTGTGTGTGTGTGTGTGTGTGTGTGTGTGTGTGTGTGTGTGTGTGTGCGCGCAATACGGACACTGATCTCTACATTTACCATGACGGAGTTGTGGAAAAGTTCCGCCGTAATATGTCTTTCCCCAATAGAATCCATTGGTGATCTCGTGTGTGTGTGTGTGTGTGTGTGTGTGTGTGTGTGTGTGTGTGTGTGTGTGTGTGTGTGTGTGTGTGTTATTGATGGACAGTTTATACATTGTTATTTTGTTTCCTACTGTTGTTCATTTGTTCAACACTGTCATTTTGTCAGTTATGAAAGATGTGCATTTTGTAATATAACTTGAACATGACTATGTTTGATTGTAATTATATTGTAATTATTGATATTCCTTCGTTGTTGCCCAGCATTGTGTGAATAAACTTGTCATAATTCCTGTCTTGTATGCTGCATGTGTTTTGATGGTGTACGCATGTTTGACCCGTTTGTGCAGGACAGAACCTGAAGGAAGAAAAATCTGCAATCGCAAACATTTCAGAAAACAAAGAAAGCGGTGTGTGCGCGAATGTCTGGTGTTTATTTGTTTGTTGTTATCGTGGGTTTTTTGTTTGTTTGTTTGGTTGGTTGTTTTTGGGTGGGTTTTTTTTTGTGTGTGTGTGTGTTTTTTTTGTGTTTTTTTTGGTTTGTTTTTTTCATTTTTGGCTCACTTGTGTAACAAAGTGAGTCTATGTAATAACCCTCCGTCGTCTGTCTGTGTGTGTGTCTGTGTGTCCGCAGTAAACCTTAACATTGGCCTTTTCTCAGAATCTACAAATAGCAGAGACACCAAAATTAATCTGCTGATAGACAGCCATAAGACCTTTCAAAATATACATGTACCATAATTATTGACCTTGACCCAAGGTCAAGGTCACTAAAGCTGTCTGTTTGGAAAGTTTACATTGGCATTTTCTCAGAATCTAGAAAAGCCAGATACATCAAACTTTGCATGATGATGGACATTGACAATGCCTTTACCGGCCTGTCTATATTTAGTGACTTTGAGTCAAGGTCAAGGCCATGCAAGTTGTTTTGCGGAAAGCCTGATGAAACCTTAACATTGGCATTTTCTCAGAAACAATGAACAGCAGATGCACCAAACTTGACACGCTGGTAGTCAGCCGTAAAACCTTTCAAAAAATACCATAGTGATTGACCTTGACCCAAGGTCAAGGTCACTAAAGCTGTCTGTTTGGAAATTTTACATTGGCATTTTCTCAGAGTCTAAAAAAGCCAGAGACATCAAACTCTACATGGTGATGGACATTGACAACATCTTTACTGACATACCTGTACTTTTAAAGGCCATGCAAGCTGTTTTGCGAAAAACCTTCCAAAACCTTAACATTTGCATTTTCACAGAAAAAATGAACATCAGAGACACCAAACTCGGCACGCTGATAGACAACCATAAGACCTTTCAAATCATACCATAACGATTGACCTTGACGCAAGGTCAAGGTTACTAAAGGTGTCTGTTAGGAAATTTTACATTGGCAATTTTTAAGAATCTAGGAAAGCCAGAGACATCAAACTTTGCAAGATGATAGACATTGACAACACCTTCACTGACATACCTGTATTCAGTGACTTTGAATCAAGGTCAAGGCCACACAAGCAGTTTTGCGAAAAACCTTCGAAAACCTTAACATTTGCAATCTCTCAGAAACAATAAACAGCAGTAGCACCAAACCTGGCTTGCTGATAAACAGTAGTAAGACCTTTCAAGAAATACCATTTTGAATAACCTTGACTGAAGGTCAAGGTCATCAATAGCTGTCGCATTGGAAATTAAAATTGCCGTTTTCTCAGAATGTAGGGGAACCAGAGGTATCAAACTTTGCATGATGATAGACATTGACAAAACCTGTACTGGCATGCTTGTATTTAATTTCATTGAGTCAAGGCCATTCAACATGTTTTGCGGAGACTTTAACGTTAGCATTTTCTTGGAAACAACAAACAGCAGATGCACCAAACAAGGCACAATGATAGACAGCAATGAGACCTATGCACACTTACCCATTCGAATGACCTTGGCTCAAGGTCAAGGTCATTACAGCTGTCTGTTGTGAAATTTTACATTACCACTTGTACAGAAACTACAAAAACTAGAGCTGTCAAACTTGGCATAATGATAATTACTGATAAGCTCTTCACTTACAGATCTCATTTGAATGACCTTGACCTAAGGTCAAGGTCATAGAAGCTGTCCTGGGAAAACTGTTATTTCGCCTTTTGCCGTTTTCTTATGAACTATGAACACAAGAGACACCCTACTTCAGGATAGCTAGTGATAGGAGCTTTACAAACATGCTCTTTTGAATGACCTTGACCCATCTCACAAGTGAGCCAAGGAAGCTTTGCTCCTCTAGTGTTTGTTGTTGTCATAAGTGTGTGGTTTGTCATTTTATTGTCATCGTCCATTGGCCGGCTGCACCAAGGGAGACTGGCTAATGACAATAATGTAGGAGCATACATGTATAAGCATTCAACTTTGGCATGTATACCGTGGACTCACGCATTACGAGTTAGGGATAGGCTTATAGCTAATGCCAGACGAGAAGCGGACTGAAACAAATTCTATGATATGACTGCAGTGGCAGTTAGGTATCCTCTTATTCTCGGTTGGTATCATTATGCCTGCACACACCGGGCACACACACACACACACACACACACACACACACACACACACACACACGCTTGTTATTAAGTACTCGAGCCCAACAATGAGAAACCAAATCGCCTTAAAGGTGGTTACGCACGGCCTTGTCACTTCCATTATATCCTGGATCCTTACTACTGGAGCGCATTAAAACAGTAGCGAATCAGTCAAGCGGCGCGCCCACACTTTACCGGCAGTGACGGTGTCAGTTATACAGACCAAGGCCCCCCTAGGTATGTTCTCCATTCTTTTCGGGACCAGTGGACTACGAACGGTGTTCTACACAAACGCACTATTAACAATAAGTCGGCATAAATGTACCTACCGGCAGTATTTTTCTTCCTACTGCTAATGTCTGGGGAATTTGATTAATCGATAAGCAGTGATCGTTACATAACGACTTCTAACGTCCAGGAAACACTGATCTACTATAATTATCGTCCTCGCAAAATCTCGCGTCCTACCCCTAGTATACGTATGCAAAGCATCTTGTCAGTTAATTGTAAGCATGGTGGATGCCCTTTAATTGACAGGTAGCCAGTATCTGATTAACATGTATGTATCTGACAAAGAGATCTGACGGTTAAAAAAGCGTGCGCTGCGTGGGGTTGCCAAGGAAGAATCGTTTTAGTCAGTGGGCGTACATACAGGGGTCTGGGCCACATGTGAATTGATTAACAGACAAAACAACTTTCAACTTTTAAAGAAATAATTTACAGCTGATTTCTTGAATCTTGTCTTGCAATAGTACAGGCGAGATGGACCTTTCCTCAGCTAGACAGACTTCTGAAATGAATATGCCAACAGGATTAAAAAGGATTCAGTGATTAACTGACCGGTTCAATCAGTTGATTTCCTTTTAAACCGGCACCACACACAGGTACAGACGAAGTTTAGTCAGTTCAAAGATTACGGTTTGAAAGCTTATGATAATATGGAAATAGACTGCCAGTAGGTACCACCCTCATTGTCTGTTATCTACGTTCTGTAAGTCCCATTATACACTGCAGACTGTAAGGCTTTAATCTACCCCTTGACCTTACCATGTGCCCGAACTGTCTTCAACACACTGCTAATTAACAGTGCCTCAGCCAACAGGGCGTGCGGCAGACCACGCCGCGTGGATTTCACAAAAGTAGCTCAGTGTGTGTGAAGCGGAACTATGGTGAGTCTTTTTGTCTCAGTTCCGTTTTGTTTCACTCATTATTTTCCTAATAGTCTCAACGACAGTTTTCTTCTCTGATACGAATAGTGTCCCTTGTGCGGTTTTCCTTTGTCAGTTTGTCGAGTGGGGATTTCGAACAAGAAATCTAACAAAGGGTGGGTGTTTGAGGGTTTAACGTTCTGTTCCACTACATGGGGTGATATCAAAGACGGGGCAACGATGAAAAAGCCAGCACAAATATTTGGCCCCAGCCGGGATCGAACGCACGACCCGAGCATTAGAAGTCCAACGCTCTACCATTCGGCCACCCCGGCCTAACAACGGAATTTGATGTTATCCTAGTGTGTCAGTGCATGTGTGTTATCCTAGCATAGTCATCAACATTTCTTTCTCAGGAAAGTGTGTGTGTGTGTGTGTGTGTGTGTGTGTGTGTGTGTGTGTGTGTGTGTGTGTGTGTGTGTGTGTGTGTGTGTGTGTGTGTACTTCAACACGTCGGGAAAGCGATGTGAGTGTGAACCATATCCAGCACTGGGATGGCCGCTTGGCCAAACAGCTTAACTCCCTAGCGTACTGTTTCTCCTTGATTACGGAGATCAGTGATAATAAGCATGTGCCCTATTCAAACAAGAAGTATAAACAGGCTAGCGTAGGTAAGCAATGGTGTAATAGCTGGGTTCAGTTCCTTCCATAACTGGCTTTAGACTGGCTTGCCTGTCCATGGACACTGACAGGCGTTTCTGGAGGGTTCTGTCCTTTGTTTCAAGAGTTACCTGCCTCGCCCCGTGCCTGTATTACAATGAAACCACTCAGCTAGTGTTCGTTCATTCAGAGAACCTGAAACTGCGCTGGCATAATTATATTGTGTGTGTGTGTGTGTGTGTGTGTGTGTGTGTGTGTGTGTGTGTGTGTGTGTGTGTGTGTGTGTGTTGTTGTTGTTGTTGTTGTTGTTGTTGTTGTCGAAGTTATTGTTCTCCTCTTTGTCTAGATTTAAGGATTGCTGTTACATGTATGGTAAAGTGAGTGAGTTTGAGGTTTAACGCTGCGCAAGTCACAAAGACTACATGGCGGCTAATTAGTGTGTCTGCATTACGTGAAAAAAAAACAACAATGTAACGTTGGACAAAGGATGCAAACTGGTCTACGGGGCAATATAAACCTAGGACATACAGAAGACGCTATATGGTAACCAACATTTCAGTTTGATTTAGTAAGGTTGGCTCTTTTTGCACACCGTTAAATGAATTGCGCAAATCATCCAATGGGCAGGACTTTAAAAAGGTGTGTAAGGTAGACCCTCACACGCAAAATAAACTTGACAAATTTGTTTTCTGGAACTTCATGTATGCAAGAAAACAGTCACAAGTTCACATTTTTTTTTTTTTTTTTTTTTGCATAGTAAGTCACAAGACGCTAAAGAAGGGTATGGTAAGTCACAAGACGCTAAAGAAGGGTATGGTAAGTCACAAGACGCTAAAGAAGGGTATGGTAAGTGAGACTTCCCTATTACACCCAGACACGTGACGCACGACCTAATACTGTAATAGATCAATTTTACGACATTTGCGGTTTCCGGCTGAGTCTAAAGGGATTAGAAAAAAAATGTATGACAATGAAGGCAATTTAAGCGCCTTTCGAAAAAAAAAAAAAAAAAAAAAAGGTGTTCTGACTGTTTTCATTTGTGGCAATGCCACGCTTGGATGAACTTGAGCGGAATCGCAAAATTTTCAGTGGACAATTTTATTTTTGGCACTGCACGCAAGGAATTGGCCAAAGGGCACCCTGACACTTCCCCAAACAAACTGTTATGCATGACTAGACACGAACAACGGGACACTAGTAATCCCCACACAGACGACTGATGCGATTACACTCGAAACTCTAAATGAGCGAAGATACACACCGAGTACACGTCCTTATTCCGTAGTACTAAGAAACGGACAATCGCATGCACTTCAAAAAAGTAAATAGGCTGGATCCCTGAAAAGGCCAGACCTCTAGCTAAGTAGCTAAAAACGGCTTGAACAATCATGACTACATAAGTTTAAAAAAAATAAAAATAAAAAACAAGTATGCACATAATTTCGGGCATGAAACATTGAAAAGTACAGAGAAAAGATCTGTCAACCAGACTATACTAAAGGGAACTTACATAGATGATGATGATGATGATGATGATGATGATGATGGCCCCGCCATCGAGGTGACTGGGGGCAGCTTTAACTAAAAACATACCATTGCTTAGTGTCTGCATCCCTCCCACTGACTACAAGATAAATGTTTGATTTTATATAATATTTATACAAACTGAGTTTGTAGTTTTGTAAAACGGTTGACGTCAGTGTTTGTGGTGAAAATAAATATTAAGCGTGTTCAAAGCTGTTACAGTTTGCAATCATCGACTTTATCTGCATTCAAATGAGAAATCCTCCTTTAGCACCCCACCTTAGGAGAATTCGGATAATTCGCAGTGCTTCTGGCGAACTACGAAATATCCGATTTTCTCTTCAATCATAGTTCAGATAAATCGTAGTAAATTGGCTGTCCATTGCGTCTGCGAATTAAGCGGATTTTACTGTAATTCATGCAGCTGACAGAACAGTGGAACTGTAACCAAACAAGCCCAGATAACTTATGACTGTGTCACTTTATCTTTTTAAAAAAAATGCTTTGATACGACGGACGAAACAGAATGCAGCGCTTTATCAAAGAAATAATGATTCAGGAAGAAAATTTGTGTGGTTTCTATTCGGACCTTCTGTCGAGCTGCCGACTGTGTGGAACACCGTCAGAAGCGGCTTTTCCTAAGACGGATTATTAATCCGTAACCTAAACACTATAACTTTACAGCTCTATTGTCAAGGCTGACCGGTCACAAAAACTCCTTTCTGTCGCAACAATGCTTTGGTACTTACACCAGGCTTCTCGTGGACCTTGTGGGGCGACTGTTTCTTTGGCAGAAAAGTCCTGCCGAATCATCTAGTATGGTCCTGTAAACAAACTTGTCACACAGACCACACACAATATTTGCGTTACGCATTACTGGTCCATTTTAAACGTATCGCACGGTGCTTGGTTTAAGGGAATGGAACAAAAAGTAAGCCAGCAAGAAGATTCGCCGGCAGTACGAAAACTTGCTTGGATGTCCTCGGTAAGATCACTGTCAATATCATAGATTGCAATAATCAGTAATCTGTGTACCAAGTATTACCACGCACAAGTCGTGGATAAAGTTTGTAGTATACTAAATTGCCTCTTTTCCATCCGGGATTAATGGTTACGCTGACGAAGGCAGAAGCTTCTTTTACTGACCAGTGTGGCCCGTCCCGCCACATTTCTGGACGAGAGAGTTGCCCAAGTTTACTGAAACTCAGTTATAGTTTATAATCAAGCTTGTTTCATTTGCAGGCCTTTGTAGAAGGGCTGACGCAAGCTGAAGCTGAAGGTAAGGAAAACTCTGTGAACTAGGGATTAAAGAACCGGTAAGACTGTGAGGCCTAGCAATACTGTGACCATGTGATATAAATTCGGATGAGACCGGTGGCAGGCTGGCTGTATCGTAAAGCATGTTGTATTATGTCATACGCTTGCAGACAGCTGGGTTAATCCAGTCCATTTGACTGCGGCTTTTCACTCAAGTCTATACAGTTTGTAGATAAGAACTAGCAGTTGGGTGCTCCAACTTCAAAGCGATCACGTGCTCGTGTGAAAGTCTTTGCTGAATTTAACCTTGGCCGGTTTTAAACATTGACGTCTAAAGGATTTCCTGCCACCGTGACTGCGTGTTTACTTTTACTGTTTATTGATTATTGAAACTATGCTATTTTAGGGCTGCTGTGAGAGATGTTTCTGGTCTGTGCTCAAATTTTGTGAAACGGTGAAATCATACGGTCAGGTTATCCAGTCAAATGGCTTACCAATGATATCCTTTGAGATAATATTTTTATGTCCACCGTGGCGTCCTCAATAACTAAAGCGATAGATCTACTTTGTAAAGCCAACGACGATGATAATGAACGACGATGACAACGCAGACTGTGACGACAATTACGACGACGACTGTACTGATGATGATGATGATGGCAGAGCTTCGTGACGCGTTCAGCCTATTCGATAAGAATGGTGATAACCAGATCAGCAAGGACGAGCTTGGCAATGTGATGCGGGCGTTGGGTCAGAACCCCACAAAGAAACAGGTGGAGGACATGATGGCTGAAGCCGACACAGACGGTAAGCGTTATATACTGGCTTTTCTTTAAAATTATTGACATTTTTTTTCAGTCGCAAAGAAGTACAAGTTGGTTGGTTGTGGGTTTTAACGTCTTCTTCCACTCCATTAGGGCGATATTACCGACGGGGCGACGATGAAAAAGCCAGCACAAACATTTGGCCCCAGCCGGAGCACGAAAAGCCCTATGCTCTAACAAGTAGACGACCCCGGCTTGACCGGCACAAAGACTGAAGTACAACAGTCAGCTGTCCTTACGTCCCTATTGTTTATACCTTTAAAACTGAAAAGTCGACCAGAGCCGATGAACACGATGAAAGTAAAACAAATATTAGGCCACTCGATACTTGAGATCAGCCTCTAGTTCTGCTCCCAGCTCTCGGTCTGAGCCGGCGCAACTGATGACTGAATTTTCAAGAAATCTGAACTGCAGACTTCAGTCTAGTCGTGCTTTTGTACGTTCTAGATTCTGGCTACCTGTGTTACGATGAATACGTGCAGATCATCAACAAGCACATGACGCCCGTGCAGGACGTGAAGATACAGCTTGAGCAGGTCAGTTTCCCTTGTACAACGGAAGAGAGAGAGAGAAGGGGGGGGGGGGGGGGTAGGGGCGGAGAGGCGGCGGAGACTGAGGGGACTAAGAACGCCGCGCTGGTTTGGTTCAAATTTCAAGAAAGGTATATCAAACTGACGTGGTCTAAAGTGTTGGTTACAGGTTTGCTACGGTTTCTGGGTAGTCAGTGTACTGCAGCCGGCTTGTCGGAGAGGAGTTGGGTCGTAACAACGTCTGTTTTCATGTCTGCATGAATAGCTCAATGATGATCATGGTTGCATTTAATTATTGTGGAAGTCCTGTGCAAATACAAAACAGTATACAGTGGACGCCGGATATAAGCAACTCGGATATAAGAAAACTCGGTTATTGCCAACGAATTTTTTTCCCCCGGCCAAACTCTTCTTTATTATGTATTACAAAAACTCGGATACAAGAAACTCGCTTATAAGAAAACTCGGTTTTAGGAAAGCAAATTTCTTGTCCCGCTTGATACAAAAACTCGGATATAAGAAACCGAAAGTACATTTCCAAGAAAATTTCACTCATTGTAAGAAACCGAAAGTACATTTCCAAGAAAATTTCACTCATTCTAAGAAAACAGGTCAGGTCTGACGTCACTTAGGACAGGCACATGATGGCGCATGATTTTCTTTTCTTGAATTGGTTCTTTACCATTGTGTTCCGTGCAAAATCGAATGTTGGCAAGTAGAAAAAATACGAGATGCATTTTTGTTGTTCTATTGTTATATGTTGTTTTTATTATTATTTTGTTTTTTTGCCTGATTGGGAGCTCAGTCTCTCTCTCTCTCTCTCTCTCTCTCTCTCTCCCTCTCTCTCTCTCTCTCTGTATGTCTGTCTCTGTCTACAGGGCTCGCGTTAAGGAGAACTAGAGGAGCAAAGCTTCCTTGGCTCACTTGTGAGATGGGTCAAGGTCATTCAAAAGAGTATGTTTGTAAAGCTCCTATCACTAGCTAACCTAAAGTAGGGTGTCTCTTGTGTTCATAGTTCTTAAGAAAACGGCAAATGGCGAAATAACAGTTTTCCCAGGACAGCTTCTATGACCTTGACCTTAGGTCAAGGTCATTCAAATGAGATCTGTAAGTGAAGAGCTTATCAGTAATTATCATTATGCCACGTTTGACAGCTCTAGTTTTTGTAGTTTCTGTACAAGTGGTAATGTAAAATTTCACAACAGACAGCTGTAATGACCTTGACCTTGAGCCAAGGTCATTCGAATGGGTATGTGTGCATAGGTCTCATTGCTGTCTATCATTGTGCCTTGTTTGGTGCATCTGCTGTTTGTTGTTTCCAAGAAAATGCTAATGTTAAAGTCTCCGCAAAACATGTTGAATGGCCTTGACCTTGACTCAAGGAAATTGAATACAAGCATGCCAGTACAGGTTTTGTCAATGTCTATCATCATGCAAAGTTTGTTTGATGCCTCTGGTTCCCCTACATTCTGAGAAAACGGCAATTTTAATTTCCAATGCGACAGCTATTGATGACCTTGACCTTTAGTCAAGGTTATTCAAAATGGTATTTCTTGAAAGGTTTTACTACTGTTTATCAGCAAGCCAGGTTTGGAGCTACTGCTGTTTACTGTTTCTGAGAGACTGCAAATGTTAAGGTTTTCGAAGGTTTTCCGCAAAACTGCTTGTGTGGCCTTGACCTTGATTCAAAGTCACTGAATACAGGTATGTCAGTGAAGGTGTTGTCAGTGTCTATCATCTTGCAAAGTTTGATGTCTCTGGCTTTCCTAGATTCTTAAAAATTGCCAATGTAAAAATTCCTAACAGACAGCTTTAGTGACCTTGACCTTGCGTCAAGGTCAATCGTTATGAGATGATTTGAAAGGTCTTATGGTTGTCTATCAGCGTGCCGAGTTTGGTGTCTCTGATGTTCATTGTTTCTGAGAAAATGCCAATGTTAAGGTTTCGGAAGGTTTTCCGCAAAACAGCTTGCATGGCCTTGACCTTGATTCAAAGTCACTAAGTACAGGTATGTCAGTAAAGGTGTTGTCATTGTCCATCACCATGCAGAGTTTGATGTCTCTGGCTTTTTTAGAATCTGAGAAAATGCCAATGTAAAATTTCCAAACAGACAGCTTTAGTGACCTTGACCTTGGGTCAAGGTCAATCACTATGGTATTTTTTGAAAGGTTTTACGGCTGACTACCAGCGTGTCAAGTTTGGTGCATCTGCTGTTCATTGTTTCTGAGAAAATGCCAATGTTAAGGTTTCATCAGGCTTTCCGCAAAACAACTTGCATGGCCTTGACCTTGACTCAAAGTCACTAAATATAGACAGGCCGGTAAAGGTATTGTCAATGTCCATCATCATGCAAAGTTTGATGTATCTGGCTTTTCTAGATTCTGAGAAAATGCCAATGTAAACTTTCCAAACAGACAGCTTTAGTGACCTTGACCTTGGGTCAAGGTCAATAATTATGGTATATTTTGAAAGGTCTTATGGCTGTCTATCAGCAGATTAATTTTGGTGTCTCTGCTGTTTGTAGATTCTGAGAAAAGGCCAATGTTAAGGTTTACTGCGGACACACAGACACACAGACACACACACAGACAGACGACGGAGGGTTATTACATAGACTCACTTTGTTACACAAGTGAGCCAATAAAACTATCAGTATTAGACTAACTGTTGATCAATTCCTTTCTTTGACAATATACGTGGTCCATCTTTCCTCCATCCCCCTTCCCCCTTCCCCCTCCCAACAGAAAAAAAAGCTAATTTGCAGCTTTTTTCAGCCAAATTAGATACGGAAAGCATCGCATATCATACTCTAATGGGACGAGTGTTTTATAGATCAAAAGTTGATACATAATGCACTTTTAATATATCCTATAAATACAAGGGAATTCTCTCTCTCTCTCTCTCTCTCTCTCTCCCCTTAGTTCTTTTTTGTTTGTTTGTTTGGTTGGTTGGTTGGTTGGTTTGGTTGTTGTTTTTTCTTCTTTTTGTTTTGTTTTTTCTTACTACATGACCGCCAGCGCTACAGTTGGGAAGCAAAAACAGTATTTTCATGTTCAAACAAAAAAATCTGACATTGAAGGACACAAGCGCACTGGTGTATATTAACTCTACACATATATATTCTGTGCAGGTCTTTAAGAGAAACCAGATATTTCTTAATTTAATGCAAAACATACACGAACTGAGAAAAAAGAAATGTTTTAAACCTTTTTTTCACTGAACTCGGTTATAAGAAATATTTTTCAAAATACTTTCTTATATCCGACTTTCAGATATAAGAAAACTCGGATATAAGAAACCAAAAAATTCACCCCCCTCGAGTTTCTTATAACCGGCGTATACTGTATCTGGTTATTGTGCAATCGACTGTAAATTCACTGTTTGTTGTCCACTTCAGGCTTTCTTAGTATTTGACCGAGACAAGAGCGGCTATCTGAACCTGGAAGAGTTGCGGGAAGTTCTCTGCAGCATGGGGGAGCCACTGACCTACAAGGAAGCCCAGCAAGTGCTTGACGCTGTCGACGTCAACCACGACGGCAAAGTATCTAGGTCAGGTGGGTACATGTTTGTTCACAGGACAAGGCTTGCCAGTGCTTGCGGACTGTGCCTCACTGGTATACGTGATGTGCACAGGACACAACAAGGTAAACAGGTCTTGTTTGTTGGGTTTCGGAAGATCAGTCTGTGTGGTAAGGACAGACATGCTGTCTCCTACGTCTGGTTACATGGATGCTGTCTACAAAGTCAGTTTACTTAAACTGAGGTGTTTTTGTTTGTTGCAGAATTTGTGGAATTCCTATGTACAAGAATCTGAGAGACCTTACAAACAGCGAGTCTCAACATTATGCTGGTGTCATCGTGATCAACTGCAGCAAATGGATCTGACAAGAATCTGATGTACAAAAACATTGCAGAAAACTGTTCACCGAATACGTGAACTTTGTGCCCTCGAAACTGTAAAATAAAGCAAGTTGTACAGTCAGAGGCTTAATGTGTATCTGTGTTGGTAGTACAGTGAAAGCAAGCAGGCAAGTGTGTTAATATACAGGTGCAAGAGTATCTTTTTGCCCCCCCCCCCCCCCCTGGAAAATCAGGTGACTATGGCAAGAGGGGGGGCAAAACCATGGTCTTGCCCCCCCCCCCTTCCCCTACCCCCCCTCCCCCTACCCCGCTTCCTGTTCTCTCCCTCATCCCACCCAACAGAGAACTCAGTTTAGCCGTTGAATGAAATATCAAAACGACTTTGCAGAAAGTCATCTGATAATCACTCTCCCCCCCCCCCCCCCCCCCTCCGCTTTTCAGTTTCTTTGGGCAACGTCCTACCTTTCACTGGCTTGCTGCTTCGGAAAGGTTTTTGTCTGTGCACCATCTGAACGCCGCCGCCCCCCCCCCCCCCCCCCAACGTTCTTCCTTTCACTGGCTCTGGCGTTTCCCCCTTCTGAGATTCTGCCCCCCCCTCCCCCCAACATCTTCCGGCGCCCCTGAGGTGTGTATCAATGGCTTGAGTTATGAGCGGCTGTCCACCAGGAGAAGTAGCAGGGTTGTCCTGCCTGATTTCTTTCATCTTACAGGCCACAAAGATGCACAACTGCTTGCAGCGTTGGAATGGTGCACAGGGGCGCCAGAACCGGGGAGGCAGGGGGGGGGGAGCTGCCCCCCCCCCCCCCCCCGTACCCAAGGAGGGGGAGCAAGAGTATCTTTTTGCCCCCCCCCCCCCCCTGGAAAATCAGGTGACTATGGCAAGAGGGTGGGGGGGGGGGGGCAAAGCCATGGTCTTGCCCCCCCTTCCCCTACCCTCCCTCCCCCTACCCCTCTTCCTGCTCTCTCCCTCATCCCACCCAACAAAGAACTCAGTTCAGCCGTTGCATGAAATACCAAAACGACTTGGCAGAAAGTCGTCTGACGTCCTACCTTTCAGTGGCTCCCTGGTTCGTAAAGGGTCTGCGCAGCATCTGCACCCTCCCGCTTTTCACTTTCTTCGGGCAACGTCTTACCTTTCACTGGCTCACTGGTTCGGAAAGGTTTTTGTGTGTGCAGCATCTGAACGCCGCCCCCCCCCCCCCCCCCCCCCCCCCGCTTTTCACTTTCTCCGGGCAACGTCCTTCTTTTCACTGGCTCTGGCGCTTCCCCCCTCTGAGATTCTGCCCCCCCCCCCCCCTCCCCCCAACATCTTTCGGCGCCCCTGGTGCATCACTTCATCAGTATCAGAATTTTGTATTTGTCATACCCTCTTCCCTTGCCTCACTCCCTTTCAGTTCGTTTGTGTCGCACCAGAGGTATCTACCACTATCACAGGTCATTGTGTTACACAACGAAATCATCACATTAACATTTCTGATGTACATGTGATGTGATGTGGTGGTCAGCATTTGTTTCAAGTTTTACCATTGTCAACCATTTTATGATATAAAAGTGCATTGATAAACTCACTGTTGTGAGATCAGCGGTAGCAAAAGGTTTCAAGCTGAGAGACTCCAAAATCATCACCAATGCAAATCAGTATGTGGTGTTGCATTCAGCATCAAGATCAGGAATCATGCGGAACTCTCTTTAGATGTGGGCACTGTATCCAGCTGCCAGGGTCTGGGTGAACAGACGGTGCAAGACTTTTCCGTTAGTGGGTTGATGGCATACAAACTGTGTCATCAAGACTGCTTATTTAACTTGCTCATTGATAGGCTATGGATAGTGCAGATTAATTAGATAATTGCATATTCCCGGGAACAAGACGCCCAAAAGCCAAAACTTGTTACAGTTTTGCTAATGCCTGACTTTGTTCTGGTGATTTTGATGTGTTTATGTATGTGACTGACGTAAAAGATTTTGTGTGTGTCTGTGTAGGTGCGCGCGCATGTGTGTGTGTGTGTGAAATCAAAACATGACAGTTATGTGTATCTGAGAAAGTACGAGGCAGGTAAGATGTGCTTGTTACAATTCTACAGGAATTCACACACACACAAAAAAACAGAACAAAACAGCAACAACAAAAACAACAGAACCTTGTTTCACAAACGACAACCGCAAACACACACTTGTAATAGATGAAACAAAAAGGTTTATTCTTAAATACATAAGATAAGATAGATTTATTGCTTCTTAGTTACAATTAAGAAGAATTTGCTTTAACACATGCATATAAATTTACAGATTAAACAACAAGCAGACCCACAGAACCCCAGATATGTCTCAGACTTATATTCCCTGGAGGGAATACCCCTGCATGTAAGTCCTCTGAGTAGTACAGTATTTCTTGTATTGCACAAATACTTTCAGATGTAAAGAAGCAATTTTGCATAAAATAACAAGCACAACAGTCAGTAGCAGTATTGCCAGTTAGAATCTACAGCATCTGTATGCATATCTTTGTGTCTGATGTGGCAGTTTTCCTTTTGCATATGTTTTTCTCAGTCAAGACAAAACTAAAACCAAGGACAAACCAACAAACAAAAACAACACACACATGAACACGCACGCACATATACACATGAAACAGAGTATGAAGGAAACACTGTACTTTCACTGCTTCATTGTCATGCTCTACGACATCATAAGCAGATCAAGAGATTGATATGTGCACAGATGAGAAGTATATTCCATACCATACCCCCCACCCACCGCCAACCCCCCGCCCCCTACACATACACACATAACGCAGTTAAAAGTAAACTTTGCCAAATGATTGATAACTTAACAACCAGACGTTGCCATCACATGACAGATTGACAAAACAAGCAGCTAGGCCAGCCTAACATCCAAAGACACATGAACATTTATAACATCACAATGTAAAACATACTGAACATGCCTTTAGTCTACAACACATGATGAGGTACCGGCTATGCTTTGCAGTGTACATGCACGAATGTGGCTCACGTCTAAAAGTAATCATGTGGCACGCTAAGCTCACAACAAACTCAGTGATAATACATGTCCGGTGTTGTTTACATTACACATTCACTACCAGATTCTATACTGATCGGGTTTCTCAGTTACTTTGACCGCTACAGTACAAGAAATTGTCCTTACAGAAGGGATACATCCAATGAATCAACTGTCCATATTTCCAGGATCTCTCTCTCTCTCTCTCTCTCTCTCACACACACACACACACACACACGTGTTGGGAATTTGATGCAAATGGAATGATCATTAAAATTTCCAAGTGCAAAAACATGGCAGCTAGGTTACTCAGTCAAAAAGAGTGGGTGTTTAGGAGTTTTACGTGCTTTTCCACCACATATAGGTGATATCAAAGACAGGGCAACGAGAAAAAGGCCAGCGCAAATATGTGGCCCCAGCCGGGACTCCAACTCACGACCCGAGCATTGGGACTCCAACACTCTACCATTTAGCTATCCCGGCTCCCCACTGAGTCAAAAACCAGCTTGGTCAATTTGGCATGAGATCGTAGCCAAGAAGAGATTCAGAAATAGAATCACACAGAGAAAGAAGCTTGAACGGTGGATTCTGGCTGATTTCAACTGCATGTGGAATGGAATCTGTGATCCAGAACGTCTCAAACTTTGGGGTGCAGTCCACAAAATTTTTCCATGACTGTTTTGGAAAAACCGGGTGTGTGACATAGGCACTGATGGATGTGGCTCCCCCTGCTACCAGCACCTGCAACAACACAAAGTGTTGTTCATTTCTAAGCATGTCCTTTCTGAGGAAAGTTGCCTCCATTTCATATGTAGGAGAAAAAAACGCATGATTGTATACACTCCACTCCTGTACATCATGAAAAAATGTCCACACAATCCACAATCATTGCTTATGGGACTGTCTGTGTGCGCATGCACGCGCGCCCACACACACACACACACACACACGTCCTACAGATTCTCCTTAGCATGCTTGAAAAAATTCTCCAATAACCACATACCTTGGCACACTCCCGCAATGTACCTCCAGTCTGAACCAAATCATCAATGATGATGACTTGTTTTCCAGATGGGTTACCTGCAGCAGAACAACACCTTGAATCATCTTACTGATGTTGAATTTTTAAGCAGTGAACGGATACTAAGGGTATACATGTAAACCATTTATTTGCACAAGCTGAAACCACGATGAACCAGCAGTTTGCTCAACATCTAGGTAGTGTTCATTTGCTTACAAGTTGCATATTCCACTTGATCTGTTTGCCAACACTTGTCTTTCTGTTCTTCTGTGTTCTTGTACATGATAGTCACAAGACATTTCTGCTACGCAGATAATGAAGTTTTACTTGAACTTGAGCTGGTGACCTGCGATTCTGCATTTTCATCTATCCCTAGTCACGGAAGACATGCAGTGGCAAACATACAGACACACACCGGCAGACACACACTCACAGGCAGCAAGACACACACACACACACACTCACAGGCAGCAAGACACACACACACACAGACTGCAAGAGCGCATACAACAGCAAGTATACCTTACGATCTGGATGCAGCTCATTCAAATCACCAGGCATGGAAAATATGTGCCGTTTTACTTCCTGAGATGACTCCTGCTGAGTCAACAGTTACAGACAAATCAGACAACAAACAGCACTACTCACCATCCTTGATGGTCACAATCTTTCTGTTTCCATCTCGTATTTTGGCACAGATGATTGTCAACTCCTCTGGGAAGTACTGATGGAAACGCTTGTAAGCACCATCATCTGGAAAGGCATAGGCCAGGGTTTCCTTGTTTGGAATTGATTCTATCTCTCTCCGCAGCAATGGAATGGCTGATTCAAGCCTTGAAAGATGGTATTACATGTACAAGAAAGTTAGGACACAAGTGCATAAGAATGTGGTCCTGGTAAAAAGTTGTCAACGTAAATCACTGGTGCAACCCTAACCCACCTCCCCCCACCCCAATCCCAAACTATATACGGCGTTTACTCTGGTGAAATACAATGACTGCCATGCAAATTTGACCTGTAACTTGAGAGTGAAGCTTATCATACACTACACCATTAATTATTTCGTCTTCTTACGGCTGAAGTAATGCTGAAGTAATATAGTACATGAATTTGTACAGTGATGTTCCAAGGGCTCGGGCATTGATCCTTGTCCTAAAGCCATGGGATCTTTCAGGGCAAATGTCAAAAGAAAGCTCCACTGTTGCAGTCCAGTGTTCCCCAGATTTCTACTCAACGTGGATAAAGCAAATTCACACCGACAGAAAACATCAGGTTTTATTCAGTAAAATGTGCAAATTTCTGTTTCCAACCATAATGCTATTTTTTCCTAAAGGGTGTGTGTGTGTGGGGGGGGGGGGGGGGGCACCTTTTTGTGTGTGTGTGTGTGTGTGTGTGTGTGTGTTTGGGAGTGGCTCTATGTGTCCAGATGGATGATTTTGTGTTGTCATGACAAAATGTCCTATTGCTTTTTGCTGTCTAGGACATTTTGTCCTATTGTACCTCCATCCTGGGAACATCACTGAACACATATATCGAGGGTTCGTGCCAGAACAAACTATCACTCTACGTTCTTTATCTGTATGGATAGTACCTTCTAGCAGCAAACCCTCAATACATAGTAAGCCCATGCTATTTATTCCAACACTTGAGACAAGTGAAACTGGTGGAGTTTACCGGGGAATGACGGAATCAGAGAAGTAAAACCTCTCCTGCAGAGCATGGATGTCATACAAAATGATTTGTGCTGGTCCCTTCGTGCTCAGGGGGATTGAGGACAGCAGCATGGCTAGGGTCTGTTATGAATAGAAAATACTGGTAACAAACAAACAAAAACAAGGACATTTCACAGGGCACAACATCACTGGAAAAATGTTTATCAAACTTCCATACATATAGTGTTCAGTTGTCAACAAAGCAAGATGAAGCGCATCATTATTTCAAAATGTCATGTCACCTTTCTCTCCTTCGATCGCCAGGTAAGTATTAATGTATACCTACATTCTCGCTGTCCTATCATTTCGGCAGTAAGAGCAGACCAATACCTTTGCAGTAGCGATCTGTCCCTCATGATCAATACGCTCCATGGTACCAGTAGGAAAATATGGCATAATGAAGTGGAATGATCTTGCCAGATATCTGGGGAAAAAAAAAAAAATCACCATTACAACTTACCTGCATTCCAGGAATTACATGTACTTCATTCACAATCATTAATCACCTTCCCAGTATAGTCATAATCAGGCGACTGAAGGTTTATGTCATCAGCTCTCTATGTTGGATATTCAACAGACGCTGGAAACGGAACATCTAAAAGGTTCAAAGGAACTTGTCTTACCTAGGAATTGCATAGATAATCGACAGCTGCTCAAAAATGATGGTGGGGTTGTGGAAGCTGCCAAGGAAGATCACTGGGGACAGATTACAAGAGTCATATATATCTATACATGCATTTGAATGCAGGTACATTAGTTTTGCAAGATGTGGTTTGAGCTGGGGGGGGGGGGGACAGCAAGGGCAGATCAGTGCATATAATTTATAAATACAATTTCTGTAATCAGTCATCACTCCTTCACATAAATCACACTTATCACGTTTCAAAGCATGAGAAAACAGCAGTAGATTGTCTCCCCTGGACTGTGTAAACTATGCTGTATCAAGTTTGGCGATAACTGAATCCGTGCTTCCTCAGTTGTAGCATAAAAATATTCAACAACAACAAAATCCACCATCCAATCACAGCCTATCAGCCAAATACAGCACTTCAAAACTGAAAAGACTAAATAAAATAAATGAGACAATTCAATTATACAGACATATATATATGCTCAAGTCAAACATGCTTGAGTCAAACTTCAGATAAGTTAAAGCAAAAACTTTCCCAGCCAAACGTGTTCTTTGTATGACTAAATTTTCCACAGATATGTTGAACAAGTAATCCAAAATGGGTCAGTCAAATTTTGGTTATGCAAAATTTGCATTTTTTGCTTCAGAGAAGTGGAAGTAGTCACTGGCACTGGAATATTTTTCTCCATCTGATGACTGGAATATTTTTCTCCATCTGATGGCTCGGCGCCAAACACAGCTTGCACGTAGATTTGACATTTTCTGTGTGGTTACAGGTTTGATACAGTTATGTGTCCCGTGGGCCTATAAAGCTAGATACTTTCAATGATGGAACACAAAATTGGCGAAACACACATATATGTATGCAAGAACAGAACTAGATGTCAGATCTGACTCTGTGCCCCTGATCTCTAGGTTTTCAGATTTCTGTTGCCAATGTTCAAAAGGTGATTTGCATGAAATGTGCGTGTGTGTGAGTGGGGGGGGGGGGGGGTGTCTTTGTGGTTGTTGTTGTTGTTGTTTTGGGAGGGGGGACCATTCAAAGGGGGAAGGGGCGTAAAACGTAAGGAATTCTACTTGATTCTGCTTGATAAAGGCCACATCACACTGCACAGCATTTGATGAGTAATACAATTGTCAGCAATTCTCATTAACTCTACTGTCAAGTCAAACACATACGTGTATATAATCTAAGTTTAAAAACCAACTAACAGACAGCTGCAGCAATAAACCAACAGTAAAGCACACTCCAACCCAACCATACAGGTACCGGTATACCCAATTAATGCTTACCATCTTTGCCAGCCATAGTTTTGACCTCCTCAATAAAAATATTGGGGAATCCATCATGGAAAGTTCGCCACTGTATGGTGTTACACAGTTCCACACGACGTCGGCCTTGTCCATCATGGCCCTGCCAAACAGAAAATCATATAAGTCTGATATCATGTCTGCCTGCACTTGCGTGCATACAAACCAATTCAGAACTTCAAGCACAACATTGCATGCAGATGGAACACGCATGTACAATTGTATCACTTTCAATGAACAGTACATGTGGAGATCGAAAGCAACCTTTCACAGTTTACAATTACACTATTTTCAGAAGGTACAGACCAGACAGGCAAACAATACCATCAAAATCAATAAACAAACCTGAAGGCCTATCTCTTCTACTACCTAGGTTAGCTGTAAATTAAATTCACTCTTATACACATCTACCTAAACAGAACTAGAAGCTTTCCCCCAAGCATGGTACCTTCATGCAATGCGCATCAATAACATGGTGCACTAGGCTACCAGCCGAGTACCTCAGTTAGGGTAGGTGATACACTTTCACACACATACACAAGCGTAGGAATGTACCACACTTGGCAGATAACCTTTCAGCCTACTTCCAAGTTAAAACACACAATACAATTAAAGCTTCTCTTCCAAAGACATAATTAAGCTGACTGCAAATATAAAACAACCTAATGAAAGTGCATCTTACAGCCACCACTTCCGATGAACAAACAAACGAAAAGACCTGTTTTCCTCAGACCGTCTACCATCTGTACGTTATATCGTTTGGAAAAAGCGCCTGCAGCGTTTACTGAGCATTCGGTAAAGCGAATGGTGGTACTGTATAGCGGTACTGCTGAAAGCCAAGGTGGTGACCGATAATGGTCAAACTCCTCGACCAGGACAGGTGTTATGAAAACAGAGTTTGAAACTGATATTTTCTTTTTGCTTACCCTCTTCTGTCCGTCACATTTAGTTGCAATCTCGGTGGCAAGTTTTTCCATGGACGGATGGAAATAGAGAAGGACAGTATCACCCAATGTGGGAGAGGACTGCCGCCGAAGACTCATGGCGTGAGCGAAAGTACAGGCGTATTGTTGAAAGTCGTAGTTACAGGACAGATGCACCCTTCTGGACAAACTGTGTGACAGTAAAGACTCGTAATATTTCTGAATATGCAGGACGAAGAAGACACATAGAGACAGCAGATAAGGGGTACGATGTTTGTTTACACCGTCGACGTAAAGCGGAAGTTTACAGAAGGTACCGGAGAAACATCTTGGACTGAATGACACAATTTTCTATGACGTCATCAGAATAGTTTCGGAATAATTGTGTGGGTTTGAGGATATGAGACAATTAGACAACCGTTTGGACACTTGGTCCATTCAAAACCACTGTACTGGGTTCCTCTGAAGGTTTTTAACTGCAGTGTCAGAGGTGATTCACTATGAAATATCTGTCCGCTAGCCGAGAGTCCGCCGAAAGTATTCTCGATATCTCAGTGGGTCCACAGTGCTTTCCTCCCTTGCAACGGTGACAGAAAGTAACTTGGTTTCTCATGTTTGTACCTCCATGAAAAAAAGCGTTTAATGCTTTCCTTATATATCAGGGCCCCTTTAGTGTGCAAGGGACTTGGCTGAATTTAAAAGCAAAGTGAATGTTCTCAAGCCATCACCAGTGCGACCCGCCATCTTGAATGACCAAAAATACAGTCTGCCAATAACTTCCTGTCTGAGCGAGGGAAGCTGTGTGAGACTTGTTTCGTGTGTTACAGGGCTGTACACGAAGCCAGATGACATGACAAACGTATCAGAATTTATTCGAGAAACATGGGAGGATTTCAAGTCACCAACGACTTCGACGTTCGCGTCGAAAATGACCCATTGCCGAAATACGATCGCGTATTTGGAGGAGGTAAGGATGCAATAGCTTATGACTGATGTAGCATGCATTGGAGCTGTTCACGTTAACTGAGCTACATACGCAACACATTAGACATTGGAGGTCTAGTGTCTTTTAAAAACAACAAGAACTAAAAAACCCCAATACTTTAGACTTAAAACATGAAGGCTTACTGTGGCCGTTACACTGTCGGCAACGTGTTCGGCCCTCTCTCTCCATGACCGCCTCCCACCACTGTCCAAAAAAATTGCCTTTTGTGGTTTATATAATTTTCAAATGGATTCTTAAATTTACGTTGGAACTTTCTCCTCAGCTTTTGAATTCTGTTTTGTCACAACACACACACACATGCATACAGAGGGAAAGACACGATCTGAGAAGAGGAACCAGTCCAGTACACTGCATCAAGTACGATCCAGAAACATCACAGGCCAATAATAAATTTAGCTTAACAGGAAAAAATTGTTGCCACAAGTGCTTGCTGCATGAAACTTGAAAGTGCATGAAATATGAATGTGTAGAGTGTTTATATGTTACCTTCATGATAATGCACTTTGTTATTTTAGTTTGGTAGGGCAGAGACATATATATATATATATAGTCTCTGGGTAGGGCTTGTAGCTCACAGTATAACTATAAAATAGTTATTTATTAAAATTAAGTCTGAATACGTTTGACATGCATACAACAGCGTGTTGAAAACTTTTCATCAAATGTGCGTAATCTGTGCATCAAAATCAATGACTAGGGTCACAGTATAGCATGTAAAACCATTGTGATTCTGGCCAGCGTGTATGTTCTAGTACTCTAGTAGTACATGTACTAGTACTAGTAGTGTTCCCCGTACTGAGCAGCCCACGTTATTTGGTTACGGACTGAGAACCAGTTAGACAGAGCTGATTGGTGGCCATTTTTAAAAGATTTGTCGAGTCCTAGTCTTTTCAGGAATGCACCGTCATAGGCTCAAAGAAAGTTGTATTTCTCCATTAGTAGAAGTGACAGTCACAATGACGGTCGTGATTGCCAATAGACCCAGACATACTGGTAGACCCAATCAGTATGTCAGACATGAATAAAGTGATCTGTGTCTCACTTTGTAATTCACACTGTGTGAAGTAAGGTGTTACGAATGCTACCTTTTGTCAGATGTTCATGGCTGGATATATATATATATACCATTCCACCATACTGATAGTGATACTTGTGTGCTAGTTACAATGACATGCTGACTATAGTTCATCCTACTGGACCATGCCTGGAAGGCGTACTTAATATGAAGGGTGGTGTGTGTAACATGCAACCATGCGTGTATGAGCCTGCGAGTGTGAGGTTCTTTGTTGTTATAGCTTTGTGTCAACTGGATTCATTAACATGGACTACTTTCTTCTTTTTTTTTAAATCTGCCATTTAATTAATTTTAATGGCATTTAGTAAAGGCTTTGGAAGTTTGAATCGGCCAGAGGAAGAAAATATGTCTCAATCAGGATCCAAGTATCAGTGTGCCAGTCAGTCACTGTATGTCATGGCTGCCATGGTACACATGCCAACATTAATAAATCATTCTAGCTGCTGGTTAGTCTAAATGGCTGTCATGCAGCACATAATCACTGAATTAATGAAGCTAACGGTTCTTGTAATTGTAGGCCATTGGGTGGTGTTGATATGTGCAGGTCTCACTACACAGTTAATGCTACAGGAAAATGTTTCACTGGCCTCCATGGCTTTAGGCGGGATTCCGATCCCTAGTTAATGGGAAGTGTGACTGTTGACCTTCCTGTGAGTGTGTGCATGACACCGTTTGGGCCTTAAGTGGATGGATTGCAGTCAAAGTTTTCCTCTACTGATAGCGCGAGCTGTTCAACAGCCGTAACATGGTCACTTGTTGATCAGACTTGTATGATTATGCGTAATTGGATCTCTTTACACGTTAAAGTGACACACATTGTAGTACGACACACCCAAGTTTCTTTGTGAACACTCCACAGTGTCTGTTGCCAGTGTTAAACTATCCTGATGTCAACAACAATCATAATTTTAAAAGGAACTGATTAAAATTGGAGTGAAGAATCATGATCATTATCAATATTATACCTGAACACACACACACACACACACACAGAGGAATTTAAATACACAACAGTGTTAATACTGTTATGCTTCACAGAGCAGAGTTCCAGATCGTCCATTTAGTGGCATAAAGGACATTATTTGCTATTTCACTTTGCAATTTCAGATAATCTAGTGAAACTGCTTTATCTAGAGGCTACAGTTGATCTGTGCCGTGTCAAAAGCATCCTCACAAATCACATTTTCAGAAGGGTCGGTGTAGGAGAAAATGATAGGATGTTTTTGTGACAAGTGATGTAGGAAGCAAATGGCCGTCAGTTAGGAGGCCTGGCAGAGACTAGCAAAACACAATCTTCTCCTGCAGCAATCGATGCTTGGAATGAAGCGTCTGGTGTAGAGACTAGAAGAGTAGTGTGGAACACGGTGGCTTGTGTCATGTCGTCTCTGCCGGTCGTGCTGGCATTGATCCTGTCTCTCCCGTCTCTCCCTCTCTCTCTCTCATTCTGCAAGACGGGCGGGCACTGCAGGAAATGGGAGCATTACGTTTTTACCAGACGCGTGGAAACTTTGTCACTGATGCCCCATTCTTCGTTTCCCATGCGCTCACGCACCCACAGCATGTTTGCACTGCATGAAAGACCAAAAATCCTACATGACGTTGAACACAATATGATTCGAAATGATGCACAGAGCAAGATAAACCTACATGTATGTGTAAGGCATACAGGAGATGCAGGACTTTCTAACTTCTAACTTTATTGAACTCCAAGTTACAAAAATGAAAAATATTACCAGCAAATATCAGAAAAGGAAACGCATAAAATTATTGGGGGGGGGGGTACATATAATCATTGGGAAACAGCTGAAGTAAAGCAGTGCCGAAATTATAATTTCAGGAGGTAGAAGTCACAAGGGCAAATCTAGGCTGCATACCACATGTAGAAGTATAACTGATGGGCTTGAGTGACTGGGATTTATCCTGAAATCATATCATAAAGCTCCATCTCAGATGGAGCTGCCCATGATATAGTGAGCAAGACATCCAGTTATGTGCTGGGCGGCCAGCAGTAACCGGCGTCAACTGAGCTGTCAGATGCTGGCCACATACTTTCCCTCAAGCTGCTAATTAGTCAGTCTACCATGACATCAACTCATGATCAGCTCCAGTGACCAAGGTCCATCGCCTTCAGTGCCCACTGGCCGTAGTCAGTTAGTGCCCCGTTCCGGACCACACTCAAACCTCTTTTCACACTTGGTGAAGCGATGTGAGACTGGGTCAGAAGGAAAGATTGTCGTAGTTAGATTACTGTAAAAACACAGTTTTCATATATATTGTTCCTGCAACACACCACATAAATGTCACACCACAGAAGAGAAAACAGTGCATAGAGTTAAAATAGAATTAGAAAGGTAGTAGTGCGTATGAGAGAGTGGAGGGAAGGGGGGGGGGTGGGGAGGCGCCTGTGCAGACAGTGTATGTGTGTGTGTGTGGAGAGAGGAGTTATGGAAACTCACGATTTCAACTGTATTAGCTTCCAAGCAGGAAGTGGGTTGGCGATAATTTGATTAGAAAAATACACATATACCCCAAAATGTGCATACAAATACATGGCTCATGTAGTGGTACTGCAGTTTTATAAAGTACAATCAGCACGACTGTTTTTGTTTCGTCGAATTGTATTTATGGATTGTGGCTGATTATAACCATATAAGTACATTACTACAGTATGCACACGCAGTTTGGTGATAACATTTCTTCCTCATTCCCATTATCAAGTGCCCAGAAGTAGGCCTAGCCCTAGTGCAGTATTCTGCTATTCGTGTTTAATCTTCATTCTCGCCTTTGTCCTTGTATTGTGACTGGAACTGTTCACACCTTCTCTATAAAACTCATATTTGCTGATTATCATTTTATAAACCCTAAAGATGTTGTAGTTTAGAGATTGCTAGTAAATACCAATGTGCATACTTTTGCAACATATCAAGAGGCACAGAAACATTATATTTCCTTAGCAGATACATATATAGTAGTAGGAGTACATGGAACACCATATGATTGTTAATGACTGTGCTAACAGTACATGTGATACACACTGGTGTACTGGTAATTAAAATGGCATGGCTTCCTCCATGGAGGTCAGCTAGTCGGAGGGTATTTCCGTTTCTTTATGAGCTTACAGTAGATCTATACATCAGACACTAGCGTGACTGCTTTGTCCCAGTGCATGTGCAGACTTAGACACAGTACTATAAATATTATATATTATATACCAGCTGGCTTAAATATCAGTTGGCAGTGGTCCCATGCACTTTTTTTCTTCTTCTTTTTCATTTTCTTTTTTTTTTTTCTTCTTCTTTCTCTTACTGTCCTGGTTTTGAGGTAGGTTTAAATAAGAGTTGCTGGGTGTTTACTTTGCGTGTGCCATTAGGTCATTCTAATTCTTATGATGTCATTTCAGTGACGCAGTTTAAACTGTATATAATATAATATTGTGGTTGCTTTTGGTACTGCTAAGTAATGTCATTTTTATCAAGCACACATTATAAACAATAACCGTGTGTGTGTGTTTCAGACGTTGGACATGGACCGAAGTGGCCTGACTAAGATGAAGAAATCTGTAAAGGCACTTTACAACACAGGCAGCAGTGAGTTCTTAAATCTTAGACATTTGCACTTTTGCATCTAGTCACTTGATTTAAAACACACACACACACAAAAACACACACACACACACACACACAACATTCAGTGAAGATGTATGATGTATCGCTTTTATTGATGATTCTTTTATCTACCGTAAGTGTAAATGAACATTTTCTCTCTTTGTGTGTGTGTGTGTGTGTGTGTGCGCGCGCACGTGCCATTTTTATGGTTAGTGGGAAGTAACCCCATGTGAATTTGTGAACTTGCCTGTCAGTACCAAAGCAGTATATTAATTACTTTAGGGTGCCAGGACAGGCTACTAGATGTCTTTAAATGCTAAGATTTGTTTTCTGCAGTGAGGCGTTGCCCCCGTGGTCCCCCAGCAGTGCAATGCCTCTGCGCCCCGGCCTAGTTTTCAGTCTGTTTTTTCGTCAGCAGTTCCCCAGCCTGGTATAGGTTTCAATGATTTTGATGGAAAATGCTGTTCATCACAGGAATTGGTTCAAATGGAATTTCTGATAGTTCATTTGGGTGGGTGTGTGCGCTTATGTGTGTGTGTGTTTTGCAGTGCATGTAAACAATGACGCATTGTTGGCTGAGAACCTTGAACGACTGGGAACATTGGCCAAGACACGGGAGCAAGAGGCAGAGCTTAGTGAGTGTCACCGCTTCCTTTCCACTGCAGGCAGCTTTAATGACTCAGACATTTGTATACTGTAAACAGGAGGGAACCTTACATCATGGTGCCTCCTGCTTATTTACATACACTCTGAAAATAGCTTTATGCAGTGCAAAGGAGGAAGTATAGAAGCTGTGAGTGTAAATCAGATTGCAACATCATGGTTATGATTCAGTTAGTTTTGTCATTTTAGTTGCAAGACCGTGGTGGTTGTTCTGCAAAGCTTAACTCTTTTTTTAAACCGGGAGACTTACGTATATTATATATATATGTTACAGTGAATTTGTGTAATCAGGGAGGCTAAAAAAAAAACGAAACAGTGCGTGTGTGTTGGGGGGGGGGGGGGGGGCAGATGCTCCAAAAATCAGTGAGGGGGGAGAAGGGATGGGAGTCAGATGCTCTACTGTGGGTGAGGGAGTGGGGATGGGCACCCGTCCTCCCCCCCCCCCCCCCCAAACATCTTGGAAAAGAGTAAGCAATTCTGCCTTGTTTCCTGATATTACACAGATTCACTAAAATCAGCCAGTAAGATAGTGTCAAAACCACGACTAAGACTTCCGGAAATCTTTTTTTTTTTTTTTGGTTGTTGTTGCTACATGTACTTTATTATCCCTTTTGGGAAATTGGGCTGCTTCCCCTGCGGTGCAGCGCCACCCAGTACCTGTCTAAAAAAAAAATTTTAAATTTTGCTGGGGGAGGAAGCTGGATAACTTGGAGAGAAACCCCGGATGAATGGCACGGTAGCCAGGAAAACAGGTATCACATAAGATGGACCTGTGCTTCACTGTGACAGCTGTTCAGTAGCTCATCAGTGGCTAAGTCCAATGCGCTACCTATTAGACCACCGCTCACCCCTAGACCACCGCTCACCCCTGCTCTAAGGGCAGCAAACTAGAATTAAGCAAACCTAACATCAACAGAGGGGGAGGGGCACACATCCCAGACCCCTGGACTCTAACGTATTGGAAAATAGTATAGAGCCAATTCTGCCTTATTATCTGATGTTACACAAATTCACTAAAGTCAGCCACTGAGATAGTGTAAATACCATGACAAAAATTAGGGATTTCCAGAAATTTATCAGGAAACCATGATTACACAAATTCACTGTAACGATATATATGTACTGTACTCATTGTTTTCTTACTGTTTAATTATCCTTTCTTTCATCTTGCACAGGTCAAGCATTCATGAAGTTTTCTCATGTCACAAAAGAACTGGCTTCTTTGATGAAGAACTTGGTAAAAGCTTTGGTTCTGTAATTTTCCTCTTTTAGGGTAAAATCTTGTATGCATAAGTATGACTGTGAGTAAAATAACTCTGCACTTAAAATGAATGGTAACTTTTCAAGTTTTTTATTTTGTATGGTAGAAGATCATAACATTTCATTGATTTTTACTTATGTTTAAATTGTATCCTTTTGTTTTTACACTGTTTTTACAAGTTGAACAACCTGTTGATAGCAGCGTGAACATATCTGCAGTGTGCATCATGCTGAATGGGTAGAGCATGATGGAAAGTATTACATGTGTAACTTGGCTACTTGTGTTGTAGATGGATGGGCTGAACAACATGGTGCTATTTCCACTGGATGCTCTTGTGAAGGGAGACCTGAAGGGGGCAAAGGGGGATTTGAAGAAACCATTTGATAAAGCCTGGAAGGACTATGAGACCAAGTTGTGAGTGAACACCTTATCAGTGAAGAATCTTTAGTGCAGTTTACATTACACAGTATCAGGTGACAATATATTTATTAATTTTACCTTCAGTTTTTTCTTCTTCTTCTTCTTCTTCTTTATTACTTGCCTAAGTCAGTTTCTTGTTGTTGGTGGTGGTCAAACTCATCTGTAAGACTCAGTTGTGAACAGCATGTTTGTTGTGGAATTCTCTGTTTGGACTTGACAAGAGGCAGCGTCAGTGTGCTTACTGAGTGTGTTGTTTTCAGCTCCAAGATAGAAAAGGAGAAAAAGCAACAAGCAGAGAAGGCTGGCATGATTCGTACGGAGGTATCCGGGGCAGAGGTGAGCTTATCGGTTTTTAAGTTGTTTCTCTATAGAGAAACAACTTTATGAGACGGGGCAGATTTTGCTACGCGCAGCAGCAAGTTTCAGTGATACAAAACAAGACTGTGACGTTTCTCCAAACAATACTTACTTTCACGCACACAGTGACGTAACGAAATCTGCGTCATAGACACCTTACGTGCACACTTTGCTGCTGCGTTCTTTTTGGCGGGAATGACGTGTGTGTGTGTGTGTGGACGGATGTAATGATGGCTATCTCCTAAACCACCTCGATGGAGGCCTTTTTACTTTGAGATAAAATGGGAAATCACCTTCTCCAGAGCTACCTTTCACGATTTTTAGCCTGCCGCATTTTCAGAAGAGTTATCGCCAATTTTAAAAAATCGGTCATGTTACGAATTTTTTCGAAAAAGTTGTTCAAATTCCTTCATTTTCTAGACTTTGGAAGTTCACCCAATCACACTGCATTGATTAGTGCTACAGCTCTGTAGCTCTGACTGGTTTTGTGTAAAAAAAATATTTCCGAGGTAGGGGTGGTTTGCACATAAGATCAAATATCTATGAAAAGACTACTGCAAATTACTTATCATCCCGGCGTTTTTGTCTAGTGTGACAACTGCACATATGACAGGAACTACTGCACTATTATATCTTTAGCATTTAGAATAACTGAACTTTTAGATAAACATAACTTTTTCAAGTTTCTGCGAGAAGCACCGGTCAAAAGAGTTCCAAATTTTCAATTTCATAAGTACAATCCAAGGTATTCTAGTCCATGTTTCACCAGCCCTCTAGATCTTCCAGATTTTATGTAAAAATTAGTTCAGCCAGGGAAGTCACAAAAGCAACAGGGAAATCACAAGACATGCACAAGCATCATCTGTCATACCACCAGTGTGAAGCTGACGTCAAACGCTTAGTTCACAGACAAAATAAGCAAGTATCGTCACTGCCTCCGACATTTAACCAGCCCTCTAGATCTTCCAGATTTCATGTGAAAAATAATTCAATCGGGGAAGCCACAAAGCCAACAGGGAAATCACAAGACATAAACAAGCTTCCTCAGACGATAGCAGTGCTAGAGGCTGACGTGAAAATGTTTAGTTCGCGGAATTGACGTCATCTCTCTGTCTGTGTATGACGACCTGCCTGAGGCTGACGTCAAATGTTTAGTTCACGGAACTGACCTCTCTCTCTCTCTCTCTCTCTCTCTCTCTCTCTCTCTCTCTCTCTCTCTCTCTCTCTGGGGAGCCAGGGTGGCCGAATGGTAGAGCGTTGGACTTTCAATGCTCGGGTCGAGAGTTCGAATCCCGTCTGGGGCCAAATGTTTGTGCTGGCCTTTCTCTCGTTGCCCGGTCTTAGAAAGCACCCTTACGTGGTGGAAAAGGACGTTAAACTCCTAAACACCCACCCACCCACTCTCTCTCTCTCTCTGTCTCTGTCTGTCTGTCTCTGTCTCTCTCTCCCCCCACCCGGCCCCACCCCCAGTCACGTGACTAATCGGTCGAGGTCGTAGAGGATCTAGTGTCATTGGTAGAACTTGGAGAGGGGAGAACCGGCAACAATAACAACAAAACAGACAAAATAACATGGAATTTGGAGAAACAACTTTGTAGGACGGGGCCGTTCCTCCTTGTTTTCTTTCCTAAGATTTTTAACAAGATGACAACCTCTAAAATATTTTTAATTCAGTGTGGCTTTGGTTTATGTGATCATTTTGCTATATCAACTTGATTTCTGTACTTCATTTGTGTAATTGCCTGTTTTCAGATCGCAGACGAGATGGAAAAGGAGAGAAAAATATTTCAGCTTCAGATGTGTGAGGTAAGGGACTATAGTTACAGTACACTGGCATCTGTAACTAAGTGCATGCCCCATGTCTTGTTTAATATGTAATGCTAGGCCATGTTTAGTGCATAAAGCTTTATGCAGCTGGATTATTGCTCGTGTGACATAAGACTGTGAAGATAAAGTATTGACTGATTGATATTGAGAAGGGATTTATAAAATTCTTTATTTATTAGCGTGAGTGTTACAGACAAAAGTCATATGTTTGCAGTACCTGATAAAAGTAAATGAGATCCGGACAAAGAAAGGCTCTGACATGCTGCAGTATTTGGCTGAGTACTACCAGGCACAGGCACAGTGAGTATCTGTTCTTTTATAGATTTCAGATCAGCAGAAAGTGTGTCATTGTTGTCGCTGTTTAGAGGGGTTTTGTTGTTGTTGTTTGTTTTGTTGTTGTTTTTTGTTGTTTGTTTGGGGTTGTTTTTTGTTTGTTTGTTTTTTTTTGTTTTTTTTTGGGGGGGGAGGATTGGTTTTGGTTGTTTTTGTTTTTTGTTTGTTTGTTTGTTTGTTTTTTGTTGTTTTTTTTTGGGGGGGAGGGTTGGCGCAGTGATGCATTGATCATAATTCCTAGAATGCATATGGCATCTAATGACAAGAGTATTGCATGTACATGTGCTCTTGTGAAATACATGCTTGCTTTAGCACAAGATTGCCTCATTATACTTTCAAGAATTAGATGATTGTTGATGTTGCTTGTCACGTGAGAGAGAAAGCTGAACTGATATCTTGTGCTAGGAAGGAAGATAAATAAATGATAACCTCAAAATTCTGACAAAAACTTTCTTCCGTAGCTTCTTTCAGGATGGGTTGAAGACACTGAACCATTTCCAGGGTTTTGTGGAGGGCCTTCTGTCACAGCTTGTCAAAATTAAACAGCGACAGGAAAATGAACGCAAACAGCTTCTGGAACTGCGAGATGCTCTCAAAGGGTCCATGACCTCATACAGAGAGGTGAGTGGTTTTCTGGGGGTTTTTGTTTGTTTGTTTATTCCAAGTGTATAGTAATACTTTCGCAGCATACACAGGGTGAATTGTACATTTACGTTTTTGTGCATGACAAGAATGCCTAAAAGTTTTGAGTATAGCAGACTGAGTTTTTCTTTTGTGCGTGATAAAATTAAGACTTGATATTGCTGATGCTGGTCATAGACCAGGGATTTTGAAGCAGTGCTAGTGGAGATTCAGATCTGTGAATATTCATTGTCAAACAGTAAAGATCACACTGAGGAAAGCAGAGGTTTTATAGTGAATATTGTATTACTCACAGTGTTGTTAGAAAAGCCTGTGATATCTGATGTATACCATTTTTTAAAATTATTATTCAGCTGATCATTCACAGAATATATATTTTTCCCATCCACAAAGCATGCTTTCCATAGACTGTCAGGAGGAAACTGGGTACTAATTTCATTCTCTTACAAATGTCCCTGTGGGTTTACTGTTCAGTTTCCAGCTTTCCGCTTCGGTTCTCTATCCTGATTTCTGTGGTCAAGACTGGTATTTAGCATAGACCTATGAAGTGTTTTTGACTCATTCTTTTTCTTGCTTGGGAACGTTTTGGTGAATTTGGTTCTTTTGATCTGTGAAGCCCTGAATTATGAGTTCGTTATCATTTTCACAATGGGGAGAAACATTGCATCAACACAAATGGCTGTTGGGCATCTTCATTATTTAAGGCTCATATATGCATCATGCACTCACAAACGTGTGTTTTTTAGTTTTTGTTCAGTTTTTCCATCGTTGTACTTTTTTGATTACACATATATTTCTAGACGTGTGTATGTGTACATTGGGTAAATGTCACTGTGTGTGTATATCTATAGATCATTGTTCAATGACAAATTTGTAATCATACTCACCACAGTGCCTAGGAATCAGCTCAAGGCGACAGCATGTTGTTATACAATTCCCTCAGAACCATGGTGTATCTGTACTAAATTCTGTATGACACTTGGAAACCCTTTGCTGCACCCCTGCTTGATATGTCAGAAAGTAGTGTTTCGCACTGATATGTTAAAAGTTCAACAGAAGATGATAACTCAAACTTGCTACGTCTTTGCAGTCTTGCCCTGTTAGCTAATCTTCTTTCTAGTTAAAGTCATAGGATGTGTCATGTTTAAATTGACAATGATATACTACAGCACATTTGACCGCTTCAGCTTTTATTCTGTTCTTCTTCTTACCTGTTTTGGGTTTTTGATGCAGTTGTATGTGTGTAGAACTCCTTTCTCCAATTTTACCTTGATAGCAAAATGTCTGAAACAGAGTGAGATTAGAAATCGCTAGAAAAGTGAGTGTCCTTTACATTATCTCTTAAGTGTTTGCTGGGTTTGATGTTTACTGCCAGTGTACTGCTGCACAGCCATTCATTAAACTTGCACCTGCTCTCTCTCTCTCTCTCTCTCTCTCTCTCTCTCTCTCTCTCTCTCTCACGCAAGCAGGGTCTTTTGATGTGAAAGACACAGACTGTGTAGCTATGAAGAAATTGGTGTGGTGCTGTTGTACTTTACACTGTCTTGTTAAGCGATCAGTAAATATACTTCTTTGTTGCCATGTTGGATTAATAATACTGTAGTACATGTAACAACTGCATTCCTCAGCATTGTCCTGTTCCATCATCATTCGTCTTTGCAGTTCCTGCATGTGCTAGTGTTCTCTGTAGAGTAAGAGCAGTGCCATGCTGATGATTGTAGAGATGAAACTGTTTTACTTGTGGGATGAATATATATATATGTGTTGTGCATTTCTTGCTGTTTGTGTGACAGCCGACTCACAGTAGTGCATCCCCGGCTGGCTACAGTCTGCACCAGCTACAGGGTAACAAGGCACATGGTAATGAGAAGAAGGGATTCCTTCTGAAGAAAAGTGAGAGTCGCATGCGGCGGACGTGGCAGAGACGTCGTTGTGTCATCCGGGAGGGTACCATGTTGATCTACCACCAAGACGTGAGTTCTTAATGCCCTGAGCTGTGATTCATGTAACATACATCTGGTGCTCACCTTCGTGAAATTGCTGTGTCCATTTAACCTCAGAACTGCTGAAGTGCAGCTATTTCTGTGACAAATTGCTTGAGTGTTACCAGCCACACCTGATCACATTTAGTGGCAGTAAACTGTCCAGTAATGACGACCTCTTGTGGTGATCTAGTCAAATGTTGCTTGGCAGATCGACATTGTTGTTGAAGTTTGGCATAACTGCAATTTGAGACTAGTTCAGAACCACATTGCATTATTCACTTCTCACTACTATTCTCAAAACGCAGATACACCAAAATTCCACGATGACATCAAGATGTGTTTCCCATGAGAGTGCCAGTACAGTTTAGACACTCAGTGTGTTTTTGTTTGTACAGGAAAGCAAAGACCCTGTCAAGCTCAACCTCCTCACATGCCAAGTGAAGGTGAGATTTGTACAGCATTCCCCTTGTTTGTCTTGGTCTTACCATTCTGTTCCTGCCAGTTTTCCATAGCTCTGGCCATTCATCCATACAGTGCAAGGGTCAAAATAAAAGATGTAGAATCAGAAATTACAGTGTCTGTCAACAAGTTTTCATTGAAAACATTTTTCATATCATGAACAATAATGACTGATTACACTGGCGCTGACAGGGAAAGCACTTTACACCACTTGCCATTGTAAATTTTCAGTGAGTTTAACTATGAGTGCTTTACATCCAAAAATTGTAAAGAAACGGAGCACGAAAGTGTTGGTGATGACTTTTCATAACCCGCTCGGTGGTTTACGAGTTCACAAAAACACACTCCAGTTTCATTGTCAGTCAAAGACTCACCAAAAGTAAAGTACATCATTTCAAACAGTTGGAACTCATGTCACGGTCGCTGCATAGTTATTTTTTCATTTTGGGGGGGTGAAATTTTATTTTGCTTGGATCACGTAAAAAATGACCCCACAGGATAATCTCATTGAAGAATTTGCGAGTGGACTTGAATACCATTGCATGAGTGCATGCTTTGAATTATATCCTCCTTAACAGCAAGCACTTTCTGAGTTTCAACTGCTATACACATCATTTTCTCACAAATCAGTGCACAGAATTTGGGGGGGGGGGTATATAAAGTCACTGGTCACCCTACAAGAAAATTAAAATGTCACAGAAAATGTATCCTGCTACAGGTAAGAGTCTAAATGCTCGTGGTATAAACAGCTTTCCTGATTAGTTCTTGTGACTTACCACGGAAGAGACCACTCGATGTTTTAGTTTTTGCTGTATCTACCTCGTTGGAGGCTCGGTAGCTTCTGCAAAACATTGAAACATCTTGTGGTTTCTTTTATTGTAACCACTCAAACTCTTCATGCAAGCTCTGTTTATATTGTTGCAAGCTCTATTTCTATAATGTTTATGTTAATCCTTTCACAACTTTTGTCGCTGGCCGGCACCTGCTGGTAGACAACTGCTGTCACTGATCGGCACCCAGTAGCAGACGACCAAAAGTGCTGATTGGCGACACGAGGCAGTGGAGTTACTGAACTTATAAAAATACAGCAGAACCGGCCTGGGATAGCCAGTTTAGGGAGGAATGCTGCTTCTGCAGGCTGAGTGTCGGCCACTTACTGCTGGAAGCATAAGCAGGTGTGAAAGGGTTAAACTACAAAGCATCCATTACAGTACATGTAGTAAAAGTACGTCTTTTTCTTTCAGCTGGTTCATGATGATCCTGGGAAAAAGTGCTTTGACCTTGTATCATCATCAAGTAAGTGTAGCTACATGAGGTGTCAGAATGAGTACATTCATTGGATTGACCTGCCTACACAGCATGTCTTTTGAAACTAGTGACTGCGGTTGTCCGTTTTTGGCATAAGTATTGTCTGTGCACCTTATGAACTTGTAAGAGAAGTTGTTCAACACAACATTTGATGCGCATGGTTTTAATAGTGAAGCCCATTTCATGAGCCTTTCCACGTCTGATTTTCATCAAATGGTTTTCTGTTCTGCAGACAACCGCACATATCACTTCCAGGCAGACGATGCGAGAGAAATGGAAGAGTGAGTATATGTATTGTACAGAAAAAGCAATCTCTCTGATCAAAATCTTTTGTGAAATCAATAATTTCCAGACCTGTCTGTCAGTATGACTGTATGGAGGTGTGGGTTTGTAATTGGCTCTATGGATGGCATGTGCTTGCCAGCAGGTTATGTAGAGTAAATTTGATCACTGTACTGTATCTGTGACAGATACTAGAAGTTTAATATGAAGCAGCCGAAGGTAATGAGCCAACAAGGAGTGAAAGGTGACATGGCTGTGTGCAGATGGATATCTGTGCTGAACAATGCTAAAGAGGAGGTTCTGCTGAAAGCCTTCCATGACAGCAGCGATTCTCACTCCCTCAACCAGAGTGTGCGTGAACTCACCTCCTCCATCGTTGACCGCATTCGACGGTTGCCAGGCAACAAGTACTGCTCTGACTGCGGTGCACCAGGTCAGTGTTATACTTTAGCTATGTACGTGTACTACATACAGAGGTTACACCAGTACTCTTGTTGGTTCTCCTGTATCAGCATGCCACTATTTGTGAGTCTGGTAACTGGTTCTGGGTTCACCATTATGCATCAGCATGCTTCTTGAGTTCTTCACAGCAGAGCCTGTGTTGGCGATTAACGGTAATGTAAACCAGTGTCTTATTCCGCACAAACTTTCATTCGATAGCTGCTCTCCAATCCTTACCATTACTCACATAAACATGGTGGTCAGCCAGGTGAGGTTCCTTCTGTATCAACAATACCAATACTTATTAACTATGTGACAATGTTGAAGGGAACATTTACGGGTGGAGGTGACAGTGCTTGAAACATACAAGAACTTATCTATGCTTGCTTTAAGTCATGTAGTCATGTATACTACTCTACATATCTTGTGTACCCATGGTGCTGTTTTGTGTAGATCCTGAGTGGTTGTCTACAAACCTGGGTGTGATGATATGCTTGGAGTGCTGTGGGATACACAGAGAACTTGGTGTACACATCTCACGCACGCAGAGTACAGTTATTGATGCCATCGGCACCTCACAACTCTTGGTGAGCATGGCGTACAGCAGGTCATATGACTTTCTGTTTACCACATTCAATCAGTCCTTGTGGTATGGGTTTATGTAGCTTTTATGAGGGCTTTTATATCTTGCCCCTTTGTCATCAGCATGAAATTTAAAGTAACTTGATCTTGGTTTTACAGTTTTCCAGGAAAAGCATAAAACGTGAAGCAAATACATCATAAGGTGTATGGTGATTGAAGAGCCAATATATTTTACCTCATTTATTAGTACATGTAGTAGTAGTAGTAGTAGTAGTAGTAGTAGCAGTAGTAGTAGCAGTAGTAGAAGCTGTAGTACTTTTGCTAATGTTTTCAAATCTCTGGAGGCAGTCACTGCACCTGTTCAGAGACGTAATTTAATTTTTATGTTAGTCATTTCTTTTGTCTTTTGTCATTTTGAACTTTTGAACCACATTAACTTGTGCAAAATCGTGACATGTTTAGCGCAAAACAGTTGGTGTTTTTAATACATGTAGAACTTGACTTTGTGTGTTTTCAGCTGGCGAGAGTTGTGGGTAACGCAGCACTGAACGATGTCATGGAGGCCACTTTGGATCACAGAAACAAACCCAACCCGACCAGTCCAATGTGAGCCAGCCAAGTCTTAACTGTACCAAATCACACACTCTTCTTTTTATTCAAATATTTCTCTTGTATTAATTTAACACACAAGTATTTACTTATATTCAATTTAGCACACACACATTGCTCACTTCTGTACACTTTTGCATTGTATTGGATGTCCAATTGTTGCAGGGATGAGCGGAGAGATTTTATCCGTGCCAAGTACGAGCAGCACAAGTATGCCATCATCACATGTACAGACAAGGAGGATCTGAAACAGGACCTGAAGCAGGCGGTGCTGGCCAAGGATCTCATGTCCCTGTTACAGGTCTATGCTGAGGGACTAGACCTCTCCACCACGCTCCCAGACATGGTCAGTTGGGGGCCACACGTTTCTGCTCTTTAGTGGATTTTCACTTCCAAACTCCCAGACATGATCACTCAGGGACCACGTCTTTCAGCTATTGAGGGGATTTACAGTGTTTCAAAATCAGATTTTCACTGCCATTCTCCCAGACATATAGACCAAACCCTTCCACTTTTTTTTGCAGATTAACACAGTTTAAAAATCAGATTTTCTCCTATCAGAATTCATTTTCTGCTGAAAAAATTGTGTTTGGAACAGACTGATACTGGCATTTTGTTTGTTTTCAATGTTGATGGGTTCTCATATAGGCGGCGGAAGGCAGGTACTCCATGCAGGCAATAACAGCATAGCTGTAGCTTTTCCATTTTCCCTTGATCAGTCCTGAGCCTAATCACTTGTGATACAGATTTGTCTTTGCATGCCTTGATGCCACTGCTGCACTGCAAACAGGGGGTTTCACAGCGCAGGAGAGCAGTAACAGGCTTGGTGTACAGAGAATAAGATGCCCGGATGTTAAACTGTTACTATACTTGACTCTTCTTAGTACACTCTGGTTACTCGTGAGTCTACACACTTGCAGTGTGGTGTGGTAACATTGTACTGAAATGTGTGTTGTCAGGACAACGGAGAGACAGCCCTCCACCTAGCCATCCTGGAGGATGATGGGACATCACTGCCACTGGTCGACTTCCTCATTCAGAACAGTCCAATGTCAGTTGATTTCTGTACCACTACTGTTTCTGGTTTAGTTTCAGACTATATTCCTTTCATGAATACAGCTCAGTGAATATTGTAGTATCCAGTGTGTTAGTTTTCATGCCCCTTTGCGCGAGATAACTTGTAATATTGGGCATATGTATCACAGGGTTTTTTTTGTTTGTTTGTTTGTTTTTTGTTTTTTGTTTTTTTTGTTTGTTTGGTTTTTTTTGTTTGTTTGTTTTGTTTGGGTTTTTTTTGTTTTTTTTTTGTTTTTTTTTTTTTTTTGGGGGGGGGGGGGGGGGCTCCTTCAGTTGAAACTGTGTGTTTTTCTTAATCACCTGCACAGATGATGATCAGTTGTGGCAATGTCCTTTGGTTTAGTGATGCATATTTATTTATTTTTATTTGAAAGAGATACTTGAGTAGTTCTATTATTGTACTGCTGACAAGGAACAGGGAAGTTTCTGCTTGACATTGACTAATGCTGAATTTTACAGAGGCAGCTTAGACAAGAAGACTCATGATGGCAATACAGCTTTGCACCTTTGTGCTCAACTGAACAAGACGGAGTGTATGAAACTCTTGCTACGCACACGACCAGATCTGGCCAACATCGAGAACAAGGCTAAGCATACTCCACTGGAGGTTGCCCGCGATGCTGGATACCAGCTTTGTACAGAACTTGTAAGTCTCCTTTTTGTAGCATGGTCTCTCTTGGTTTGATTTTCATGCATGTGCGGGTTGGGAAAACAGAGACATTAGCATTGAGTATTGAGCTCGGCATTTTTTGCTTTAAACTGTTAGGTCATCATTCCATACCTTTCATAAATGTTCAGCGCCAACCTAATGCTCTCACAGTTTGCACTGATTTTGTTAGTGACAGTACTGATGTCATATTTTATGTGTGTGTGTTTAGTCCATTTTTCTGTGACAGGTATGGATGGGCACATTCTTTTATTCAGTTGGATGACAGTTTTGTTCCTCTCTGTGTATGTTTCAGCTGAAGAGTGCTATAGCTGGAAAGAAAGATCTGTTTGTGCATGTGAACATCGACTGGGACCTGGTGTCTGTAAGTATTCAGCCGTCACTGTTTTTGTCTGTGCTTGTTATTTTCACAGTTGATTTCTTTCCGTTTGTCACATCCAGTGCTTCAGTGTTGGTTAATTGTCTTTATGGACAAGGAATGATTGAATGGATGAAATTTTGTATTTTTGCAGGAGGAGCGATTCTATGACTGCAACGACTTGAGTGACGATGACTTGGATGTAAGTAGAGATACGTTCTTCTGGGTCTCTAATATCATGTAAGAATCAACAAGGAATGCGATTTTATAATCTGATGTGGGAGTGAGTCACCTTGTACAGTAAAAACCAGTCGGTTTGACAGCTTCTAAGTCTCATACTGTGATTGCCTACTAGGGTACACCAGACAAGCCAAGGTCAAGGTCACGACCAACCAGTCTGATTGTCATGCCACCTGTTGACTCACCCGCTCACGCTCAGCTGATGGCCAAAGGGGATCGAGAGCGGAGTCTGGATCACGGTGATGACAATGGGAGACTGCCACCACCACCACCACCGCTTGCCAACAAGCCAAAAAGTGAGAACAGTTTTATAAACATTGCTTTGTTTATTTACACTTTTTTAATGTAGAAGCCTATTTCTCTTGGTAGTGTTTCTGCGGGAGTGATCAGTCGCCTTTGCTTTGGGCAGTGGCTTTGTTTCAGCTTTTCAGGCTTCATGGAGACCAATTTATGGTGCAGACTTGGCGTAGATAAGGGGTTTTTTTTTTTTGTCTTCTTCTGATCCACTATATTCCCATCCTTAGACTTAGAACTGTTCCCAGGGATAAAATAGTGTTGTTATTAACATTAATCCATGGTGAGTTTGCCACTTGGATCAGCACAGGGACTTTGAAGGTACTGCTGTGGTTAGTTATAGTTGTTCTTTATGCTAGGTCTTCGGAAACCTTCAGGTGTTATCAGTGAAACAAAGGGCAAAAACACTTTATCACCAAGAGCTTGCAGGTGCTACATGACTCTCTGTGTATAACATTTGACATTGTAAATATAGCCTGAGGAACATCTTCCTAGAGTGTATAACTATATACTACATGTATATATGATGGTCTTGACTTAAATTTGCACCTGATTATTGTGATTGTTGTCTAGGGTAGTTGTTTGCCAGTTTGGTTGTTGTGATTTTCATGTTGTTTAGGTTAGTGTGTACAAATGTATAGCAGAATCACACTTTGTCACACTAGATGTTGTCTTTGTAATAATGTAGAACCAACTGCAACCTTGAAATGTACTTTTCGTGTGACTGTTGTCATATATGACACATACATTTCATGTTTTGTTTAGCATCATCCAAGCACTCACAACACACTTTGTGGTCGTGTCATTCTTTTATGCTGGTGTCTCACATCTCATTATTACCTGTAATAATTCTCATTTTGAAATATCACCTGTTGATACACGTGTGCTCATTTGGTCTGTCTTGTAGAGCACTTATCCATAGGTAGTAAGTTTCGCTACAGTAGTACCAAGATGAACATGGCAGGTAAGTTGCAGCCTGTGATCCCCTTCTCAGAGTACACAGGATTCAGTTTGGTTCTAGTGAGAGATTGTATTTCTCTACCCAGTGTGCGTGGAATGAGACTGTCACTGTAGAGAACAGAGAGAGAGGGAGGAGACTCAGACAGCATGATGAGACTGCGCTTCTTTACTTAACCCCTTGTCTGCTGGTAGTCACTATACACCTGCTAGTGGTGATGTACCGTATAAAAAGGAGCAAAGTCTTGCAGTGGGAGTGAGTTAATGACTTAAGGGAGTTAGCAGTGATACAAGTGTTCGGATGAAATGTATGGAGTTACTTGTAATCGCCTTGCCCTAGGCAGCCCCATTCAGGCTGCTGATGGAATTTTGAATGACATGGTAATGACATTATTGGGGAGTGTGGTGACTTCATCAATTGGCTCAACATCACAGGGTCTTCTCCAGTGCCATTGTCTTTGAAACAGCTCTTGTGGTGGACAAGACATACAGCGTCAAAACACCCACACTCAGTGATGTCACTAATTGGTTAACTTATGCCAGCTGCATACAAGGGGTTAACAACTGTCTGTCTTGGCAGCCTGTAAACATGCATGGTGTACTTTGTAGAGTCTTTGCAGGAAATGCAGTGCTTATGCACATGCTCCGTACTTCATCAGCTATTTGTTTAGTTGTCTGCTCTTGTCATTATATAGTATTGGCTTCATGGTTTTCTTTTGTTTTTTCCTCAGCTGTGAGTGTTTTCATAGTTTGTCAACGCATGTGTAGAATTGTGAGAGCGAGGTGCTCTTCATCCTTTGCACATGTGATGCTGCCATAGAGCGGGAAAGGATATAACTGTGGACTTCCTGTCTTTCCAAAGCATGACTGTTTTTGATTTTGCACAGAAGCGTAGTCCTGATGCTTTGCTCTCTATCTTGAGATGCTAGTATTGTCTTACAGTCTGTTTTCCGTAGTTTCTCTTGCATTTATGTACTGTCTACACATATACACTGTAGTTTGACTTTCAGTGATGCCAGTTTCAGAGTTCAGTGACTGTGTTTTAGCTGGTATACATGTACTGAGTTTGTTCAGGCCTGTTCCTGACTTGACATCACTGTGTCTTGCTCCTAGTTTGACATGTTCTTTATTTAAATATTGATGCAGACAGGAGTGTTTGTATGCACCTGCAAAAATGCATGTTCATCAGTCATCTTGACTCTGTCTTATTTTATTTTTTTGGGCTTCAAGATAATTATTTAACGGGTGAGTTACATTGTCTTTTCTGCAATGTCTTTCAAGTGAAGCTAACTTCTCGTGGTTGTTAAGTGTATATTATGTACTCACAGTGTCAGCAAATGTCAGGTAAAATGGTGGAGTGTGTGTGGTGAGCTCTGTTGCTAATGTCTCAGAAGTAAGTGGAAGTTGATCTAGTGTGAGATGGTGTCATTACTCAGTGTACAGGGTTCATGTCATTGGTTTGTGTTAATGTATATCACATCATGTCTATCTCCCACCATATCACTTAAACATCTTTCCTTTTTATCCTTTTTGTTGACTTACATACATGCTTGTGTTTCATGTATATTTTACTCTGGTCTTACTGAATTAATTTGTCTTATGCTGAAAAAGCAGTAGAGGTGCAGTGTAATCCGGAATATTCCATCTTCAATAAGACCAGTGTTAATGGACTTATTTCATATATATGTCAGACTGTGGTATGTTTTGAGGAGTTTACTGTTGTGGATTTTGTCTTTTTAGAGAGTATTTTGTTGTGTTAATAAAGTGGTTATACATGTAGCAGAAAAACTTAAATTTAACTGCATGTGATATCATGTCCATCATGTTTTTTTCTGGAGGTCAAGATGATCCAGTCACAATTGCTATGACTGATCTTTACCTCTGTGCTTGTGGATTTCGTTCTTTTCTTCTTTGTTTTTCCCCCTTTGTGCATCAGTGGTCGCAGGTGAAGGTTGAAGACGTTAACAGCATGTCTGTGTCATTCAAAGCCTGTGTTGCTATCTGTAGGTGTTGCCTCCATAGTATGTGTAGTCCATTCATTTTGTGTGTCATTGTCACTTTGATTCACACTGAGAGTTACACTTGGTTCTTGCTGCCTTCAGTGTGCGTCTTAGTTGTACAGGTACCAAACCTAATGTGCATGTCTCTTTGTCTTGCAAAGATGTTTTGTGAAAGTATGGGGGATGAAAGGGGCAGTGAATGATGGGACATGATGTGTGTTTGGGGGGCGGGGGAAAAAGAGAGTGGTGGTAGCTGCAGAGGAGGTAACTGTGCTTAAATCTACAGATCCCTGCTCACACACACACACACACACACACACACACACACACACACACACACACACACACACACACACACACACACAGGCATGGAATGGGGGTGTGGGGTGATGAACTAAAGTGAACTTTATAAACAGAAACAAAAAGAGAAAAGTATAGGATTCTTTCTTATGTATATATATATAGATATTTATGGATGTTGATGTTGACATGTCCAGTTATTTTCTTCCTTTTCACTGGCACTACATATGTATAACGTGGAGTTATAGGTTGCATGTACAGGTAGTTGATTCTCTTTTGCCGTGTTCCATCTGTCCATCAGGTTACACTTGTATGAATGCATGGTTAGTTTACCATACACACACAATCGTCATTACTTCCTCTCACAGAAAGTACCTTTTTGAAGTTTTGAAATGCACTTTGAATACTCCTACCCCTTCCTGTGTTCATCATTCATTCCATTACTACAGTTACATTGCTACTGTAGTTACCTCTAGTCTAAAGTTTATGTGGCTTCCTGTAGAAGTTTGTAGACATGTACTTTCACTCTGTGATTTCTACTTGTGTGTTATAGTCCCTGGGTTCAATGCACCTCCCCTGTCCAGCGGTAGCAGCAGTGGACAGAATGGTCGCAACAGCCCTGTTCCTGTCTCCGTGCCATCAGTCAACACCAGTGCCGGTATCAACTCACACCCTCCCCCTGTGTCAGGTGCCAAGCCTGTCCTCCCTCCCCTCCCACCACGGGGAAAGAAACCCCCTCCTCCCCCTCCCCCCACCAACAAGTTGCATGGCGGGCAGCAGGGACACGTCAGAAACAGGTCAGAGCCAGACGCGTCTCACCTGATGCACAAACGGACAGGATCCGAACCTCCACCCCGCCCAAATCTGACCGAGTACAGACACGGCAGTGCAACAGGTATATCTGCCACTGTCAGGGTGCAATCTCAGTTCTCTCTGATAAAACAAGTGTAATGACAGTTGTGTTCTTATCAAGTGATAGCTTTTTGAAGGGGGTGTGGGGGGGGGGGGGGGGGGAGATATGTTTTTGTTTGTTGTTTTTGCTGTGGTATTTGGTGTGCATTTACTGGGGTTTTTTCCTGTTAATTTGGTCTGTTCTGTTAGCTATGCATTATTGGCATAAACACACCTTTCTTGCTGTCTGTAGCTGTGTTTGCCTCAACACATTGAAACTATCTTTGAGGCTTATCATTTGGACATGTATTCTGTTTGTTTGCAGTGATTTTGAAATAGGACTTTATCATTTGTCTGTAGGTTTTCCCCTCGGTGGACCAGTCAACACTCATGGGTCAGTATTGGTTTTCCTGTCAACTTTGTCCACAACCATTGTGTGACTTTATTTCATTTTAATTCATATAACTTTATTGTCTGACGAAAATCAAAATGTTTCCCTTTGGCTGATACTTAGAAGATTTCAAATAAATTAAGACAGTGGGCATGTAATTAGTGTTTCTTGCATGAAGAATAGGTGCAAGTGTATGTCCAGTGTAGAAAAGGGACAACAACAAAGAGATGAACATTGAGCGCTTGGAGCATAGTGTTCTAGTTTCAGGTTCATTCAGTTTCAGTTTGTTGCGATTGTAGAGACTGGATTAATTATACCGTCACAACAGAATCACTCTGACAGTGGACTAATGCAAGTGACCTGATTTGAGTAATGAACTGGCAGGAACAGTGTACCAGTACTCTGTCGCAGCTGAGTTGCTGATCTCTGAGTGAAAAGGAAAACATTTTATTTTCCATGTTGCAGAGACCAGACAGGCCAAAGCAAGAGATTCCAGCGGTCAACATCCACACAAGGTACACCACCACTACCTCTCTGTCTACATGTGTGTGTGTGTGTGCGTGTGCGCGTGCATGTGTGCGTGCATGTGACACTTTGATAATGTAGTTTCAGTTTCCTTTATTTTGTTGCCATATTACAGACGTAACTATTTGCCGTGCATTTCATGAAGTTGTGTATGCATAAGCATCACACACACACACACACACACACACACACACACACCTAAAACCAGTACAGTTTTCAGTCTTGAAGATGCTGTCTTGTCTATACTGTTTTTACTGGGGGTTTTTGTGTGTGTGTCAGAAGAGCGGCCACGGTCTGACTCCCAACCTGAAATATCTCACCATGCCTTGCCTATACCCCCACCAAGGCCACGGGTACGTTTGTCATGTAATTGTCTGTCTCTACTGTTGTGTGTGTGTACCAGTTTAAGATAAGATAAGGTAAGATAGATTTATTGCTCCTTAGTTACAATTAAGAAGTTTTTGCAGTGTGTGGGTGTGTATGATGTGTATGGTTGTTTGAGGGAGGGAGGTTTTAGTGTCTGTGTGATACTGAAGGATATGCACCTGAAAGTGCTCATAATTATTATCAGTGTTGAATATGATGCAGAGGGCACGTCGGCGCTGTAAAGCACTGTACGACTGTGAGGCGGATAACGATGATGAGCTGACCTTCAGGGAAGGGGAGATAATCATCATCCTGGAGGAGGTGGAGGAGGAGTGGTGGGTGAGTATCTGGCAGAGTGGTGTCACAGATGGCTGATTATAAGCTCTCCATACACGCTGCTAGAAGTCACCCTATCCCTGTCCTGTCGACTGTCATCTAGCTGACTGGTGGAGGGCCCATCGCCGTACATGAGTGATAGCCCTGTAGTACGCGTTTACCATTATGGAAAGTCATGCGAGACTACTCTTCCCTTGAAGACAAAATGGCGGCTCCCATGGCGGACTACGATTCAGATGAAGATTTGGAAGTGATTGCAGCCACTGTTGCTATTATTGCCGAAGATGACGAACCGTGTAGTTTTGGTCCCTCGTATCCCATATGCATGGATTTTCTCTCACTAGCTCGATAAACCTTGCTGTGGTACGGTCATCCATCTTCTCGGCCATCTTGAATACATCACGACTCACGTGATCACCCTACTGTGGATTGGTCGCTGAATGCTAGAATGCTAGACTAGTGACCAGTGGATAGAAATTTAGAAGTCAACGGCCGATAGTCGATAGGTTAATGGGAAAACGATCCACATGTAAGGCAAGCTATAACTCTGATACGTCAGTCTGCAAGTGGAGAATAGGCTGGCAGACTCTGTCATAGATTCTGTGGCTCCCCTGGAATTACTTCTTGTGTGGGTCTGACTGTAACTATTTTCTACATGATAAGAGAAGCACATTTACACTGTGAACTGAAACAGATTCTTCATCTGGAGTAAGTGTATTGCTACATAGTTTCCATACAGAACTTCTCATCACACACCCACCACCAATACTTGGCCAGTCAAGAAATTCTGCATTTTCAGACACCCCCAGACATGAAAGACACAGGCAGAGTTTTTTCAGTTGTTCAGCTGAATTCCACCACCTCTAGGCCAATTTCCACCGTGTTTTTGTTTTTCCACCATTCCGTCTTCAAGAAGAAAAAGAAAGAGGAACAAGCAGGACACTTTATCAATATCGCTTCTCATTCAGACATGAGTTTTTCGACCCCAAGGCCAGTTTCTGCCATTTTTATGTGTGTGTTGTTTTTCTGCGGTTTCGTGAGAAAAAAAAATATGGGACATTCTGGACAGACACACACACACACACACACACACACACACACACACACACACACACACACTGCTGGTTTTGAGAAACACTTGACATCACGGCTGTTTCCTCTTTCTCTTTGTAACGCCTACTCTTTACCTCTGTTTTGGGGAACAGGAAAACTCGTGCCTGAAAACAACAGTGTTCTGGCACAGTTGAAAGTTTCTACTTGTGTGCATATTTCACTTGTGATTGTTAAATGTTTCTGCGTTACACTTCAAGTAATAAATCTGGTCCCTGATAGTGATACTGATACTTATCTATATCAACAGTGCTTCATTAATGGGTTGCTCTGCTTGTCTTTCAGGAGGGTGAAATAGAGGGACATCCAAACCGACGAGGACTGTTTCCCACCAGCTTTGTTGAGATGTTAAACGACTGACGCACAAGGAACCTTAGTCTACAAGGCTTACTAGAGTGGTAGTCATCAAGTGTTAAGGACTGATCCTGCACTCGTGTCTGCTCATGTTCTAGTCGAGTATTGATCAGGAATCCCCTGGCTCAAGCAGAAGTCTACAAAATGCTCACGTTGGCCCTTAGGGCTTATCTAGTGTGTGGTTATTTGTTATGATGTTTCTTGGAGATGGTCTATGGATGGTGTTGGTCATGTTGTCTACAATTGCTCAGACTGTATGGCTGTATTGCATTTCCTTGTGTGTGTCTCGGCCATCGCCAGGCTTCTGCTGGTGAGAGAACAGTAGGAAAACTAAATGTAAAGTTATGAAGAAGACTGTGATTTGAGGTGTGTCTACTGTCAGTCGTCACATTTGATTTGGCATGTACTACTACTGACAAGGGCATTGCTCATAGTACAGACCAGCTCAGTCTAATGTACACTGTAGTATGTAGCAGGCAAAAGCTGAACAAGTAAGAGTTCTTACTCTTCTTCCTGTGATGGAGATGTTTATGAAATGAGAGTTTGTGAACATCAAGGTTGGCCACTAGGAGAACAAGATTCTTTGAATGTTGTTGATTTTGTTTCTTTATGGAATTGTACAAGTCATCTGCTTGTAAAGTATAGGGTCAAGAGGAAAGTTTGAGTCTATACGCCAATATTGGACCTATCAAGTGCAAAAAACTGCACTTGGGGGGGGGGGGGGGATATTTCCAGAGACTGGGACCAGTGCAGGGACAGATTTAACAGTATTCATTATTATTACAAGTATGATATGTTCGGTGCATGCAGTTCGCTGTACAGCCTGGGGTCCTGTAGAAATGTCAGTATGATCCAAAAGTTTGGCTTTCCCAATCAGGATTGTTGTAAGATCCACGGACTAGCCCTTATGTCCACTGTTCATTGTGCATGGAGCACTGTTTAGTTTGCCAAAAGTGACATGTCACACCATGCATGGCGTTCAAACAAGTAGAATCCCTCACCTTATGGCTGCTACAAGCACATACAATGCATTTTAGCTGCTGCAAGTGTTCATTGTGACAGAGAGGCCAGTCATGAGATTATTGTCTAGCAAAGACACACCAGGAGAATCATTTCCTAACATTGTATTAAGCTTTGTACAGCGAATGCTCACATCTAATGTACTTCCACAAGTAATTACCCATGTGTTCAGACGTATCACAGTGGTTATACCATGATTCATCTATCAATATACTTTTGTGACATGCATGGTGCTAATTTAAATATTGTCAGGTATTCCCCTTTTCCCTGAAGCTTCTGTTATTTATAGATTCGCAGTCATTGAAGATCTGCTTTTTGTTTGCTTATGAATTTGTCACTCTTGGATTTGTGCACAAGAGATGAACCCATCTCACCCTTTGTGTCACTGAATGACATTTGCAACGACCAGTGGACATTTATTGCTTGATTTTTTTCTGTCAACCGCACATTTGTTGAATTGATGCCTGTATAATTCTTGTAACTTTTCCTCTGTCTCCTCTGTTCAACAGTTTGAAGTAAATGAATGTAGGAAGTTTGTTTGCAGAGTACCCCGGTGTTTACAAATTTCTCAAGTGTTCACAGCATTCCATTCGTTGTCCAAAGGAGAGGAAAATGCACACGTGACAAGCTAATTGTAACTTGTACTGCCCAGCAGTGGCAGAGATTTGGCAAACCGGCCTAAATCCAAACAGCACAGAATCGGGGAAAAAATTACAGTTTAGTGTGCTGTGTGCAATCATGTTGAAGGTGACACAAATCAAAATGGTTATTACTAGCAGTATTGAAAGTTAATGAACTAGTCAATCCATATTTATTGTCTCTCGTACAGGTACATGTATACTCCTTTTTTTGTCTAGATCAGGTACAGATATCTTGAAATCCTTACCTTCCTCACATCCTTTGTGGACAGTTGTATTCATTGTATGTCATCTTTCATTGTAGCATTCTTTCTTTGTGATGACAGTGTAGCCTGGTTTGTCATTTGAAGACTATTCTGTGTCACTTTTAGGGGAATCTGTGCATTTTCTTCATCCTCAGCAAATAAGCAATACAGGATTGTACAGTTCACAATTTGGTATGTCACATAGTAAGTCCTTTTTTTGTCACCCATATTTGATTAATCTCTATGTTTGTCATTGATGTCTTTGTGTTTGATTCCCTGTTACCTCCATGCATATGTAAAGGGAAAGAATTCCAGAGGTGAACACTGTTTCCCTCCACCTTTTTGTCACCCATAAACACCCACCCTGTTGTAAAACTCCCCACTCCCACCCCCATTAATTCTAGAAGCATTTGATGCTTATGATTGTGACACTAGGTGTCTGTATAGAATCTGCATCTGAAGTGACCACTTTTGTAGCACTGATGCACCTGGTACGGATGGACGTTTGGAGTTTGAGTCCCATTGAACATCGGATTTTTCATGTCTAAGGCTTGTCACACTTCCAACTATCCAGAATATGTGAGAACACAGTAGTTCTTCTTTGTGATGTTGGGTTCAGCTTGCAACAATCTGAGCCAACTAAGTCATGCAGGAAAACAACCTGTACTTTTTGTATTCCTTCAGTTCTCTTGACAAACACTGCGTGTTTTCTCATATTTTGACATTTTCAATCGTATTGGTGCAATATGCAATTTTTACACTACATTTGTATTTCGTATAAAGCCAATGTTAAACTCTGCCAAGAAAATGATTGTAGTTTCAGCAAAACTTCACCTGCACCCATGTTTTTTGTGGCAGCTACACAAAGACTTTAATTGCCACTAAACACAGAATCAGTCATATTTTAAAGACTGGGACAGCAGTATGTTACAGTGTTTCATTTCTTTGCATTCAGGGACTTTGTTTTAGATGAATAGCAGTATGGAAGCTGTGACACTAGAGAAGAAAGACTTTTTAAAAAAATAAGTAGGAATATTGCAGTAGATTTAAGTTTGTAGTAAAATTGCTATGTTGTAGGTTAAATATTTAGTGTAGTCGCCAGTGGGAATGGCTGTGGGCACGGTGTGTTTGAGGGAAGCTTGAAAAGCACTAGGTTGAAGAGATAAGGAATGATGCACATGACAACACCCACCCTCCCAGGGGGCCATTCCCCCCCCCCCCCCACCCCATGGTAAGTTTGATGCACTGTACAGCTAGCTGTAGTGGAAATTACAATAAATTATTATGAACACTGGTCACATGAGATGTCACATGATTTGGTCGGTAACTTCCTGTATGAAATATGCTGCCATTGGACATGTAGATTTTCTGTAGCATGCCCTCTCAGTTTTGATGTAAGTTCAGTGAACACAGGTACATGTACCTCTAATGTGTACAATATGTAGAGTTCATGTATTGGGCAGTGATGATCCGCAGCAGTTCAGACCTTTATGGTATGATTATATACAGGCAAAATATGAATATGGCATAATGATGAAGTGTATCAAAGTGGGCAAAAATAAAATATGAGATCCATGGAAAATGGATTTGGTGCTTGTATATTCCTAGGGGTCATTACTGACACTGTGTTGAGGCTTGTAGCCCTAAAGAAGTTTTGTATATCATCATTTTTTATTTGGTTTACCTGCCCAGTTTCTGTGAACCCATTTTTTACCATGTTTCTGAAGGTAGGTCCTGCCTATTCAAGTACTGCAAAAATGACATTTTAGAATAAGAACTTCCTGCAAAGAGACCAATGTGTTTCATGAAAGATTTTTATTTATTTATTTATTATTTATTTTTTTGGCATTAAGACTGCAAGTATCTGCCACTTTCGTATTCTTTTTGTAGTTGTTCTTCATTAGTTTCCTCCACTTCCACTCTCCGCCTTCCCACCCCCACCCCACCCCACCCTCCCACCCCCACCAGCAAAAGTAATGTCAAATTCCAACTCTTTGTTACCCCTAGAAATCCTGTGCTGAATCTTGTATTTTGGGTAGAACTACAAATTTGTCATCTCAAATGGAATGGTGAATGCATTTATGTCTAGTGGAAGGAGATACCATAATCATTATCACGAAGCAAAAGTATTAAGGGACCATTGTGATGCCAAATTCTTTAAGTGATAATGTTTTTTCAATGTAAACTTCAGAATTTTACATGTTTCATCTTAGGCATGTATGTACTGGCGCACACACATGTATTGTGAAACACAATCTTACAGGTATTATACCTAGCTGCGAGTACAGTAACTGTGCATTTCACATGTAACTTGCATATAAACCCTAAGAGACACAGACATAATTCTGAATACCAGTACATGAGACACTGGAATTTTGGAACCAACTCACAGCAGTTGGAAAAAAATGTTGCCATCCTCTGATTTTGAAAAATATACATGTTGGCCCGTGAACACGGGACTCAAACTGTTTTGCTGTCGTATGGCTGTGTTCTTCTCTTCTTAATCCAATCATTGCTGACTGGTAGTTTCTCTAAGTCCAAAATTAGGGATGCCATGTACTAGGCACTTCTGATTCAAGTAGATAGAGATAGACTGTCCGCAGTTTTCTATTTTCAGTGAAGAGGTGTGTGTGTGTATGTCTGTAAAGGGAGGGGGGGGGGTGGGGGGGGGTCAACAAGAATTTATATAAGTGCTCTATTTCTTGTGGAGATAACACATGAAATGTGCACAGTTACACGTACTACTTCATGAACTGGAAGAAAAAGGAAACTTTGAATTTGTTATTTTGTTCATTTTCTAGGACCATCACTTTTTTGTGGCAAGAGTTTGTGAACAGTAAACAGAAAATGTTTTAATGAGTGAATGCCTGTGATAGCATATATTGACAGAGTACTAGAGTCTAAATCTGTTTTAAGTGTGTGGGGGGGATTTCATGGGACATTTGCTGGCTCACAGAATAGAATCTTGTGATCATTTAATCAGTAAATTAATTCGTTATATCCTTGTCTGTAGCAGTCATGTGCAACGAACCATCAGCATCATGTGTGTGTGTGCACAGTTAGAGTCTGCACTGGTATTCAGAAGGGCTCATTTGGATTTTTTTTTTTAATATAATTTCTTTAACTCTCTCTCTCTCTCTCTCTCTCTCTCTCTCTCTCTCTCTCTCTCTCTCTCTTACCGTATTGACAAAATACAAGTTGCAGAAAACGTGTTTACATATATGAATCTGTGTTGATCATTTCTTGTACAGTGATCTTTTCTTATGGCTGGGTGAAATTTTGTAAGTCCGCAATGTACATAGAAAAGCTTATTTTATGTTGAAAACATATACATTTATAGAGCAAAATGCCAATGCTTTCAGTGTGAGTGAGGCTACATCTTTATCCTGTCATTCCTTGTACAGAAGTGGGCACACAGTTGCCACATTAAAACTTTAGTACTGCATTTGTTGTTTTTTTAATGTGTGCACACATGTGCATGTGTGTGTGTGTGTGTGGTACAAAAGCATAACATAACACAAAATAGATTCAGTAAGAACTAATAATAATTTTCCACTGCTTCATGTACATGCTGGTGCAACACAGATATTGGGGTTTAGCAAATCGGCTATTGCAAATCCTCACCAATTACAGTTCAATCTTGGTCACACTTGAAATGTCAGTCAAACTAACCTGCTTGTGTTTTTGGGACAATGCTGATGGCCAGTTAGTTAATTTCTAGTAACCGAAACTAGTGACAAGAAAGTCTAAAATTTAACTGGGTATAATGTAGGTTGATCCAAAACAAAGTTTGGCAGGTATTTGTGTTCAATTGACTCAATGCGTTTAGTCTCATGAAATTGGACAAAGAATTTGAGGTAATTCATGAAGAAATGCTAAACAGTCTAGAACACAACGTGACATGTCTGCGAAACAACAGCAAATTAAAAAAGTACTGACATGAGCTGAAATAGACACACAGGATAATTGTCTTTTGTGTTGTAACACTGCTGGTTTATCGCTAAGAGAGGTGTGTACCACCTTTGGCACTGATCCAGTCCTTTTAAAGCAATCGAGCTTGGCCAGTGTTCAGTCATCCGTGAATGGTAATACCCAAATTAATTTACTTCATGTCCGCGGACACACTGCTGTAAGGTGGCCCACTGGACGACGGCCTGGCTGTGTTGTGTGTACAACGATATTCATTGACTGTAAACGGGCGTAAACACTGGACGTTCCATGCCACTAGGTCTGGTTCTGCAGGTAGGTGCGCTCTCTCTCTCTCAGATGACTGCTGATTAATTTACAAATCTGTCAAATGTAGTATACATATATATATACAGGTCTCAAAAGTTATGTTTGTATACTTGTATTTTACATGGAACCGTCCAGTCTTGTATGTGTACCGTGCCTTGTGCTACAGGTTTGCTGTGCTTTCTGAGGTGGGTTTGTTTTTATATACATCCATGTGTGTTGCGGTTGTGTGTATGCAGTGTACCCCC